>QNQO01001285.1:0-333569 GCA_003290165.1 Berberis thunbergii
TCCTTCAGGATATACATTAGACCTATCAGCAAGTTGAATAATCACACCTGTTTCTTTTAATGGACCAATATTCAAGGATGAATAAATAGAGAAGAGGCGTGACATTTATTGAAGCTCCTAGATCTAGCATTGCTTTCTCAATCCTAACATCACCTAGTTTGCAAGGGATAGTAAACATACATGGATCCTTGCATTTTTGAGGTATTTTTTTCTGGAGGACGGTTGAAACATTTTCCCCCCATACTTATCTTTTCATTACCTTTCGACTTCCTCTTGTTGGTGCACAACTCCTTGAGAAATTTAGCATATCGAGGCACTTGTTTAATTGCATCAAGTAAGGGAATATTTACCTCAACCTTGCGAAAAGTTTCAAGAATTTCCTTATCTTCCTCTTCTTTCTTGGATTTAGTCAATCTAGTAGGAAAGGGAGGATTTGTCACCAATGCCTTTGGTAGTTCACTATTGGGTCCTCTAGGCTGGTCAGTTTGAGGTTGAGGAGCAACTACTTCTTTTTCAATTTCTTCTCCATGTGCTACCCTTACTGGGTTCCTTCAACTCATTCCCGCTTCTCAAGGTAACTGCACTAGCATTTTGTTTTGGGTTAACAATAGTTTGTGAGGGCAATCTACCTTAAGATTCCAATCTAATCATAAAAGATGCCAGTTGACTCATTTGATTCTCCAATTGTTGAATGCTTGTTCTTGTCTCCTGTTAAAATTGTTGCGTGTTAGTTGCAAGTGATTTACCAATTTCTTCTAGAGACATACCTAAACTTGTGGAGGTTTGTTGTGGTGGTGGAGCAGGTGGTCTAGGCTGAAAGTGTTGGAATTGTGGTCTTGCTTCATAGCTGAAATTGGGATGATCCCTCCATCCTGGGTTGTAGGTATTTGAATAAGGATCGTATTTCCTATGTGGTGGGCCTGGAAATCCTCCAGCTGCATTGGCATGCTCATAAGAATCATCTCGAAATGTAGGGCACATGTCAGTTGGATGACTGATGGTAGCACAAATCCCACAAGCTTTCACTTGTTGCATATTTCCTACAACTAACTGTTGAACAATAGAAGGTAGATTGGATATTTGATTTTCAAGGGAAGATATACTTACCTCATTTACTCTCATTGGAGATGTGTCCTGCCTAAATCCAAATTGTTGTGAGTTAGCGGCCATGATGGAGATTAAATCTCTAGCGTCACGAGGAGTTTTGTTCGCTATGCAGAAATTCCATTTTGTGGGCAGCTTGCACAGAGTTGCTTAAATCTTTCCTAATACTCATGAAGGGTCTCTGTATCCTTCTGTTTTATTCCGCATATCTCCCTTCTAATGCCAGCAGCTCGTGATGCAGGGAAAAATTTATCAATAAACAATCTCACCATCTCCATCCATGTGGTTATAGAGCCAGGGGGCAAATAAAATAACCAATCCTTCATTTTCAGTCAACGAGAATGGAAGCACGTACGTAGTTTGATTTGTTTTTCGGTCACTCCTTGCGATTTCATGCTTGAACACACTAAGTGGAATTCCTTCAGATGCTTGTTAGGATCTTCATTCTCAAGACCACGAAAAGTTGGGAGTAAATGGATCAATCTAGATTTTAACTCAAAACCCACTTCCAAAGCTGGATATGTAATGCAAAGTGGTTGTTGATTTACAATTGGAGCAGCCAATTCCCTTAAAGTTCTCTCCTGATTGGCCATTGCTTCTTCTATTTCAGAGTCACTAGAAGAATCACTTGATGAATCAGCCAAGTCAGGTACTAAATTAAATCCGGAGGATGAAGATGCTTGTTTGTCACGTAATTTAGCTTCCTTCCTCAACTTTCGAGCCGTCTTCTCAATCTCAGGATCGTATTGGGGTTCACCTGCACGAGAAGAATGGAGCATTAAAATAAATCTAATTGACACCAATCCCCGGCAACGGTGCCAAAAATTTGGTGGGTGTCGAATCCAACAAATAATAAAATTCTCATTCTAAAAAAAACGCAAATTGTAATAGTGATGAGCAAGGTCGTATCCACATAGATTGGGTAGATTTATTTTAATGAAAATTAAAGCAAAAAAAAGGAGGGGGTTTGAAATTTCGAAGTGAATAAAAAGAGAAAGCAATTATAATCAACTAAAAATTAAGGAAAAATCAATATCAAACAAATATCCAGCCAAAGGTATAATTTCAGAATTGGTTCAGAGAATTGATCACAGATACAAGGAAAAAATATTCTATTCTTCACTAAATTGGTTATGGTTATTAACAAGCTCTAACAACCTATCTCTCCTTACTTTCTCGATAACCAAAACAAGCTCTTTGATTATTTCCCTTGTTAATAAACAACCCTAAACAAGCTCTTAGGATTTAATTTATCAACAACATTAATAATTAGAGAGACTACCAATTTTAGCCAACAAATACACAAACTCGATTCATTTAGACTAGATTATATATCTTCATAACATAAATCGAAAATCTCTCTATAATCAACTATGTTATTTTACCACTAATATTAGAACATTTAAACAACGGGCCCTTTGCATCAATCAATCAAGACAATAATTTTTAATAAATATAAAGATATATTAATAGTGAAGAAATAAAAGAACACTAAAAATTATTTAGATCTCACAATTCTTGAAGAACCAAAACTTCAATTATGCTTCATCTGCCAGAAAAGTATTTAGCTACTCATAATTAAAAGAACACCTAAAGAAAAGAGAAGAGGAATTTTTCTTGTGAATAATCTCCCATTCTATGAGAGATCCCTCTCCTATTTATAATAATTACTCCATCTAATAATAGGTATCCTATCTAGATAAGAAAACTAATTAAAAGCAAATCCCACCTTAATAGGGAGTCTTAGCAAATACTTTTCTAGAGATAAGAATGGGTAACTAAATCTTTCCAGCTGTCATACATATCCTTTTTCTCCAACAAATTCGTATCCCTAGGTCAAACTCTCGGATCCAGTAAGATGTTCCTATGCTTTAAGCAAAAACTGCTTCTGGAATGTATATCTTTTTGAGCTCCAATTTTTCCTCTCCAAATCTCTTGAATTTGAATTCAATTTGATTTAACTCCTCCATCTATTCCACAAAATACGAAACATAATCAAAATCCAAGATTTAAGCATTTATAACCATTAAAACATGAGGAAATATAACAAATATATAGATATTATGAATTCTTATCAGGCTATTAGGTCCATGTGTGTACCTCAAAAGGCTAATAGGCTACCTTGTGTGGGCGAGCTAAGAGGCTGACAGGCTGTTAGGGGTTATAGTCTCACATCGCCTGGATGAGGGAAGGATATATGCTATATATATGCGAGTTTAGATCTACATGACACAACGCGTTTTAAAGCCGTGCGGGTAGTTAGGTTGGGCCCAGAGCGGACAATATAGTATTTTGCGGATCAGGGCGTTACATAATGGTATCAGAGTCGATCCCAGCTGAAAGTGTGCTGATGAAAACGTTGGGCCCTAAGGGGAGTGGAATGTAACACCCTACATGGGCGGGTTCTGAGGCTGGCAGACTACTAGGGGGTTATAGTCTCACATCGTCTAGGTGAGTGAAGGATATGTGCGAGTTTGAATCCACATGACACAACGTGTTTTAAAATCGTGCAGGTAGTTAGGTTGGGCCCAGAGCAGACAATATTGTGTGGATTGAGTCGTGACAATGAGTTAAGGAATTTAGTTTTACTATAGTAGACTCAATTTTTTTTTGCGTCAACATGGTGTCACTTGATATCATTATTAAATTTTCATAAACTTGTTTGAGGACACTGGCAGAGCTACATACAAGACCCCCCCCCCCCCCCCCCCCCCTAATTTTTTCAAAATTTAATTGTAATATATTGAGTTAGTGGGTCCCATTTGTATACTTAAGTGAAGAGACCTATATTGACTACACCACTTCTCCTTCTCCTCTCAATACTCACCTTCTTAGATTTCTGTTTCTAGGGTTTAGCCAATCTTTCTTCCTTGCATCTAGTACCGCTAATTTCCTTCTCCAAGGGTACCAAAATCAAATGTTCTCTAATCTCTATAACCAATTGCTTTATCCTTTCTCTCATGCAATCTATTGTTTTGTTTGTTTATTTTATTTGTTTGATCTTTTAACAGGTGAAGTTTTGTATAAATCAATGGAGAAGGGGTCAACTCATCCCTTTCAAGCGAAAATTCTAGAGGTCGAGGGAGGGAACGAGGGATGGGTGGAAGCTCCCATTTCCCTCAACCCCTAGCAAAGCTCCCCTTTCAAGAGGTACTTTTGTGATCCCATCTTGTTGAATGAGTCATCTCAAACTTTTTATACACAATTTTGTAGAGATATGTTCCACTGCTTCTTTTAGCATTTGAAGTTTCGACCGATTTTGTAGTGTAAGGGAAATGCAAATGGCTTCATAAGTTTATGAGTAGTTGCATTGCAATTGGGTAGTACATGGTGGGCCTGGTGGTTGTAGCATGTAGGAATGGAAGAGAATGAGAGTGCAGAGATACCAACATTGTTTTCTTCCATCTCCATCATTTCTTTTCTACTTTTAATATTTGTTTAAGTTTGCCTTTATAGGCCCTAACAAAAAATTCAATCTTAAAGGGGGAGGGGTGTTGTTGATATGATATGGATGCATGTGAGTTGTGACCATTAACATTGTAATGGTAATATAAATGGACCCCTTGATTTGGACGATGGAGGGAGAACTCCACCCTTTATTTCCAATCCATGAAGTAATGCTTATGACCTTCAAATATGCCAACCATATATAACTTTATTGATAATAGTCTTAATCCTTCAACATGAGCATGTGTAATCTATCAAAGTTTTGGTTTTCATATTTGTCTCCTTATACATGTTTAATGGTTTATAGAGTTCTTAATTATGTGACCATATAGTGGATATTGAAGGGAGGAGTGTGAAGATTGAAGAGTGGACATTTGTGATTTGCAATTTTTATTGAAGCTTTATTTTGCTTTGATTTTTGTGATTTCTATACAAATCAAGTGGAAAATTTCAGGTATTGTACTTGTTCAATTAAACATTATTTACTTACCTTTGCAATCGTTAAGTTGTTATGCAATATTGGCTTATTTTAAAGTGTTCCATGACTATATATCTTTAATTATTCATTTTTGTGTCCATAGTAATGAATTTTGTATATAAATATTAACATTGATAGTGATTTTTTTAGCTATGGATAAGTATCTTAAAAGAAATCAAACGCCTCAAGTTCTTCCTATCCTAGAGAATGATGACCATCCTCAAATGGAGTCCACCTCAAAGATGAGTCGAATAGAACCTGACTTATCAAATCTTCCAACATACCCCAGATTAAGAGAGAACCTTACTTATATTATCTTCTTTGCACACGTTGAATGTCCATCTTCTAATCTTTGTGTTTGCATGTTGTTATAAAGAAAGAACATCTTGTCCTTATATGACTTTGAGTCCCACACAATTGGGACTCATAGTCCATGCATGTCCCTGAAATTTGGGAGCCAATCCACAAAGGATTGTGAGTCCTTATTTGGGAAGGACTCTAATTCCTTCTTTATCTCACAATCTCCACCTTGATGAACAATTTCAGGCCACCACACAAACATCACAGACAACTACATAAGCATCTCCACCTTGGCATGAAAATCCGCCAAGACTCATTACTCTGTCACAAGAATCATCGTCATTCCCCTAAGGGCCCTGCCCTCTTGAGGCGTCAACACCGAGAGAGCCTGATCAATTTGAGACAATGCTCAAACTTGATCCCTGGAACTATTTTTGTCAACATATCAGCTGGGTTGTCTTTAATACTCACCTTCTCCAAGAAAACCTTGTCATCCTCGATGACATCCCTCAGAAAATGATACCGCACATCAATGTGCTTCGTCCGGGCATGATGAACCTGGTTATTCGCCAAATGGATAACACTCTGACTGTCACATAACATTGTCACATCATCCTAAGTAACACCCAAATCACTTACCAAGCCTCGAAGCTAGATGGCTTCCTTCACCCTGATAAAGCAATGTACTATGTTTCAGTAGTAGACAAAGCAACTGTAGACTGTAACTGAGACTTCCAACTCACCGAACCCATCGCCAATGTAAAACAATAACTTGTAGTCAATCAGTGCCTATCAATATCACCAACATAATCAGAATCTACATAACCTCGGATGATATTTGACACATCTCCACTCTCATATACTAAACTAACATCCAACATACCCCGAAGATATCTCAATATCCACTTCACTGTCTGCTTATATTGTTTTCCCGAGTTTGACATAAACCTACTAACCAGACAGACTGCGTTAGCAATATCCGGACGTGTGCAGATCATGACATACATAAGACTACCAACTGCACTAGCATACTGCACTAGCATAGGGAACCTGTGACATGTATTCCCTCTCATTCTCTGTTCTAGGAGACAAATTATCTGAGAGCTTAAAGTGAGCAGCCAAATGAGTACTTAACCGCTTAGACTTATTCATGTCAAAACGGTGAATAACCTTCTCTAAGTATTGTTTATGTGACAATGTCAGTCTGTCTTTCTTCTTATCTCTCACTATCTCCAACCCAAGTATCTTCTTCACTGAACCAAGATCTTTCATCTCAAACTCCATGCTAAGTTTCAACTTCAATTTATAAATTTCTTACATGTTCTTCGCAGCAATGAGCATGTCATCAACATAAAGTAAGAGAAACATGAAAGACCCATCCTTGAGCTTCTGTGTGAATACATAAGGATCATACTAACTCCTCGCATATCCCTGCTCAATCATAAAAATATCAAACCCCTTGTACTACTGCCTCGAAGATTGCTTCAACCCATACAGTGACTTCTTAAGTTTGCATACCTTTTCTTCCTTACCAACAACAACATATCCATCAGACTGAGACATGTATATGTCCTCCGCCAAATCTCCATACAAGAAAGCAGTTGTCATGCCCCGATTTTCGAAGAAAATGAAAATCCCAAAATCCACGTAAGATTATCCGTTTTCCCAAAACTCGGGACGTGAAATTCAATAACAATAGAAACATTTAGCAGCAACAACAACTTAAACATGATTTAATTACTTAAACAAATAAAAACTCTCACCAGGAAATACTGACATTGCTAGCCCTACTAGCGGAACTCCAGTAATGCTGTTTAAAAGTCTCTAAGCCTGAAAGGCTAATCGGCTACATTCCCAAAGGAATGTACCCAAAAAGCAAAAACTTACTTGGGTTAGCAATAAAGCTGGTGTGAGTAATCTTAATCCAAAAATCAATAAATTCGCACGTGATAACATCAAACTAAGCACAAACAATAAACAACTACACCAACAGGTAGTTCTTCAATGAGGCAAACGTGTCATGCAAGAAAAACACAATTCAAATAATTTAGTTCCTCAACCAGGCAATCATGTCATCATCCTAATAAGTAAATATGCATTTACTTGTACTTACACTGTAGAAGTTGACTATAGCAAGTCTGACCTGCAAAAATATTAGTGGACTTGTCGTTCTGCATGAAAATGGTTATAAACAATATAGATGTAATTTATTAATTAAAACAGTTATCTTCGTACATTATTTGACTTAAGCATATTATTCGATTTTAACGGATTGATCACTTAGACGATATGACATTCGCACCACCTCCGTGTCGAACATACATGCCCGTATGCCTCTCACATATAAAGCAAGACTACAACGTCATCCATGCTCAAGTGGGGACACATCACATACGGCATGCATCACCGAATACTCCTAACTATATAAGTAACAAAAAACCACTCTTGGGCCTATCAATGCATATAAAGTCACGTCACATTTTTTACGGATAAATATCGAAGCATATCTTAGGCATAAAAATTAACCTCATTTCTGCAAGACTAACCCGAAGGTTATTTTAGTTTCTCTATAAGAAATAGGCGCCCCACCTCCACGAGACGACCCACAAGTTATTTAGTTTTTCTATAAGAGAGAGGAAATAATAAACAAAAAAATGTGTGGTAGTTCTAAGTGATACAATTCCAGATGATTAAATTTTTAGGAATCTAAGTTTATCAATATCATTTATTTTTGATATTTCAATTTTCTCTCACAATGACACTTTTTCATTTATAAATTGATTCATTACAATCTCCGCCCATATTTTTGGGGAAACGTAGTTTTTTTTTTTTTTGTAAAAAAAATTTATATAGCAGAGTAGGGATCAAACTGATTCAATAAAAAGATTCATATTCCTATGAGCATGGAGATATCACACTTTCAATCATAGCTCCTTATTAAGCCTAATTCAATCGATTAAAACACTATTACTTAATAACATTGTTATCTATATAAAAGCCAACATATGTATATATGAAACCATACTTAAATTCTCATTATCATACATTACAACATATAGCAACGGAGTTCAAAATGCTCACCACCACTAGTACAAAACTATTTTGTATGTCAAAAATAAACTTTCATTCAACCTATTCTAATTGAATCAATTAAAATTCAAGAAAACTAAATGCACAAAGCCACCAACCAATAGATCAAACAATGAAACATTCATTGTGAACACAAACCAATATGATGATCAATTAGAAGTAAAACAATATTTGTTTTACTCACCGATTTGATTTGCACACCACAAAAATTCAAGTAATTTTCTAACTTTTGACTGCCAATTAAACTTCAATTTTTCAAACCATCTCATGTGTTAATACTTTTTAACCCATCATACCTTAGGTATGTTCCACCAAAACAATGAATCCATCCAATACTTGGTTTTCCTATTACAGAATCACCAGCCATCATTTGTTAACACCTACAGTAGATGTTTGATGAAGACAACAATTTTCAAATCAATTTTTCCTAGATTCATACTTGGTCATGCACAACATCTCTCTATAGGAGCTTGCGATGTATGCTGAGAATTAGTATTGTCCTTGACATATGAGCTGATCTGTATCCCATAATTTTTTGCATCTACACCTACAAGGTCAGATTTAGAAAACATGTACTTGACAGCTCAATCTAGAGATTGTATACCAATACTTACTAAATACAAGAAACTAGACATGATATTTGGAGAAACATAACTATCTGAAATTAAACTAAATATTAAAAGAAAAATGTTAATAAGTTTTTTCTACAACAAGAAAATGTTAAATAAACATCAAACAACTTTGCAGTTTTTATTAAGATTTCGTAAGACTCTCATGCAATTGGGTCCATCTCCTTTGATTATCTATGAACTTAATTATATGATTAAGTAGGGGATTCCGCCATGAATAAGATTTGGATTTGCTTTAGTCTGAAGTCTTTGAATTTCATTATCATGGAAGAATATAAGCTTTGGTATTACTAGGAGATCACCCCACCACTTGGATTTTATAACAACCACTTATTGTCAATAAACTATAACCATGATTTGATGTTTAATAGTGATTCTACAGATTTTTCTCATAACTTTGCCACCAAAATTAATTGGTATTTAAGCACAAAATAGTTTAAAGCTTATGGCATGGTAAATCTACCCTTGAGAAACAATAGCTCCAAAAGACTATGGGGTTGCGTCCACAAAAATAAATATACTTGCCACTCAAAGGAAACCACATAATCTACTTCTAAGTCAACAAGAAAAGTGATTGGTATTAGTAATTATCAATTTCGAATCATTTGAGAGCAACAATTTTTTTTTTGTTGCAGATAGGGGGCTAGTAGTGTTGGGATTCCTTAAAACATAAATCTCATCTACTTCTAAAAGGACCCAGTGCCCCACAGCCCACCTTATTTTCCATTCTAACAGAAAGTAGGATTAAGGAGTCTTGGTGGTTTATCTAAAAGGTGGAAAGATACTAACTAAATTTTATATTTATATACTCTTCTAAATTGCAAAATTTTCACTAGAATTAGAGCACAACTTAGAGTTAAATGATTGACCTATATAGAGAACCATGCACATATGGCAGTGCATTTAAAAATAGAAAATGACAAGTGGTTTTTTGACACTTCCTACTTTAGAAGGATACACATCATGGAGATAATTAGAGAAACCTAATTAAAATAGCCAATAAATTCAAAAGAGTTCGACTAATACTATGAGACTTAAACAGGAAATGGATGATATGTCATAGACATTGAGTATACTTTCAGGGTTCATTATAAGATAAAGTCTGTTTAAACCACTTCAATTTAAACTAATATAGAGATATATTACACAAACACCACATTAATCTGTTTAAACCAAACAAGTGGAAGTCACCAACAGAAATTTGGATTGGGAAACAAGACAACTCACATTGATCTTCCCGCCAAATGCCTCCTACCAACCAAAACCATCGCCCCATTTCGTCTCTGCTCGCAATCGGCCACACCCTCCTCTCAATCACACGCCATCTCCGCCAGTGACAAGTCTGCTCAAGCTCCCTCTCTCACTGCGAATCTTTTTTTTTTGTTCGAAAATCAAAGGGGAAGAAAGAGGAAGGAAGAAATAAGATAAATGAAGGATTTTTTGGGCGATGGGATCGGCTTCGACGTGCAGTCATAGACCGTGCTCGCCGGATGAGGAGAAGAAGAACACGCATGGAGGGGAGGAAGAAAGAACGGGGAATAATAGGGATTGTTCTCTTTATAAGGTGGGTGGTTATCCACCCCCCACTAAAATTTTGAAAGCACCTACCCCCCTAAACTCACGAAATAAAATTTTGAAATTTAAATTCACATAAATTTGACTCTATTTTAATTAATTCAAATTATTTAAATTAACTTTAAGAAATTTTGGGGTGTCACATTATATACACGTTAAATGGAATCTCGTCCCGAGATTTGGAAGGTAAAAAAAGTTAAGCGAATTTCAAAAAATACAACTTGTCAAACGAAAGAAGATTTTTAAAATACAAATTTCAATTGAACTTTTAGGTGCATAAAATTTTATTGTGATTGGAAAAGTAGGGGTGTTACAGCAGTCTTGACATCAAGTTGCTCGAGCTCTAAGTCAAACTGCGCTGCTAAAGCCAAAAGTACTTGAATAGAAGTGTGTTTTACCATCGGAGAGAATACTTCATTATAGTCCACAACTTCTTGTTGTGCATATCCTTTAGCCACCATTCTTGCCTTGTATCGTATACCTGTACAAGTACCCCTGGAATCTGGAATCTCGTCTTTCACAGTGAAAACCCATTTACACCCAATCGGCCTCTTCCCTTTAGGGAGTGTCACAAGCTCCCATGTATGATTCTTCTGAAGAGATAACATCTCTTCATCCAAAGCTTTCTTCCACTCCTCTTTCTGAACACTTCACAAAGCCTGTGCATATGGGGTAGGAACATCATCATACCCATCAAGAATTGAGAATGTGCAAGCTGCGCCATCATCATAGCCAAATCTAAGTGGTGCACGTCTGACTCTAGGTTCTCTGCCTACTGCTAAAGACGGTGTTTGTAACTATTGAACCTGTTGTTGTGTAGGATCCATGTCCCCATCAGTAGGAATTTCATCTTCTATCACTGTCTCATTAGGCATCATATTTGTATCACATCTTCCCTCAATAGAAGGAACATCATAGTCTGTATGAGATTTGGGAGCTCCAATCTTCACCTATAGAGAATCTCCAGCATCCCCATCTTCATCATAGCTATCACCCTTCCAAATAGGGGAACCATATTTGCATTTCTCACACTTTGCCTGTAACAAAGCATCCTCATGGAACTTCACATCTCGGTTGATCACAAACTTGTATAAGTCAGGGCATCATAAGCTATACCGTTTCACATTACCTGGATAACCGAGAAAAATAGCTTTCCTGACCCTTATTCCAATTTTATCCTCCCGAACATGAAAATATGTTGGACAATCAAATACTTTCAAGTTAGAATAATCTGAAGAAATGTCAGACCATACCTCCATAGGAATCTGAAACTCAATAACAAATGAAGGAGAGCGGTTAATGAGATAGCACGCCGTGTTTACTGCTTCAGCCTACCATATTCTGCCCAAACTTGCATTGGACAACATGCACTGTGCTTTCTCCAACAGGGTACGGTTCATCCATTTTGCTACCCCGTTCTGCTGTGGTGTTGACTTCACTGTGAAGTGTCTTCTAATGCCATGTTCTAAACAAAACTGCTTTATGGGATCCTCGATATACTCACTGCCATTGTCAGATCTCACTATTTTGATCACCCTAAGCCGTCATCTCATCAGAGAAGTTATAAGCCACATTGCGAGAAAGACATAAACGAATCGTACTACATGCATTTTTATCCATTTTACTCCATTCATCGATAACCTCAACCGTCACATTATCTGATGATGGTTTATTTTTCTCATATAGTACATCAATCTGATCTAAACTAACCATATCTTTACAATCCATTTGCCAAGCTTTAAAATTGTTCATACCATTGAATCAAACAATATCGAATTCATGAACTTTCATGTAGTCATCATCACGTGATGAAGAAGACCCTTCAACCATTTTAATTGACACCTTCAAAACACAAGCACCAACTGACTAGCACTCTGATACCACTTGTAAGGAAAATACCTGCTAATGCAAATAATTCCAACACAAGTCCTGGACCTAGGTGGTGATAATGAATGGTTAAAAACGCTATGCAAGTAATAACAAACAACAAACAATATGCAGAAAATAAAGATGACACCGAGATTTACATGGTTCGGCTTTGCCTACTCCCGGACGGCGACTCTGTAACTATTTTATTGATATTGAAACATTTGCTTGAAGATTACAACATTTTCAAGCAACAATCCTTGAGATTACCAAATCTCAAGCAAACAATACCATCAAAAGTTTGACGAAACTCGCAAACAAAGAACACCGAAATCACTCAATTTCAGTTGCGTTATTACTGCGTTTATGCTACGTTATTGTTGTGTTATTGATGCGTTACATTCTCTTCTTTGCACGCATTGAATGTCCATCTTCTAATCTTTGTGTTTGCATGTTGTTATAAAAAGATAACCTCTTTTCCTTGTATGACTTTGAATCCCACACAATTGACTCATAGTCCATGCATGTCCTTGAAATTTAGGAGCTAATCCACAAAGGACCGTGAGTCGTTATTTGGGAAAAACTCTAATTCCTTTTTTGTCTCACAAAATAGACCGCTCCTAAGATTCAAAAAGACATTACAAATGCAACTACTGAAGAGACCATCAATGTTATTCTTAAAGATCTTGGGGAAGAAATTTTTTCTATTGTGGTTGATGAATCTCGCTATATATCAATCACAAAGCAGATGGTTATTGTCATACGCTTTGTGGTCAAGAAAAGATGTGTGATTGAAAGAATTATTGGCATTAGGCGTGTTGAAGAAACCACAACAGCTTCACTTAAAATTGCCCACATGAAATTGCTTACCGGCCGTCAATTGAGTATCACGAGATTGCAAGGTCAAGATTATGATGATTCTAGTAATATGCAAAGTGAGTTTAATGGACTGAAAACACTTATTCATAAAAGATAACAAATATGCATTTTATGTTCATTGTTTTGCCCATCAATTGCAGTTGGTACTAATTCATGTTGCAAAAAATCATGCCCAAATTGCTTTGTTTTTCAATTTAATCACCAATGCAGTAAATGTTGTTGGGGTTTATTGCAAGCGTCATGATATTCTTCGCAATAAACAAGCTGATAAAATTATTAAAAAACTCAATAGTGGTGAACTTCTAAGTGGGCAAGGTTTGAATCAGGAAACAAACATTAAGCGTTCTAGGAATACACGTTGGGGTTTACATTACGGTACACTAATAAGTTTGATTACGATGTTTTCATCTGTGATTGATGTGCTGAAAATTGTGATTGGAGATGGCTCAATCTCTGAACAAAATGGTAAAGTGTATGCTTTATTGGACTTGATGCAATCTTTTGGTTTTGTGCTAAACTTACATCTAATAAGGAATTTATTTGCAATTACCAATTCTTTGTCAAATGTGTTGCAGCGCAAAGATCAAGATATAGTGAATGTTATGAACTTAGTGAAAATATCAAAACAACGTCTACAAACGATGAGAGAAGATGGATGTGATTCACTTTTTAATGAAGTTTCTTCATTTTGTGTTAAGCACAATATTGTAATTCCTCGCATGGAAGATCCATTTATTGCACGAGGGCGGTCGAGGCGAAGGTATGAAGGGTTCACGAATTTACATCACTATCAAGTGGAGTTGTTCTATACTTGCATGGATATGCAACTTCAAGAGCTTAACAGCCGTTTTGATGAATTAAATACATAATTGCTACTTTGTATGGCTTGTTAGAGCTAAAGTAACTCATTTGAAGCTTTTGAAAAACAAAAGTTGATTCGTCTAGCTGTATTTTATTCGGTTGATTTCTCCAAAATAGCTACTGTGGTGCACAATGATCAATTGGAGACTTATATTATTGATGTGTGCACGAACAATGACTTTGCAATATTTGACGGAATTAGCGGACTTGCCAGGAAAATGGTTGAAACAAAAAAGAATATCATATATTCATTAGTTTACTTGGTAATAAAGTTGACATTAATTCTCTTAGTTGCCACAGCTACAGTAGAGAGCATTCTCTGTTATGCATATAGTGAAGACCCGTCTACGAAATATAATGGGAGATGATTGCCTAATCACATACATTGAAAATGATATTTTCAATAGCATTGATAATGAGGTGATTATGCAACACTTCCAAAAGATAAACAAGTGAAGATGCCAATTGCAAACTTTCATTTCTTATGTTTGAGAAATTATATAGTTTGTTGGTAACAATGTATTCATGTCGTTAAAGACCATTCTTATTTTTGGATTCTGAGAATGCACTTTTTTGTTTTATTTTGATAAAAGTTAATTAAGAACATGTCATTTGTAAAAAGTTTATATGTGTTTTACATAATTTTTGATAAGTTTTGTTTTACGTGTAATCGACAAAAAAATTTATATATATATATATATATATTATAGAATTAAATATGATTTTCCACTTTGCCCCCCTTGGTGAAAATCATGGATTCGCTTCTGTGTGAGGACAATATATATTGTATTTGGTTATATGACTTTGCATATGCAATGAAATAATGCAATATTTTGTGATGAATGGAAATCTGACTATTTTAATTGTTAGATTGTGCATCATAAAAAAATTTGGGTGGTCCCATTTGAGAATATATTCTAGTAGATAGTTACAATAAATTGGAGAAAAATGAATTGTCACAAATTAATAAAACTGTGAGGAAAATTTTGTCACAAGTAGTTATTTTTAATGTATTAAATCACTAAATTGTTATTCATGTATAAATTGTATAGGTGAGGAAAGATTCCTCAAAGAAAGTTACTACATGTGATTGTTGCGTTTTGTCACACAAAAAATTATAGAGTGACGAAAATTTGTTACCCATGTTGTAATCATATACCAGCGCGCTAAGTTTATGTGAACCCACTCGCGACATAAGTTGATTGTTTGTGACGGATAAAAATTGTCACATAATACTTTTCTTAACGTGCTTTATGTGATGAAAGTAATGAGGACTAATATTCCTCACATCTGATGAAAAATGACGAATTTACATGTTTCAGTGAGGAACAACGTTCTTCACCAAAGCCTAATTTTCTTGTATTGAAACTTCCAACAAATTTATTTATTATTCCACTATGATATACCATTTCATGGTCATTTCCATTTGAATGTGTCACATAGTTCAAGCAATGGTGCTAAGGGTAGAAGAAGGTTGCAACGAGGCATGGCCAAATCCATGCCACCCTACAACCTGTCGTTAAAAGTGCACAAATAAACACAAAAGAGGAAGAGGACATTGTGTATCTCCTCTTAGCCCTAATCGAACTACTGCATGTTTTTGCAAATATCCTTGCTCATTAATGGCTCCCCACTTTTGTACTGAACTCTTATTTGCTTATTAATTAATAATATATAGTGATCGAGTAATTCTAGCTGGCTTGGGAAACCAGCGAGGTTGGTGCCAGGGAGGGGGTGAATTTACACTTTTGCCCCCTCCTTTTTAAACACTTTTTCAAAAGGTTGTTAAAGAGGGAGGGGCAATAGTGTAATTTCGCTCCCCCAGGCTGGAAACCCAGGCCATTTAGAATTTCTGATAGTGATCATAAAGAAATGTAAAAGATATCATGGCATGAACTTAAAACATTTTTTAAAAAAATGAATTTAAAATTGATTGTTTTTATGTTGACTAGGGGTGGACGCGCTCTGCATGCGCGGATATTCAATATTTTTATTTATTTTATTTTAAAGGCTTATATATGTATAGTTTATAGATATTCAGATGACTACAAATAAATTATTATATTTGAGGCTTAAGTATAATTAATCAATGTTTCGGAGGAACTGATTTTGATTGTCAAAATATGAAATATGAATGACTAATTGGACAACTTTTCTAAATGTCAAGGAAACACGCAAGGGAGAGACATCTCCTCGAGATGCGTGTTGTTGCTCATTTCGAGGAGGATGGTGGTTACACACATCCCTCGCGCGTTTCCTCGACGTTTAGAAAAGCCCCTAATTGGAAGATAAAATAAAAAATAAATATTTAGTTGTAAGGGTCTTTTTATAATTTATTGATAATTGGGGGCTTAAAATAAATTATATTATAAGCTTAGATATAATATATTAATGATTAAGAATGGCTAGTTTGGATTGTAGAAATTGTGAAATGTGGAAGGCAAAATGTACAAAAGTTAGAAGTAAGGGCATATTTATAATTTATAAATAATTGAAGAGATTTAATAAATTATTTTAGGGCTTAGGAATAATTATTGAATATTGAGAGGGGTTGAGTTTGATTATTAATAATATGAATTTGAGAGGGCGAAGGGTGTAAAAATATGTAATAGTTTTTTTTTCCATTTAAAGACACAAACACCATTTAGTTTAAGGGAGAAGAAAATGTTGAAATTCAAAAAATAGGGAGAAGAAAATAAATGTGTAATAGTATTTTTCAATTAAATGACACAAATACCCCATCACTGTTCATTGAGCTATTAGTTTTACATATAATTATTAAGAATAGTGGAGGGCAACATTGGAAATAAAATTTGGAGCTGAAGATATATACAATCATTATTCATTTAGGGCACTCTCATTATATTGTTTAGATTGGAGCTAGCTAGCAAAGAGTGGGTTATATTTTTTCTTTTACCCCCGCTATGTTATCTGTATATAATTTCTTGATCATCAAACTTTATCATAGAAACCCTAAAGGTACGAAATTTTTTTTGGGTCAAATTTAGGGTCCATAAACTGTGTCCATAGAGTTAGAAAAAACAAACATAGGAATGTTTTGGTACATACAAAAATGTGGATGTATGGTACATCCATAGAAAGTTATCACTCAATGTTCATCAACTTACCACTTGATATATGTAAAAAGTTACCACTTATGATAAGACAAAAGTTGCCACTAAATTACAAATATGATATAAAAAGGGGTTGATTTAACTTACTCCCAAAATAAATAGCTATTAAGGATTGGTCCCTAATACATTTGCTGGACTAGCAGCCCACATCCATTGACTGTTACTTCACACGTTTTTTTAAATGGACATTATTTTGATAACTAAAATACCCTTACATGATCTAACGACCATGATCTTTCCCAATAGCTACGATTAGCCACGTGGCAACATATGGAAGCGTAAGTTTTGATCTAAAGAAGGATTGAAAGTAGTCATTGTGGTACGTTGGGACAAATGAGAAAGCTCACTTGGATTTCTCTCTATTTAATCAACAGAAGGTGATTCTATGAAATTTCACAAGGCGTAGATGTTTAGAGTAGCCAAGGACTGAGAGAAGTTGCAAGGTTAAGTCTATATATATAGAAAGAGTTGCATGTCATATTCAACCTCTCGCCATCCGCTTTGAACTTTGTCCTGAACCATGGGGCATTCTTAAATTTAAATTTATTATAAGGGCTTAAGTTACTGCTTTATAAATTATTATGGGGGTAATATTGATACCAATTATTTTTTTTAATCTCGAACAACTGATAATTGGTATCTCGAGGTAAATCAATAGTTCAAAATGAAAAAAATAAATTAATGGATATCTTGAGACACATCTAATGGTAAAAAAAATCACTTTCCTCCAACATATTTTTTCCAACTCCATCCACCCACCATTCTACAACTCCAACCTCACCATCACGACCGACATCCCTTCCTCTCATCTCTACGTCTCCGCCACACCCCACACACATCCCCTCGCCCTCAGGTGATTCTTTTTGTTTCTTGATGTCTCTCCCACATCTCTTGGAAATAAGGGACCACTTTGGAACCAAACATGGTAGGTCATCAATTGTCGATGAGTAGGAACTAGAACAATTATCGTTGGGTTGATCTTGCGAGGTGGTAACAACAATCATTATAGTGTTGCGACCATCGATGGACTTTGAAACTTTGAATTTGAAGACAATCCTTGTGTGTGGTCGGTCGAATTGCTCAACATTGACTTCCATGGCAATTGAAGATATGAGAAAATGAAAGAGTTTGTGAGAGAAAAGAACAAAGGAATAAGAAATTGAGACATATAAGAAGTTTGATCGATGGTGGTGGTGTGTGAATTCAGTGAAGAGGAAAAAGGAAATGGAGGGGTCGGCTAGTCGCGATGGCAAGTGAAATATAGAAATAAGAAGGGGGAAGGGGATGGTTGATCTGTGGTTTGGGTGGTGAATTCACAGACAAAGGGGAACAAAATTCACGCAAAGAAGGCGACAAAAGTCAGGCAGTTGTGGTGAATGAGAAACAAAGATAGGGAAGCAGGAAAAGGGGTTGGAGAGGAAGAAAGTAAGGTTGAAGCCTAGTCTGGAGCTAATTCGTGGGGGTATTGAGAAGAAAATACGAGGAATTTATTTGTACTTGGAAGAACATGGTGAGAACATCAGAAGGCGAGATAGGACTAGAAACGATGGCCTGGTCAGGGACGTAACTTCTGTTTTTGCTTTTGCTTTTTCTTCCTTGGGTTGCTCATATTCTTCTAAAGCTAGGGTTTCCTCTGCCAATGATCTAATAATTTTTCTGAAACGTTTGTTCTTCTTGGTGGAGTCATGTGTCATGAACCAACCAATTCTCCCAAAAGTCTGAGTTGTTCAGGAGGGGTAGCTTCACTCATTTACTAGTATTCAATAACTTAGCACTATGCTCATACATAATGTTAAATTATTTTAATTCAACCTATAGGTCGCCCCTGCCGGCAATCGAACCTTGGATGTGGGATTTGACTCTGATACCAATTGTCATGAACCAACCAATTCTCCCAAAATTCCAAGTTGTTCAGCAGGGGAAGGTTCATGACTAGGATTGTGACACCCTAAGTAGAATAGTTGATAGCAGAAGAAGCAGCATTAAATTCTTCTTTCGGGGTGGAGAAATGAGAGAGGAACCCAAGATAAAGAACAACTTTTGTAAGAAGAATTGGTTTTACAGAAATACATTATCAGCAACAACCCATTATCATAAACCATTAATAATTTATGTATATAGAAACATAACTCACCTTCAAATCTTGAACTTGAAGGCCACAAGTACTATTGAGCAAGTTAGAATTTTGTAACTGTTCTGAATGTACCCTTCTCCTGTACTTTTGCAGTTTATTCTTGTCCTCTGAGAAACTCAATATGATTAGCAAAATTTCGAATTTGTGATACCATGCTAGTTTATTTTTCTCCCTTGCGACAGGGCTATTGGACCGAACATTCAGTGGTGGTCGCTGCAGAGCTTCACAAAGATGAAGAGGTAGGGGAACAAGGGCATGTTTGGGGAGTACTTGGTCGATTCAGATTTTGGCCTAGGATGAAGACACGAAGTTTGTTGGGGGAGAACCCATCGATCAAGACTCGGTAGATTCTGATTTCGGCCGAGGAAAAAGACCTGAAGTTCATGGTTCTAAAGGGTGGAGAAAATGCAGGTAGTTTGAAGAAGATGAAGTTTTTTTTAAAATAATTCATCTCAACTTTTCATTATGTTTTGAGATATGTGTTTTTTTTTTAATTTTAGGAATGAACCAATGGATTAACTTAATCTCAACATTTGATTATGGTGGAATATGATATTTGGAGGGTAAGTTAAATTTACCCTAAATAAAAAATGGAAAATGACTTTTAAGGTCTACTTTTTCACAAAATAGACAATTTAGATATCGTAGTTGAAGTAATGGGTAATTTGTGCCTACTTTTTATACTTTTATGACCAACAATGATTATTTCATTAACCCATGTTAACTCATAAACTTATAGGACATATTTACCCTTCCTAAACAAATAGAAAACCCAATTTTATACTTTTGAAACCAACAATGGCTCTTTTATTAATGATTCTAATTCTTATTTTTTTTGTTATTTTTATTTTTTTAACCCTTAACCTCTCCCACCCCATTAATCATTATTTTTTGATTTATTTTTATTTTTTTTATGTTATCTTATTTTTTAATTGCAGTTTGAGCAATTATTTTATGACATTTGTTAGCTACAAATGGTTAAATTAATATTTTCATGTTATCATTTTTTTTTTATTCTTGAATGTTTTGTTAGTTTGAATGTGTTTGATTTGACTGGTTGTGAAGGTATATCTGATGTTGAAGAGCAAAAATTTGTTTACTTCAATTCTCTGTCACTATTTAGTTTACATGAAATTATATTATTCAATATTGATTTCGATTTTACCTCTGAGACTATGATCATGCTCTATGATAGATAGTTTGTGACTAAATAACAACATAAAATAAAATATATTACTTTACAAGTACCCATGCATTGAAGAATAGGAAATCAATAAATTCAATAGTAGGAAAATTTATTTTATAACTACATTATGGAATAAGAAATAATGATAATTAAAACCAAATTTCTAATTATCATTAATTACATTATGAAAAAGTTTATCAAAGCTTTTATAATAATTTGATTAACTTGTCAGTCAATAAAAACTTATAATTTGTTGCTCATAATTAGAATCATTAATATTTATACCTACCAGCGGCATGGAGTGGGAGGGGTTAAGGGTAAAAAAAAATTTATTAATAAAAGAGTATTTGTTGATCATAAAAGTATATAATTAGGTTTTCTATTTGTTTAGGAAAGGTAAATATGTCTTACAACTTTATGAGTTAACTTTGGTTAATAAAAGAGTCATTGTTCGTCATAAAAGTATAAAAGTATGCACAAATTAATCATTACATCAACTACAATATCTAAATGATCCATTCTGTGAAGAATTGGGCCTTAAAAGTCATTTTCTAAATAAAAAAATACCACTTACTTAAGTTACCAACCTCAACACAAGAAGTCACCGTGCATCCCAAACATTTGGGCGCATAGAAGAATATTTTCGAAAACAATAAAACAATAAAAATTCTTCTACGCATCTAAAGGTTACATGCATAAGTATCTTCCACTTTTAAGGTTAGTAACTATTGTAAATTTGGTCAATAACTTGTAACTTCTGCATGTCATGTTAGTAACTAAGTGAGTTATAATTTTTGTCACCAAATGGTAACTTTAATTATATGAAGTGGTAAGTTAATATACATTTGGTGATATTTGTTTATTGATGTACGATACATTAACTTTATGTATGTAACGAAGCATTGCAAAAATAACACGAAGACAAGGACAAAATGATGAAGACCATACCAAGAAGGTTGGGATCCAATGTCTTAAATATTTCCTAAATGTTGCACACAAAAAGTACTCTTTATCATATCCCCACCACAGGCTGTCTAGCTTCTTGAAATGTACTCTTCAAGTTAATTCTCCGACTTGTAATACATATTTTACCCTACCACAAATATTATATACTAGGGTGTTCATGTGTTCTACGTGCTCGGATATTTAGTATTTTCTTATTTTTATTACAATGATTTAATAATAAGAAAAATATTATTAAATTTTTAAATAAAATAATTATATATAATTTTAAGGGCATATGTATAGTTTATAAATAAATAAGGGGGTTCAAATAATTTATGTTAGGAGTATAGGGATAGTTAATCATTGTTTGATAGGGGTTGGTTTTTATAGTAAAAGTATAAAATGTTAAGGGTAAAATGAAAAATTCAAAAGTTAGATATAAGGGTTTTTTTTATAATTAACAAATAGAAATTCAAATAAATTATGGTGGGGGCTTAGGTATAATTAATGAATATTTAGAGAGACTGAATTTGATTGTAAATAATCTAAATTTGAGAGAGCAAAATTGCAAAAATGATGTAATAGTGTTTTTTGCTTAAAGACGACAAGTACCCTTTATCTCTTTTACCCAAGTTTTGATTCTTCTTGTAATATTAGAATTAGCAAGACATTTTGGGTAACACAAAAATAGATCTTATAAGAATTAGGAAGGCATTTACAATGCTAGAAGATAGATCTCATAAAAATAGAGGTATTTCAAAATGGAGGAATGTTTTAGTGCATATACAAATTTGGATGTATGGTAGAAAAAGTTAAAGCTCATTGTACATTAACGTATCATTGGATATATTTAATTAAGGCAGACTACTCCACATCACCATATATATTGTCTCACACCACCACATGCTTTTTTTTCCTACTAACCCAGACCACCCAAAAAATTGTTTTTGAAAAAAATAGTAACATAAAAATAGAGTAACTTTCAACTAATTTAAACCCTCAATTGAGACCAATTCTCAAGCTTATTAAATAGAAACATTATAGTACTTTGAGTTATCTAATAAACACAATTTGAATCACTTGAAAATGTTTTGAAATGAGCAAGTTGTGGTCATTTTACTGAAGTTGCGCAAATCTGTCTTGCAATGAAAACGGGATATTGTCCCTAACTTTTTCGGCCAATTTATATGCTTGATCGAGACCAATTATTAAGCTCATCAAAACACAAAGATTGCAGTAATCTGAGTTAGCTAATAAACACAATTTGAATCACTTGAAAATATTTTGAAATGAGAAAGTTATGGTCATTTTACTAAAGTCACGCAAATCTGTCTGAAAAAATTATGTTTTCACTCATTCACCCATACCTATGTGAGGATTGGGTGAAACTTCGCCTAGACCTATGCAAAGTTTCGTCCAATCCTCACATAGGTTTGGGTGAAGTTTTACCCGATTATCGCATTGCTTAATGCAAATGCTGAAAACATACTTTTTTTTCAAATAGATTTGCGCGACTTTAGTAAAATGGTCATAATTTTCTCATTTCAAAACATTTTCAAGTGATTCAAATAATATTTATTAAATAACTCAAAGTACTATAATTTTCTTGTTTTGATGAGCTTGAGAATCGGTCTTGATCAAACATATAAGTTGGCCGAAATTTAAGGACACTACCCCGTTTTCATTGCTAAAGACATATTTGCGCGACTTTAGTAAAATGACCATAACTTTCTCATTTCAAAACATTTTCAAGTGATTCAAATTGCGTTTAATAGATAATGATCATAACTTGCTTATTTCAAAACATTTTCAAGTAATTCAAATTGTGTTTATTAGATAACTCAGAGTACTACAGTTTTTTTTGCTTATGAGCTTGAGAATCGATCTTGATCGAGCATGTTGGTTGAATCAAAGTTAGGGATAGTACCATGTTTTCAGAGACAAAGAGGGTGCACTACAAGAAAACTGTAATTTAGCGGCGGTTATGTAGCGACATTTTAGAAAAACCGCCAATAAATACTTTATTCAACGACGTTTGTTCAACCGTCGTGGTTTAATATTATTTAACAGCGGTTCTAGTAAATGGCGACAGTTGTAACCGTCGTTAAATTTAGAACCTTAAAAGTCCCAACAGATTTATTAGCAAACCCAAATAAAGCAAAGCCCAACCCATTATCCATTTTGCAAAGCAAACCCTTATCCCTATGGTTTTGCTAACCAAACCAAAGCAAACCCTTCACCTCTTCTCTGCCTCTTCCTCCCTTCATTGCTCATCTTTGCCTCTTCCAAAGCAAACTCTTCTCTACCAGATCTACTATGGTGGGTTTGCTTTGGTTTGTTTTGGTAGAGGCAAAACACAACCAAAGCAAACTCTTCTCTGCCTCTTCCTCCCTTCATTCCTCTACCAGATCTACTATGGTGGGTTGAGGTTGATCTTTCCTGGGAGGCAAATTGAGGAGGGAGGTTGTGTTGTTGATCAGCTTGAGGCTATACAAGCTAAAGGGATCAAACTTTAGAAGTTTGGGAGAAGTTTAGGAGAAGGCTGGGGGGCTTCGGATGCTTGCGAGTGGAGTGGTTGGGGACGTGGTCGAGTCTGCAACTGTTGGACTACATGGACAGTGTTAGATGGGGCTCGGGGCCTGCCTGGATGGTGCTGCTTGAATGGTGCAATGGACAGGGATTGCAACTGGACGGTTTTTTGCATTCAGGCGGTGCTTGCGAGCTTTGGTTCTGAAATTCAAGGGTTTACAAGAGCTCAAGCTTTGGGATTCTTGGTGCTTCTTGGACGGTTCTGGATGGTTTATCTGGGCAGTGTCTTGGACGGTGTTTGCAATTGTGTGATGATCATCTCGTCCAGAACGTGACTTGCAAGGTTTGCTGCTGGTATAGCTGCAGGTGGTGCTGCTGTTTCAGGTATTGCGGGTGTTTTGCTTCATTTGGGTGGTGCTTGGAGTTGGCTGGACGGTGCTAACAAGCAAGTATTGTTGTTGTGTCGTGCTGTGGATGCGGCTGGGCAGTGGTATATGACAGCAGGGAGGTTTGGATGTGCTTATTTGGAGTTGTTGGTCATGTAAGTTAATATGCATAGCAATGCTCATGTTCTTTGCTTCTCCTTAGTCATTTTGGTTCTTAAGGCTATTTTGTTATAGGCCTTACGACTTTCCTTGGTGAATTAGGCCTGTGTTCAATTTTCCTTTTTATTACATGTTTGCTTCCTTGGTTTTAGGCCTAAAACTTGGTGAGCAAGGCCTTATGATCATGGCCTTTTGCACAAGGTTTTTCTTGATCAAGGTTTACATGACTGTTTCTAGTCTTATCATATTTTATTAGCTTTAAGATTAGTTTTCTAGATTTTTATAGGGTAAAGTCGTCATGTACTCCCGAATGGTGTATAAGATTATTTTTGATCAAGTAATGGGTAACTTTTATATTGCAGGGAAGATAGTTAACTTTTACTTTAGGTTTACTTTCTTATGAACTACAATTGAGGATAGATGATTTGGAATTGAAGTGAATTTTTTATCTCTTTCATCTCAACTTCATTTGGATACATTATTGTTTGTGTGGTGCTATAAGGACATGATCTTAGTATGAAGCCATAGTAGCATTTTAGCTATGATGCAATCTGGAATCTAACAATGCGTCTAATGATATGTTTAACTCATGGCGGGATTGGCACCGGAAGGGTCACAATTTGATGCGCGACAGTATGATTTGAACATGAGTGAATTGTAAGTATTTTTCTTGCTTTGATTCCTGTTATGTTTCACCATTTTTTTGAGTTGTCTTGGAAGTGTTTGATCCTCTTAATTTTTTTTGTTTTGACACTGTTGTAACTCATGCTTGATTTGTTTAATGGATGGATGAAGCATGTTTTCTTTAGATGGGCAAGATTTATTTACATCATATGATGAAGTCCATGAAAGTTTTGATGCCATGGGTCAACAAGAGAACCTTTTGAGAGGAATCTATGCATACGGTACAACGTATGTTTGCCTTGTCTTTACAGATCTAATTCTTATTGTTAATGTTGGCATATAGAACCTTTTGATGCCATGGGTCATCAAGAGAACCTTTTGATGCCATTAAGTTTTGTTAATGTTTTGATTAGTGCAGTCTCTATTAGGTGGTATTTGAATAAATCAGTATCTGCATCAATGATTGAAATGGATAGGGGTGATTGTAAAGTCATCTCTACTTAAGACTTGTTAATTCATCAACTAATAAGAAAGAAAAGATGTAGAAAGAATACCCAAAAGATGTGATTAGGTGATTGCTCAGTGGGTTGCTTTGGTTAGTTTTTTATTTAATTATTTTTCAATTATTTATTGTTGACTGACTTTTGATGCTCCTATGCCCAGGAGAGGATTTAAAGGGTTATTTGAATCAATAACAGAGGAAATATAAAAGATTGACCATATGAGGGCAATTTTTGAAACTACGGGAAGGAGGCAAGTGGAAATTCATTATGTAAATGGTGGCACCCCTCGCATAGTTGAAGAGAACATTGAGGAGTATTTTCTTGGACCCAACGATTTTTTCGTTGAAGAGATTCTCCAAGATCAGGTGGATAATGTCACCTTCTTTCAACCTATAAGAAAGCATTTCTTCACTTTCTGTTATTAAGATTTATTGAATATGCTTGAGCTGATGATTCTATAGGAGAGTGTAGATAATGATATAACTGTTTTTGGTTTTACAGGTTAACTGCTTGAAGCAAGAGCTGCAACTCTTGGCATCAAATAGACCAGTTACAATTATCACTGGAAGTAGTTCAGGTTAGATATGACAAGTATATGCAATCCCTTGTTTTTGTTTATCAATCCCTTCACCAAATGTTAGATATGATTGTTTGTGAATCAGGATGAATACCAAAGTATATGCAGAATCGGTAAGTGGTTCATTTGCAATTTGTTTAATGATTTCTGAGTACATTGCTAGATATCAAATTTCTAATACAAATATACTAACACATTTTTCAATTGAGCAGTGTCATTTATCATGTAATCATAACTGAGTTTCAATTGAGTATAGTGTCATTTATCATTTTTCAATTGACAAATATATGGAATTATACTCACATAACTGAGTATAGTGTCATTTATATTTGCTTTTAATTTAGCATGTATAGCATCCAAGTATTGTACAAATGCAGTTGTTTACTTGATACTTCTCAGTCTCATTTGATAAAATTCTTATTCAGGTCACAAAGTTGTGTGATTTGGGACCTAATGATAGTGTGAGCTCAGTCCAATGGACTCGTGAAAAATCATATGTATCTGTTGGGACAGATCTTGGTGAAGTTCAGGTAAATTAGCTATACGTGCAACATGTTCTGTATCAACATTTTTGTTCGTCAGTCCAGCTAGAGAAAATGCAACATGTTTATATATTATATATGTAGTCATAGACTCATAACAAAAGATAGACTAACTGGTTTTTCAATCCAGCTAGATATACAGTTTAGATTCGCTTGGCATTGTGAATGCGTGACAGGTATGGGATGGCGCAACATGCAACAAAATTCGAACCATGGGCGGTCATCAAACAAGAGTTGGTGTTTTGGCATGGAGCTCACGCATATTGTCTTCGGGAAGCAGAAATCGAAACATACTTAACCATGATCTTCGTGTTTCAAGTGACTACATCAGCAAACTCGTGGGTCATAAGTCTGAGGTGACCCCTTTATTAATTAGTTTGTTTATGTTCATTACAAAACTGTATATGTATTACTGTATGTGAGCTAACAACAATACTCCTTGATTCCATCTATCAGGTCTGTGGGTTGAAATGGTCTCACGATGACAAGGAACTTGCATCGGGTGGCAATGTATGTTATGTCTATGCTGCAAGTGTTCCTCAATTAAGATTGTGGTCAGTTATGATTGAAATATGATTTTATTTTCAATTCATTGTTCTTGAATTCCTTTGTTTTGGTTTTGTGGTGAAATATTCTCATATTTTTTTTATGATTCTCCATTGCAGGGAGAACATGATCAATGATAAGCACCAAAGCTTGTGGAGCATTTCGTAATTCAGTTTCTTTTAAGCTAACTAGTAAGCTATTGTACAATTTTGGTTTTGGTTGTTAGATGTGAACAGTGAGAATATGTAACAATTTAATTTGTAGTTTTCTCTAGACTATGTAAATTTATTTTGAAATGAAATTAAGGTCCCTTTTAATGTGTGATGGTTATATTTGATTTTTTATTTGAGTTTAGAAGTTGTGCACATGTTGGATAGAGTATCTTCACCCTATGAAAAGAAGACACTACAGGTTGAAAAATGTGGTTTTTTTGGTTAAAAAAAAAAATCAAAGAGAATTAGCGGCGGTTATAACCGTCTGTGTGTTCATGAATGTTAGCGGCGGTTAATAACCGTCGCAAAAAAATGTACAGTTCATCAGATTTTGCCGACCGTTGCAACCGTCGCTATATGGTATTTAGTGGCGGTTTGTATATAGCGACGGTTATGCCAGCGGTTGCTGAAAACCGTCGCTGAATACCCTAGTGACGCCTTTATTAGCGGCGGTTGTTCAACCGTCGCAATATTATACAGCGACGGTTATAACCGTCGCTAAATACCTTTGGCGACCGTCGCTAAAATACAGTTTTCTTGTAGTGGTGAGAGAGGTGGCGGGGTGGTGGTGATGATGGCAGGGTGATGGAGAAGAGAGGGATGAGAATAAGGGAAGAAAAGAAGATGAAGTGAGGGGAGGGGAGGATAGAGAAAATTTTAAATTTTGAGTTTTTATTGATGGTGTGAGAGAGAAGTGGTGGTGTGAAAAATAAAGTAGGTGATGTGAAAGAGAAAAAAATTGATATAGTGGTGTAAGACAGTACTTTAGATGGTGTGAAGTAGTCACTGCATTTAATTAATTGTTTGTAACAAAAATTACCACACTCAATTATTATTATGGCATTAAAAAAGTTATCACTCGCGTGCACCAACATCCAAAACACTTTGGATGCGTACAAGCTTTTGCATTTAAAATGGTTAAAAAATAAATAAATAAATAAAGTCCCAAAGTTTAGAGGAGTCACACATTTGCTTGGTAGAGCCCTTCTAGAGAGCTAGGGATGGATGTAACCACCCGTCCCCCTCAAGATAAGCAAGGGCATGCATCTCGAGAGGGTGGGTGGTTACACCTATCCCTCACTACCTAGAATTTTCGTGGTTTGGTAATCATACTCAAAATGAGTAAACGTGTGATTTTTATATTCTCACCCACCAAATTATGAAATAAAGTAAGGCAAAATACTCCCCAAAATCTTCCAAGAGATGACCATAAGGTAAGAATGACAGTTGGTCCTAAGAATAGAACAATGTTGAGTTCTTTTCTTCCTCAAAAACTTTTCAATCTTCAAAAAAACACAACCTCCCTCTTCTCACCAAACTGATATTGAAGCAATGTAATCCACAAGATTCCTTGAACACCCAAAGACACAGAGCACAAATGCAAAGAGTTTCCAATGGGGTTGGGAGTAGAGATTGCAATGGTTGTAATTGGTCTGTGGGCAGTCTCTTTAAGGCCTTCTTTGATGAGATATGCTGCAGAAATGGCTGAAGTCATGGGCTATGCTTTGAACAGAATTGTGAGAGGAAGGCCTTCCTTTGTTCTCTCTACTTACCTTCCTTACACCTTTTCTTTCTTATACTGATTATTGGTTATCAAATGCTTCTTTTTATTCCCAAGTGGTGAGAATTTGAATTTCATGTTTCAATAAGGTTTACATGATCACCATTTTTATTTTTATTTTTGGTTGTATAACATGAGGGATTGATAGACATTTCAATATGATGATGTACTATTCTCTTTTCTATTGATCGAAGAGGAAAATGGAAGTTCTAGTGCACAAGGGACTGATAGACATTCGATATGATGTACTATTCTCTTTTCCATTCATGGAAGAGCAATTTTTGTTTTTTGTTGAAGCATTATGCATATCTGAATATATGAAAGATTCTAAATGTCGAGGGAACGAGCGAGCGCATCTCGAGGAAAATGAACGGCTTTCACCTCGCCACCTCATTTCCCTCGCTCGTTTCCTCGCTCATTCCCTCGACATTTAGAATTTCTCCTGAATATATATATAAGACTAAGAGTGTTCATACAGCATACGGCCACGTCATCCTGATTATAAAACATGGTTTCCTAGCCTCACTCTTTTAGTTTTTATTGGAAAAGTTGCATTATCAGAAAGTGGGTTGCAGAATTGGACCCGGAAAAATTCAGTCAGGCATTCCTTTTAACCTCATGAGATTCAAAGTCGTAACCTAGGATTATCTTCAATAAATGTTTATACTGTTTATGGTGGCTGTAATTAGTTTGTTTTAGGAAATCATTATTGCTTGAATATGTTTTTTTAAAGGACTTTTTAGCAGTATTTACCATTTAATGGTTTAGCTCTCTACTCATGTTGCTTTCATATCCATTTTCACCCAGAAATGAATGAATTCAATACAAACCTAAACTTTTCGATTGCAACCTGACCATATATAATGGTCCAAGCAGAATTATTGGCTGCAATTGAGATGTTCAACCACGTTGATGGTCGCACTCATCTGGAAAGGCGCATTCGCCACATAAGCAGTTGAGATTTCCCCAGTTACGGCATTCCCCACATAATCACTGGAAATTTCTGCCACCTGATAGAATCTATTGACCTACTGTTCTAAATACAAAATTTTGAATCGTCTAAGGCACAATGTACTCTTTTCGCTATAGGTTTAATTCAATAAACATACTAAACAATCTAAAGTACAAGGCATAATGTCTTCAAGAATAATTTAAAATTTTCATTTTAATAAGGCTTTGGTATGTGTATTGTCTATTTGGCTCGGGTGCATCAACTTTTTATTTCACTTTATCAAAACGATTCAATGTTGGACTTTCGCGCTTTAATTGACTATTAAGTGAAATAACAAAATAAAGAATACTAAAATTCAGCCATGTACTCACTAAATTTCATACCTAAAATACAAATCAAGAGACACTAACCACCCTCAAAGTCTGAAATTAATGATGGAGTTATGAATCTATGGAAGGGTAAAAGTGTGGGCTTCTCCGTGAAAGAATTTGTTGATATGCTAGTTGCATCTCATTATGAGACCAATTTTAACCCCTTCATTTCCTCTCACAAGAATCTGGTTTTGGTGAAAAAATTTCTTCCTCGGATTAATTTCTTTAGTTGGTCAGTGTTGCACGAGAGGATCTTGACTTCACTGCAGATTCTCCAAATCTATTTGGAACAATTTCTTATCAGAATTTGATCTAAGTTTGATGTTTCAAGGTTCCATTTTGGATTGGCTAAGTTAGTGGTCCCAAGTTAATTCTTCACGACAGACGGAGTGGTTATGGCGCAGGGTTCCTCACGTACTCATATGGTGTGTGTGGAAAAAGAGAAATAAGAGGATTTTTTAAAGGCTCAATAGATTTGAGCATTCTATCTTTATCGAGATTAGAAAATTGTTGTGGAGGATGGTTTCGGCTTGTAATTTGTTTAGAGACTTGTTTTTTAACACCTTTATGGTGTCTTGACATTCTTTAATATAGGAATGACGCATGTTTTCTTTCTTATCTTTATTAAACATCTTCGTGTTTGACCAAAAAAAAAACCTAACTATGAGGCAAATATAGAAGGTAATTCAAGTGATTTTGACCTAACTAGACTGGAGCGAAGCGAAGCGAGTCTTCATGCAAGGTGGAGGCGATGGACCGAAGCGAAAGCGAGTCTCTATGCGATATTGAGACGACGAGGATATTAAGTGGCAACAATATTCTAGCCTTTGGGCCTGGTTTGGTTAACCCTATAAGGTCGGTCATGTAGCTTTCAGGCATGAATTTATAAATAAATAAAAATGGTCAATGACCCAATCTAAAAAAAAATGATTTGAAACTTATACATATATTTAGGGTTGAGGATTTATTATTATTATTAATTGTTTTTTTTGGAAGGCGAGCTGAGTTTTTAAGGATCCCATAACCTATCAATTGGGCGACCTATAGGTCAACGCCCATTAGAAAGTAACCATTGGCATTATTATTCGAAGCTAGGACGTGGGGAACAAACCCACACATCCCTAATCACTAGGCCATAACACCATTGGCATTATCATTAATTGTTGTTGCTGCTATAATGAAACGCGGGAAGGAGGTTGTGAGCAAACAATTTGTTTTATTTTAGGATTAAGAAAACTTTACACCAAGTAACTTTTAAAAGATAAATATAACATTAAAGTTAAGGTCATCAAATTAAACAGTCGAATACACACAACAACTCCCTTTTGTGAACACTACATTATTAATTTTTCTCTCAAATATTCATAATCACTAAATCTCTCCTAGACTCAGTCATTGACCTTGATTTTAAGAGGGAAATTATAAATGTGCCTATATCTATTGTGAAAGAAAATTTTAATTTTTTTAACTAATTCTAACTGATGTAATTATAAACAGTTTACTATGAACTTTATCTAAGTTTTTTTAAAAATTTATTTCTGTTGTTGATGATATTATTATTATTATGGTTGAGTGCAACTGACCAATTATTAATTTGCAAATATCCCCTATCATATCTAGTAATAGATTTATTTTTCTCACTACAAATCCAAAAATAAAAATGGTGAAAATGAAATTAAGGGTGCCAATAAGATGGTCCGTGGACCATGAAATCACAAGCATGGTCCTAAGGTAGATTTTTGTCACCTCGTTTATTTAACCAAGTTAAATCGCACATTGACCGGGATTTATATATACTTAATAAGGCTATTCTAATATATTTAGTAAAATAATTAATATTTTGTAATTGGCCGGAAACTTAACAATTAAAAGTGTTTTCCCAAAGAAAAAAAAAAAACAAATACGCTAAACTTCCAACTCAACTCATAGGCACTCTTGAATGCGACCCCTCTAGCAATGACATTTTAAAGTGATTTTTTTTATTTTTGGGTAAGCATTACAACTTTTTTTAAACATGTATGCTTCCTTTGGCCACAAGAATGTGAACCTAGTCGCAAGTAGGTGAGTCAAGTATGTATGCTTGTTGAATTAGAGTTTAGAGTATTTGGGTTTTTTTTTTTTTAATAAAAAGTTTTGGGAAAATTTTTAATTATGAAGTTTGCAATTTGAAAAATAAAAATATTAATCATTTTTGAAAACGAATTAGAAGGGTGATTAATAAGTTTTGAGTAGTGTGGGAATTAATTTAGGTTAAATAGGTGAGGTGGTGAAAATCTATCTTATTGATCATATTTGTACTTACATGGTCTAGAGACCACGTGATCCGCACTTTAGGAAAAGCATGTTAACACAATTTTACTAACATAAGTATAGCTCCATCGGGTAAGCAAAAAGAAAATGCGTCTAACATTACGTGGATGCCAAACCAATCCAGAGCAAAAGTTGGGCTAGTGTCTTAAAAAACAATGCCTCAAACAAGTTCGTAGAATCACCAAGAAAAAGTCAAGTTTTCCATCTTTGAGCCCGAATTAGCAGAATCACCAAGAAGAAGTCCAATTTTCCACCTTTTAGCCTGGATTAGCAAAATGGAAGTTGTAGTGTATGATTATGTTGCTACATTTCTTGGCCCCTTTTTCGTTTGATAACGATAGGAAAATTTGTATGATATCAAGGCAAATTTTTATTTTCTATTCGAAAAATTATAGTTTTTTATTGGAAAAGTTGCATCATCAGGAAGTCGATTACAGAATTGGACTCGGAAAAATTTAGTCAGGCAGTCCTTTTAACCTCGTGAGATTCAAAGTCGTAATTAGTTTGTTTCAGGAAATCACTATTGCTTGAATATGTTTTTTTTAAACAAAATGCTAAAAAATCAAGTTTTTACAACTATATTTTACAACTTAAATAACGTGTTATGATCTGAAAAGAATGTTTTTTCGTAACTGCATTTACCATTTAATGGTTTAGCTCTGTACTCTTGTTGCTTTCATATCCATTTTCAATCACAAATGAATAATACAAACCAAAACTTTCTGATTGCAACCTGACCTGACCATATATAATGGTCCAAGCAAAATTATTGGCTACAATTGAATGTCCAACAACGTTGACGGTCCATATATTTCCCATACGCATTTGGAAAGGCGCACTCGCCAAATAAGCAGTTGAGATTTCCCCAGTTACGGCATTCCCCACATAATCACTGGAAATTTCTGTCACCTGCTAGAATCTATTGACCTATTATTCTAAATACAAAATTTTGAACCGTCTAAAGGTTTATTTCAATTGATTTTGAACTTATCATATATTTAGGGTTGAAGATTTCTTAACAATTTGTTTTATTTTAGGGTTAAGAACATTTTACGCTAAGCAATTTTTAAAAGATAAATCTAAAATTAAAATTAGAGTTATCAAATCAAATAGTCAAGTACATACAGCAGCTCTATTTTGTGAACATTACATTATTAATTTTTCTCTCAATATTCATAATGACTGAATCTCTCCTTAACTCGATCATTGACCTTGATTTTAAGAGGAAAATTATAAATATGCCTATATCTGTTGTGTAAGAAAATATTAATTTTTTTAACTATTTCTAACTGATGTAATTATAAATAGTTTTACCATGAACTCTATTTAAGTTTTTTTTAATTTATTTCTATTTTTGATGATATTATTATTATTTTGGTTGAGTGCAACTGACCAATTATTAATTTGCAATATCCCCTATCATATCTACTAATAGATTTATTTTTCTCACTGTAAATCCAAAAATAAAAATGGTGAAAATGAAATTAAGAGTGCGAAAATGATGGTCCGTGGACCATGAAAGCACAAGCATGGTCCTATTTAGGGGTGGGCAAACGGGTCGACGATCCGCGGATTCAACTCGAATCGAACCGTTTTCCTCTAAACGGTCCGGATTTAAATTATAAGTTTTTAGATACGGTTCAGATCCGTTATAAAACGGTCTGATCCCGGTTCCTAATTTTAAAAATGAAACGGTCCGGGTTGGACTCGTCCGGACCGTTTCAAATCCCATTTACTATAAAACCCTAAACATAAACCTAAACAGCTAAACTCTCCTCTCTGTCTCTCCTTTCTTTGTCTCTGTCTCAAGAAGGGGAAGATCTCTCTCTCCTCTCTCTGCTCTCTATCTCGAGAAGGAGATCTCCCTCTCCTTTCCTCTCTCTGTCGAAGAAGAGATCTGTCGAAGGGATCTGTCGAAGATCAGCAGAGAAGAAGAGATCAGCGAGATCTCCCTCTCCTCTCTCTGCTCTCTGTCTCGAGAAGGAGATCTCCCTCTCCTCTCCTCTCCTCTCTCTGTCGAAGAAGAGATCTGTCGAAGGGATCTGTCGAAGATCAGCAGAGAAGAAGAAATCAGCGAGAAGAGATCTGTCGAAGATTGCTATCATTATGCTCTGTTTTCTTGCTCTCCTCTGTTCCTCTTCTTGCTCTGTTTCTTGCTCTTCTTATTCCAAATGATGTTTCAGGCCAATCTCCTGTTTTTTCTTGCGACATTGGAAAGAACCCCGCATTGGGTAAATTTGGCTTCTGCAATATTTCATTTGAAATTGGTTCTAGAGTGAGTGATTTGGTTCAGAGATTGACATTGATGGAGAAAATTTGGATTCTTGTAAATAAAAATGTAGCTGTGGATAGACTTGGAATTCCAGGTTACGAACGGTGGTCCGAGGCTTTACATGAAGTCTCTTACGTTGGTTTGAGTACCCATTTATCTAGTTTGGTCCCTAGTGCTACAAGGTTTCCTCGAGTCATTACCACTGCAGCTTCTTTCAATAGTTCTTTGTTTCGTGCCATTGGCAAGGTAACAACACAACTTAGAGCCTTTATTTCATTTTGGGTATGAAGGGGGACTCTGGTGTAGAGGAAGTTGAGGTAACCCTTAAAGAAGATGTCTTGTAAGTCCAGACTGAGCTTTAGTTGTAATTTTCTTTTTCGTTTCCAATAGAATCCCTTTTCTTCTAATTGTTCCTTCCCTGTTTGAATCCAAATTGTTACTGCAACATTGTTGCTCTTCCTCTGATTGAATCAAACTCACTAGAAGAAACCAACACAGTAATCATTCTGTGGTTGCTTTGATGTATCTGTGTGTAGCTTTTTCAACTATTGATGTATGTATCTAATTGAGTTATTTACTTTACTTTGTTTGTATCTGTTTGTAGCTTTTTAACTATTGTAGATAGTTGGGTTGTTTTGGTGTTCTTGGTTGGATTTAGTATAAAAAACAGTAATCATTCTAGCAACTTCTAACTAAAAATTGATACATTTTTTAGTAGGAACCATTTGGAACCGTAGGGACCGGACCGTTCCAAACGGTTCAAGTTAGGTTTGGTTCCAATATTCAAAATGAGGGGATTCGGACCGGACCGAATCCGTTAATTTTAAACGGTTCGAGTTAGGTTCCTCCAAAATTGAAACCAATCCGGACCGTGCCCACCCCTAGTCCTATTAATGTAGATTTTTTGTCACTTCGTTTATTTAACCAAGTTAAATTGCACATTGATCGGGGTTTATATATAATTAATAAGGCTATTCTAATTAATTTTAGTAAAATAATTAATATTTTTTAATTGAAAACTTAACGATTAAAACTCTTTTCCAAAAAAAAAAAAAAACCCCAAATACGCTAAATTTCCAACTCAACTCATAAGCAATCTTGAATGTGACCACTCTGGCAATGACATTTTGATGTGATTTCTTTTTCTTTTGGATAAGCATTACAATTTTTTATTAACATGTATGCTTCCTTTGGCCACAAGAATGTGACCCTAGTAGCAAAGTAGCTGAGTTAAGTATATATTCTCGTTCAATTAAAGTTTAGAGTATTTGGGTTTTTTTTTTATAGAAAGTTTTGGAAAAAAAATTAATTTTTGAACTGTAACAATCCACTAAACTATTTCAAGTCAAAATTAAATTTAGTCAAAAAATGAAAAACGGTTACATAAAAAATATGTTATAATAAATTGGATCACTTGTAACATCATACTTTTCATATTGATACACTTATTTTATCACTTTGTTTGTGAAAATATGTTAAATTAATTGGTAAATTGTTACATCTTAAAATGTCACTGTTTTGAAAATTGTTACAAAAATGCCAATTTAATATATTAGACGGTGAAAATGTTCAAAATTGTATGAGCAGTTCTAAATGTCGAGGAAACAGACGAGGAAATGGGCGAGGTCGGCGACGTGGCGGGGTGAAGACCGTCCACTCCGCTCGGGATGCGTGCAGCAAAAATGATGGCACACATCCCAAGCGAAATGGACGGTCTCCACCCCACCACGTCGCTGACCTCACCCATTTCCTCGCCTGTTTCCTCGACATTTAGAATTCCTCAAATTGTATAGCTATGTGGGCTCAGAAAATACTTATAATGAAATCAATGAAACCATCCAGAGTGAATTAGAGGGTTAATAAATGACATGGACATTCCAGGGAATATGAAAAAATAATTAAATATTTGTGTAATAAAAATTATTGGTTTACTTTGAGTGCTAATAGCAACAAAAATCATTTTAAAATCTTGCATATATAGTGACTACATTTGTTTATACAAAATATATATATATATATATATATATAAATCTATATTTAAAATTATTTAAAAAAAAAAAGGAAAGTGAACCATAAATAAGTTTATTCATAAATAAGAAAATCACAAAATCTTTCTCACTTGAATAAGATAAATAATAAAACAATTCAGTGTTTCTACAGTTTTATGTTCATGGTCTAATTTTTTTTTTTGAAAGGCTTCATGGTCTAATTTTTACATTTCATTGAAATTTATTGAAGAGTAAGTCTAACCATGTTTGCTAGTCTTTTTTTGCCATTTTTTGTGTTTTTATACTTTTTACTCATTCTCTTTAAAAACACAATCATAAATAATATTTATAGAAGGGATACGAGTATTCATAATTAGCAAATCCTCCTTGGACTTACAGTGCCTATCATTTGATGGTGAGAGAACAATTTTTTTTGGTGATGAAAATACCTTTATATTTATCCAAGGATCGAGATTAAATAATTTGCTTGAACAAATATACATCTCAAAAATAAATCATCAACTTAACAATGTACAGATGTCAATGAGATTTGTTTAAAATAAATAAATAAAAATAACTTCATATTCTTCATGGCCATTACAATAATTTCATTTAGTCATGTTTGTTAGCTTTTTTTCACCTTTTTGATTTTTTTTTTTTTACACTTTTACCATTTCTATAAATAGTGGTTGTGTTTTAAAGAAAATGGGTAAAAATTGTAAAAACACCAAAAAAATATCAAAAAATACTAACAAACATAGCTGACTAGACTTACTATGGCCATTGTATGCATGCCATGTTGAAGTCTTTAAACTAAAGGCTTTGTTTACCGATAATATAAACTAACTTTCCTCAAATTACACTCACAGTAAAAGACCAAAATTCCCAAAACAAACCTCAAACAAGGGATATGGAAGTGGGAACAAATTAATGGAGCAACTTCACCCTCTTTCCCAATCGACATTGACATATCTATCATATTTAAGTTATGAAATGCTTGAAGGGGTATTTAGACATAATAACTTTCCACCGCTAATTTAAAATTTGACATACTTATCAAAAAGATGGGAAATTAGGCGTACCCCCTAAATCACTGAATATGTATTTTGACTTTCCATTGTGCCCTTGACCATGATTAGAAAAAAAAAATAGTGTCACTTAAAATGTTGATTATTTTTTCAAAAGACCCGCAACCTAAATTTGTAACATGAAAATCTGAAAAAGAAAAGAAAAACGTGCACACAAATTTTCGTTCAATTGTGGTTTAGGGCAAAATGGAAATCAAAATACTTATCCAACGATTTATGTATGATTTCTCATCTTCCCGAGGAGTAGATCAAATTCGTGGTGAGAGTGCAGGTTGTCTGCTCCATGAATCTTCTCATAGGATCTGGCACCAAACAATTTATATAGACAAATCATCGAAATTATTAATGTTGTTGTTATTGTTGCTCTGATGGTGTTGTTGAGTGAATTCAGTCAGAGTATCAGGGGCGGATCTAGGATTGCAGACAAATGAAGGCAAAGAGTACATAACTATTTAACTATACAAACAGTATACATGGCTGGTTTAATTCAGTTGTAGCTAGCTAATTAAGAGCTTACATTTCTTACTTGAATAAAACAAAAGCAGACATGGTGGTATAAGATGAGAGTTGGCGAGGAGTAGACCTCTAGCTTTATTTCTGACTTTTTGGCTTTGAAGCATTCAGGACGGTACAATCCAAGTCCAAGTAGCAGTAGTAGCAGTAGCCTAGGTAGTGTCTCTTTTCTACACTGGACTGAATGGAGAGTTTCTTCTTTTTGGGCTAGCTCAGGCAAAGCAGACAAACAACAGCTTAGCTGAATCGATCTACGACCATCGTGTTATTCAAACACCCAATCCAAACTCAAATGATTGTTTTTTTATTTTGAAAGATTAGAGAGAAAACAAAGCATATCACATCCTGCCCCCATCATATTATTTAATCCAAATAGAGAGATTAAATAGATAGATAGATTAAAAAAAAGTCTTTGAAATATATAACTTTCATTCCCCCAGTCTCCAACTTAATTAAAAATTTAATATAAATATGGTGGGAGTTAAAATAGAGAGATGTTAAAAAAGGAAAAAGAGAGACATAGTCCCCCACCCAATTAATAATTTTAATATGAATATGGTGAGAGTTAAAATAGAGAGATGTTAAAAAAAGAAAAAGAGAGACATAGTCCTCCACCCAATTAAATTTTTTAATATGAATATGGTGAGAGCTAAATAGAAAAATGTTAAAAAAGGAAAAAGAGAGAAATAGTCACCTACCCAATTAAAATTTTTAATATGAATATGGTGAGAGTTAAAATAAAGAGATATTAAAAAAATAAAAAGATAGATAGATGGTTTGGATTTGTGGGAATTAAAAAATGATAGAGATATTTACAAAAAAAAAAAAAAGATGGAGTGGGATTGGGATTGGTGAGGGTGAAGTAAGTTTAAAAAACATAAAACAAAAGTCTTTATTTTAAAATGACTTGGAATTAAGGGTGTATTTGGTTGCATGGAATCCTATGTCATGGAAATTCATGAGGGGACCACTACATTTTAGGCTAAATTGATATATCACTCCACATCCATCATTTGGTTTTGTGATCAATGGTGAGAATGAAAGTCCCATGAACATGAGAATCACATGCCTTGGGGGCCAAGGAGTGGGATTCCCATGTTCATGGGACTTCCATTCCCACCATTGATCACAAAATCAAATGGTGGTCAAATGGTAAATGTGGAGTGATATATCAATTTAGCCTAAAATGTAGTGGTCCCCTCATGGATTCCCATGACATAGGATTCCATGCAACCAAACACACCCTAAGAGTCATGATTGTATATAAAGGGGGCAATATAAAAAATATATATATAAGTAACTTGTTGGGTTTTTTCAAAAAAATAAAGGAAACAATTGACCCCCTTAAGCTACGCATAGATCCGCCCCTGCAGAATACTGCATCATTGTATACGTAAGTTTCCTTGTACTTGAGAGGAATTAATGAGATATGGTTATTCTAGTTCATGCCCACACTTATGTTTTGTGATCCTAATTATCGCATTAGATTATTTGTTTGTAATATATAGTTTCCTTGAACTTGAGAGGAATGCGATTAATTCTTAAAGTCTATATATACAATGAAATTCTCTAGATAAGCTGTTAAGGCAGGTTAGCGTAGAAGTCGCAACAAAACTCCCCAAGTAGTAATTACATAAGAAGTTGAACAAACATAGTCCACTATTGGACCTTGATAATTAGTCCAAGTAGTTAATTCAACATAAAATAATCTAACCAGAATGAATCTTGTACAATATGTATAATTCAAAGAGTGATTCTATGTGTCGAGGGAAAGGGCGAGGAAACCAGCGAGGAAAAGGAGGTGGCGGGGGGTGAACCGTTCACCCCCCTCGAGATGCGCGCGCCAAAAACATCTCGAGGGGGGTGAACGGTTCACCCCCCGCCACCTCCTTTTCCTCGCTGGTTTCCTCGCTCTTTCCCTCGACATTTAGAATATAACAATGTACTTCCTCAAATGTTGAATGCTAACTATTGATCAGGTACTGAAAATCAGTCCAGATTGATTCCTTGAATGTATGGAATCTGAATTGACCTAGATGTCTCTAAAATAGGAAAATATAATAATTAGCTATTATTTTGTGGTGTGAATAGTGAATGGGTTCGGTTTTGATTTGAAAATTTTGAAACCAACCAAAATCAATTCGGTTCACCGATTAGGTGAAAAATAGAACCGTACGTCGGTTTGGTTTTCAACCCAACAAAGCAAGATTATAAAAGTTAATTTGACAATTAATAACTAAACCTTATATAACATGTTATATAGTGTTTCGGGACAATAATTTCCATTTAGAATTTTGATCTAGTTTGCTTATTCATATGGTTATTTAACTGTATAAAACTATGATAATGTTAAATTTGATTTATACGTGATACAGTCAATAGGTAGTTTTATTTTACTTAATACAGGAAATAAACAGGGTATTAGCTCAGTTGATAGAGTTGTGGCGGATGGAATACAAGTTCAGTGTTGAAACCCTGTCAAAGGCATTTTAATGGTTTTCGGATCCAATAAAAACCTTGCTGACCTTCAAAAGAATTTTTTTTTTAAATATCAGTTTATGGAAAGTTATCAAACCTCCAGTTTCCGGCAGTAGTTGCAGCTAGAGAAACAAAGTGCAAGATAGAAGAAAATGAGAGGCACTGGTATACATATCCCCATCCCAACCTGGCCTTGAAGAAAAAAGAGAGTATATTTCTTGAAATATTTGACATGATTGTACAAATCATATTACAAAAATTACAAATCTTTTACACGAATAAATAAAAAAATTACATGTTAGCTTATGAGCTTGTCTCTATGTATCTCCCTCACAAAAAAACAACTTGAATCAGAAATAAAGAAATAAAGAATAAAGCATTTGTAAATATTACAAGAGTTAATACTTGTTTAGTGCATATTACGTTAAATATTGTTGAAGGCAAACTTCAATTAATCAATGATCACTTGATTGTTCTTTTCTTCTTCAGCCTCAATCAGTTTCTTCACCACATTTTCTGTGGCCGTTCTCACAAGATCTGGCCAGCTCCTGATGACCGAAAAAGACATACAATTGTTAATAATCAGAATTATGTTGTATAGGTGAACACGATTAATCAAATTGTTGTAGTTATAATTAAATGATTAGATTATTGTCTATGTTGTTTCTTTGAACTTGAGAGGAATGAGAGATGACTACTCCAATGCATGCACCATGAAATTGTCTACTTAAATCTGGTACTTAACTCCGTACCATTTAGGTCAGTGTTCAACTTGCAACAAATCTCAAATTGCAATTTCATAATTCTCACTTTCTACTTGTTAATTAAGAAGAAATTACCTAAGCAGTTGACCAAATATATCCTACTACTTATTATTGAAAAAATATATATATATATCCTACTACTAGAGATTGAAAACTAATCCAAGTTAATTACACATACATCGTTAATCAGTAAATATTCTCTTCGGATCTAGCCTCGGAGGCACTAACAATGTACTTACTCAAAATTTGACTGTCTTAATTACTATTGTACATGAAATGAAAATTATTCCAGATTGGATATAAAGAGCAATCTCAAATGGGTTGAATTTTAAAAAATAAAACGAACAGTGTACAGCATTGGTAATTGATTTGAACTGAAATGGGTCATGTTCTGGAACAACGAACAGTGTACAGCATTGGTAATTGATTTGAGCTGAAATGGGTCATGTTCTGGAACAAATTTTGCTTTCCAAATTCAGATCTAAGTTCATCAAAATTAGATTCATGGCTTAGTTTCGCTTCAGTTCTGTTTGTATGTTCTAAACCCAAAAAAGCATGCCAAAACCAAACCAACATTTACAATATGTTTACGACGCATACAAGTTTTAACAGTTTCTTCCTTACTAGTTCTTGTTCCTATGGACGGAATGATATATATACATATATACTCATGCATGCTATAGTTCTTCTCTCTAGAAAGATATGGCATATGTCTATGCTTTCATATGGTATTAATGTGCTTCCAGATTTATTAACCAAATGATTTGGATGTGGAATAAAGTTTGTAAACCTTACCCAGTTTGCGAATCAAATGTAATCCCCACGGTATATTTAGCATGATCCAGAGCCCATTTAAATCTCCGGAGCTCATTACTAGGAGAACTGCTCTTATCCACAACCTGAAGCTCGCTCGGTTTGATGTCAAAGAAGATCGGAACGACCTTCTTCTTACATTCCATGAGAAGAGCCAACTCATGTAAGCAGAAATATGACTCACAGTAATTAGGTGAGAAAACTGCAATACCAACCTTACACTCTCGAATCTCTGAGTTAATCTTTTCAAACAACATATCTCCGGGTTTCAAGCTGTGTCTATCAAGAAAAGCATGAATATTAAACCTTTCAAGATTATCATAGAGCAACCCAGCTACGGTTCGTTTTGTGTCAGCCCCTCTGTGGTTGATGAACACATCACATGATTGTTGATTACGATTGATCTTCGAGCCAGCTTGGCCCATATAGTGAAGGATTTGACGGCTCAAGATCTTTGCTAGCGAAGCTCTAACCATTTTCACTTCTAGCTAATAATCAACAAAAAGAGGAATTAAGATCGAGCTAGCTAGAGAATTCAAATTGTGTCTAGTTTTGTTAGTAGGTTATGGGGAGGTGTGGTTTATATATATATAGCAAGTCATGAGACCATTCGAAGTTAGCTAGATTTGAATTTCAATGTTTTACTAGTCTATTATACAAGCTACAGATCAGATGAGTTGATGTTTGAATGTCCAGGGTTAATTACAGAAGTGTTTTAGACTTTATGACCTTCAAACACGCCTTCTTGATCATTTCATGAGAGCATATATAAGTATATATCAAATAATTGTAATATTTATTTACAGCCATGCACATGTATGCGATCGAATCGAGTGAAGGTTGTCTTAGTCATGGTATTGCTAATCAGTCCATATAATTAGTATTCGGAATTTGTTGGGGTGTTTACTGTCTATTACGTAGCAGCTTGTTTGAGTGAGTTTCTTAGCGAGTTCTACGTACCCAACGGATCTAGATGTTCCCATATGGCTTACAAATGGGTCCAACAGAGATTCCAAGTATGAGTATGTTTCAAGGTACTTGAAAAGGTTTGAAAAACTTTTGGTTGAGTTCAGGTCAATATCATGACCAAATGACATACGAGTTCTCATTGACATGCATTAATAGCGCCTCCTTTTTTAAAAAAAAAAAAAGAAAAAGAAAAAAAGAATGCGCTGTGGGACAATTTTTATTAAAAAGAGGTTTCTATAATTGATATAAAAATAAAACACCAGATCACCATTTTAAGGGATCCAAATGCATAGCTCCGTTGATCATCTTTCTTATATGACTCCCAACATTTGTATGACTCGGTCCTTAACTTGACCAAGTTATAGTTTAGGTCTTATTGAACACTTCGACTCACTGATCATTCATCTAACAAAAGTAATAAACACCCATTGATTTAGTTGACTAGCATTGACCATTTGGACCATGTTTGACTCAGTTGACTAACATTGATAATTTGGACCATATTTGACTAGCATTGACCATTTGAAAAGATGTACGGGTAGGCATCCCATCTCGCGATCCCAATACCGTCTCAATTTTCTTGGATTATTAACGGTCACATCCCTGAGCCATACACGTGTCATGATGATCTCGAGGAATTACGGGTCTCAACTACAACCCAACACTGATCCGGCTCAAGCGATCTTAAGCCCGCCCATTGCAGTCCGTCCGATGGACCTGAATTCATACAACCTACTAGGCCCATATGTCTCACAACTATCTACAACACTCGTAAGCCCTACTAAGGCAAGTATCTCGAGGATAAGCTTTGGACAGACAACTACAGTAGTTCTCTGCTTCCAACTAGGAAACAAATACCAAAGTACAAATCACACAGGGAAACTTCCTCTTAAGAAATACCCTCAGATAGGGAACTATATCTCGCGTATCTAAGAACACAGGGCTAATAGATAACTTTAATTTCTCCTACAACACGACTCCTAATTAGAGAAGGATCTCCATGAAGACCTCATTCCTAAACTACGCCATTGATGGCTTAGTCGAACCAGGACTCATGCACTATAAATAAGACATGAGGTTGCTAAGCTAAGGTACGCTACAAATTTTCTGTTTGCAGCAATACACCTTCCTCAGATATCTGTCTTGCTTTAGCATCGGAATGTCATCGGCCACCACAACGGTGGTCCGTGGCTCACGTGCGTTACTTGTACAGGTTAGCAGGTCAGCGAGACTAGGTCAAAGCAGGAAACGAAAAATGATTGCATCAGGTACTATTTATTTAAATATAAACTATTTTAGATTAAATAGAATCCATGAAAATTAATCTTGTTTCACATTTTAGATTGGTTATAAGACAATTATTCTTGTAGAAAATAAAAAGGCAAATGCTGGTTTGGTTTAGTTTTGCACTATGAATTATGTAGTTGGGAATTTGGTCAATGACCAATATTTTTCATTTTTGAACTTATATTAAGACAACTTGAGAACTTATATCATTTATATATGATACAATTAGGAGCAATGCAAGATGAAAGTTTACATGACATTTTATATTGTTATAATAAAAGTTATATGTACATCAATTAAGCATTACTAATGTGTGAGCAATGTAAGATGAAATGTTTTTGTTATTTTTTGTTGAAAGACTATTTAGTACATGCTCATCTCGTCCCGTCTCGAACCTGTTTGGGATGGGACGAGATCGGGATGAGGTATTTCCATCTTGATTTCGAACGAACGAGACTAGATATAGATGATGTCCATTTTGTCCCATCCTATCTCGTGCCCACCTCTAAAGAGACGTGGGTGCTTAAGTATTGAGATTATGTTGTTTGTTTATGTTTTTTTTTTCCTTAACCTCTCTCATCTAGATGCCGCCAACACAGTTTGAATCCTGAACTTGTACTCTTACCGCAAATCTACCTGCTGAGCTAGTAGTCCATTGAAGCGACCATGTTGTTTGTCACTTTAGTTATTGATTGACATATATGATTAATGCAAGATTTTGACATGGATGGGTTTACTGAGAGATGATTACTTAGGGTTTGGCGTTCGTGGGTATAAAGGAAGATTTGACCAGGAAGTAAGATTCTCAGATTGGATGATTATTCGAATTCGGGCCATGTGAATTTGTTACTTATAAAATCTTGCAAGACCTTACGGGACATTCTCCAACATTATTTTACAAAATTCTAACCATCTCTTTCTCAAACTCTACTCTCAACTCTTTCATAAGCATCTCAAACAACATTGTCGCCACCATAATTACTTCCCCGACTTCACAACCATAATGACCATCACCCTCCACAACCATCAAATTCGTTGATAAACACATTCACTCAATTAAGGTAATCGAGTCAATTTAATCGATCGCCACTCTCATTCATTCGATAGAGGAGTGAACATTCGAGTAATCAAACCAATTACATGAGCTTAGTTGAGTTGATTTCTTTCAAAAATTTGCATTCTTTTGATTTTGGTTATAAATCCATTAATTTTGAACACTTATGCTTTTTGCAGCTATTGTAGGATCAAGCAATAGAAGCATACAATAGATACTATTTAAATGTAAAGAACGTAAGGTATGAGTTAATCTTTACTTATTTATTTATTTTTTAGTTGATTTGTTTATAAATCATTTTTTTTAAAATTAAACCTCCAGTTGGGAGGGGCACATCTGGAATGCCAGACCTTTATTAATTATCAAAAAATTGATTTACAATCAATACGGGGGTACATGACGACTTTATCCGTGAAAAAACCAAAACAAAATTTTAGCCGCAGTCGTGAACCAAAATACTAAAAGCAAGTCCAAACTGTCACCAACGCTGAAAGGAGGACCATCAAACATAGATATCCCCAGCATGAACATACAATGAGCCAGTGGCACCGCCCAAACCGCCAGATATGAACAATTACTCCTGCAGCAAACCTGCATCCTACATCATAGGGGACTGCATTAGCAGCTCAGCGATGCCAACGTGTTAGCACACTTGCTGTCCATCTCGCAACAATCCACAAATCATTTTTTTTAACCCATGTTGTAGTTATGCTAGGGGAACATTATAAGGTTACATATGAATTTTGAATTGGTCATGAATAATGTTTTAGAAGCTAAATTGTATGTTAATTTGTATATGTCTACCGGATGTTTAAATACTTCTATAATTTTCATCTTTTAGATATGCTACATTGACAAGTGTTAGCATGACGAAAATGAATAAATTATTCTCATATGTCGTTTGAAAAGCCCAAACAAGCTTCGTTGTATTAGATTTTGTTGGTATAACTCCCAGATGAGGATGTGGATTGGGGCATGAGAGAATTTTTGAAGATTAACACAATGTTTAGTGTGCGAAGAAGAACAATTGAAGCTAAATACACATTGATGTATATATATATATATATATAATTCATTTTAGCATAAATTTCGATAGGCATAAATAACGTGTCTCGTTATCAAGGATTGTGATTTTGTTTTTCGAGGTAATTTCAGTAAGTTGATTTTAAAAAATATTTCATGAAATCTTATGTTGTGTATGGAAAAACCTTAAAAATTTTTATTGTAATTTTAAAGTTATCAATCTCATTTAAGCATTTTAAATTCGTATATAACACATAAAGAGTACCACAAGATTATAATGTCATACAAACAATATATTACATAAAAATCACTTATATAACAAAACTTTAATACTAAATTAAAATTAAAATATAAGAAAATTGATATTAGCATAACAAAAAAAATGAATATTTCAAATTTTGAAAAAAAATTTCAATAACTCAAATAAAAGAAATGTGTCTATAAAATTTTGACATTTTTTTAGAAATCAAATTCCTGCTAATGTACATGGTGAACAATTACCAAGAATGAGAAAAATGTTGAATTTGGAAATGACGTCATATGAATTGATACAAGCCTCTAAAAGGTAATTTTTGGTCACAACATGAGTATATCTTACAAAAATTACTAAAGTACGCCTTAGTGGCACAATTTTCAAGAGTGATGATGTAAATGCATGCATTTAGAAAGGAGTTAATGAAAAACACTTGAAATAATTCTGTTGATTTATATTACAGAAATTCTAATTGTCGAGGAAAGTAGCGAAGGAGGGAGCCGGCTAGAATCACTCTTTATATTATCCAGGTAAAATTAGTCCATCCTTCATCTAACTTGTGCGTGTGAAGCTCCAAAAGTTACAGTGAAGAGCTTAAATGAAAGGAAAATTCTAACTGTCGAGGAAATGGGCGAGAAAACAGCGAGGGAGGGAGGCCTAGTTTTGAAAGAATGAAAATTCTAACTATCCTCCCTCTCCTTCGCTGGTTTCTTCGCAATGCGTCCCTTCCCTCCTTTCTTTTCTTCACACTAAAAGAGTTGTCTAATTTTGCATTTGTTTTCCTTGTAGGTGTTGCAAACTTGCAACATTGCTCGGTCTTCATTACTTACCCGTAGAGTAGGGTAACTTATTTTAAGATGAGTGTTGATTTTTTTTTTTTTTGTCAAAAATGTGAATCACGAGCATTTTATTATTAAAAAAAATGTGAATGGCTTGAACGGGCAAAGTCCTTGACCTGTCAAATTGAATACCAAACCAACGTTATGATACTTCCGCGTACCATCCATCGAGTAATTCAAATAAAAATTTGTGTAAAAGACCTTTATTTTTATTTATTTATTTTCCTTTTTTTTTTTTTTTTTTTTTTTTTTACAGTGTATCACGAGGAGCCAAATAATTACTGTAAACCAATAAACCTTTATTTATTTTTTTATCTGGCGTAACATAGGAGAACAAGTAGGACTCTCCACTCTGCAGCGTCTGCTTGTTCCTCCATCTTCGACCGATTCGGTTCTTCTCTATCTGCATTACTAGTAAGGTCTTCGAGTGTTACTTAGATCAAAACACTTCACTCACAGATATAAAAAGGTCACAATGTTGCTTCCCTTTGAGTTCTCTTATCTTGCACACTACCTGTTTGTATAATTGCTTGTATGAACACATATTTGGATGCTTCGAGTTCATATGCTGACTTCTCTCACATTTTCTCTGTCTCCCACACAGAGGGGTGGTGGAAAATGAAGGAAGGTAAGAAAGGGACTGTTACAAGCCTCGCTTCTCTGTACCCAATTGAGGAAACCCAATTGGCAGCAAGGAAAGTGGAGGAAGCAATTCGCGAAAAGCAGAATGAGCTCGACCATCTCCGTAGCTTTAGCTCGGACAACACTGAAATCATCAAACTCGTCCAGAAGCTGCCTAATGAGCTCTCCCATCATGTCATGGCAAGTCATTTTGGAATGAAGGAAGATCAAGTTTCAATTTTTATTTGTTTTGGTTATTGTGTAAGTATGTTTCTGTTGATTGGTTATTTTCAACATTGGATGTTTGACAGGTGCCGTTCGGGAAAGCAGCCTTCTTCCCCGGTCGTCTAATTCACACGAATGAGTTCCTCGTAATTAATTATTTTCGTGAGATACACTAATTATGGTTCTTTTGATGGTTTGCTTTTTCTATTTACAAATGAATTTTGGTTTAATAAATGTGTAGGTTTTCTTAGGTGAAGGGTACTATGCCGAAAGAACATCGAAACAAACAGTGGGTATATTAGAAAGAAGGGGAGAGTTGTTGGACTCGAAGATTGATTCACTTAAGGCCATGGTGTTAGATCTCAAGAACGAGGCTTCATTTTTCAGTACTACGGCCAATGAAGCTGCAGTAAGTTTTTGATAGAGGCGTCTTTTGCTTGGAAAATTTCCTATCTTCATGTTTTCATGATCTCTACCTTTATGTTTTCATGATCTCTACAAAAGGGTCTGCCAGTGTTCTAAAAATTGCTAGGCAATAGGCGGGCATTCAATGCCAACATACATATGCAAAATGTATAAAAAAAAATAGTCTTAATTTTTTTTATTTTTTTCAAACTGAAAATAAAAAAATTATAAGAAATTTCAAAAACCCGCCTAGGTGGCTGACTGGACCACCCAGCAGCCTAGTCTTAATATATAAAAAAAATAAGAAATTTCAAAATAGTCTTAATATTTGAAATTACTAATAAATTGCATTGAAATTAAAAAAATTTATAAGAAATTTCAAAAACCCGCCTAGGTGGCCGCCAACAGCCTAGTCTTAATATAAAAAAAATTATAAGAAATTTCAAAATAGTCTTAATATTTGAAATTACTAATAAAATTGCATTGAAAAAAAAAATTTGACGAGTAACAATGATAGAGAATAATAATTATCAATAGACATAAAAATGTATAGCTAATAGTAATTGTCAATATCCATAAAGAAATATTACACTCCAAGAATATCGATCTCGGATCGTTTATTAAAAATGTTAAACTTCCAACACTACACCAACAGAGACGTGTAGAAATAGTTGAATGAACAATTATTATATTGTATTATATATTATATATTATATAATTGATTTATATTTTGTAAGGCTAAGTATTTTTGAAAGTTGAGTCCCCCCCCCCAACTTGATGCAACAAGGATTCTTGCTTGATAATTGCATTAGGATGTCGAATCAAATGTATTTGTTCCCTCACTGTTTAGTATCCTCTTTAGTCTGGAACTCAGTTTTTGGACGTCTTATATTCTATCCATGTTGAATTATGTTTCGGTTCCCTTTTGTCAAAAGTTTTTTAAGTTGAATTATCATTCCCTTTTATTCTTATGAATGTCCCAGGAAGGTCTTGTAGAAATTAGGGAGGATTACATGGAAGAAGACCATCCTGACGAAAGTGCCTCTAATCAGGCAGGTATGTGATTTATGCATTTTACAAAAATTTACGACTTGAATTATTATTACTCTTGTGGTTGATCTAAAATTCACAATTTTAATGTTTGGCTTTTTTGCCATTTTAGGATTCCAGAAATAGTTTAAAAAGTACTGGTTAGGTCTTTAGGTGTTGACCTATGTCTGTAGTACAAAATTTGATAATTGTTATTACTTTTAGCTATTATACATGGTTTATTAAGAGGAACTTAAGTGAAAGCATTTGAAATGCATGTGGTGTAATTGCAGCCTCTCGAGCATTGAGAAATTGATTGTTATTTTTTTTTTAAAGTGAGCACGGTTTTAAGGACCCCCAAACCTTTATATTAATATAAAGAACCAAATACAAATGACTAAGCATAAATAGATAGGTTTCATCATGCCCTTAACAACGAAACTAAGCTATAGCTCAACTGGTTGTCTTCCGTGAAAGACCCGTATCTTATGATCACCGAAAATATGTTTTTTGGCTTGTCTAGCTGAAAGTCATCATAATCAATGAACTTCAAATTTTCCTTCCTCAACCTGTTTGATCTATGAAGGGTCGATTGCATCATTCTTAATTAATATGCATGACTCTGAGTATCCTGTCGAAATGTCTGATTCATCTTCACGGATTTCTTCTTCTTCTTTCCCATCGCTTCCTTCATCATCTTCAATGTTCTCATCACTGCCATCACTTTCCTTTTCACTGTGGCCGTTTGCATTGTTTTCTCCATGTTGTTCAGCTAGGGCACCCTCTTCCTCGTTGCCATTGTCACAACCATCTCTCACTGTATATCGTTCTTTGGTGAGTAAGTTCTTCATAGGACCCTCTTTACTTCCTTTTTTGGTTGCATCTACATTCTCCCCTTGTGCTTTATTGTTATTTTGCTCTACATTTCGAAAAGAAACTCCTTGTTCATCGCCTTCCACCAATTTTTGTACTTGATCAGGAGTTCCGCTTGGATCATCCTTCTCCTTACATACTACAGTATCACCTTGCTCCGTAACTTCAACTCCTGTTTCTTCTTGATCCTCTGGCATAGGCTCTAGTGCAGTGAATCTGTTTTCTGTGTTGTATTGTGCGGAGCTAGATGCAGCTTCATCTCCCCTACCACCTCCTTCCTCTACTCCCTTAAGTGCCTATGGGTTCAGTAGAGTTGCATCATGAATTTGCTTTTGTAATGACCCCCTTGTTCTGTCTTGTTGTCTTCCTTTGGATTGGGTTGAGTTCCTTTTCTTGGCTCTTACATACTTGTCTTCTTTTGGATTGGATTGAGCTCCTTTTCTCAGCTCTTACATACTTAGTCCCTTTGAATCTTGTTTCTCGACTACCCCACATCTTGTGTCAGTGTGCCCAACTTTACTGCACTTTCAGCAAACTTGAGGCTTCCACGGGTACTCTAAATTCACCTCAAAAGCACCTCCTCCTCCAATAGAGTACTTTAGAGTCTCTGGAAGAGGTTGTTTGGTTTCAATCTCAATGCACATATCTGCTAATGTGAGCCCAGACCCAATTCAGTCGCATTATCCATAAAAATTGATTTGTCAAGGCTCAAGATAACTTAGACCCTGATTCAGTCGCCTTATCCATACAAATTGGTCTGCCAAGGCTGCTAGCAAGATAGCTTAGACCCTCTGGCGTTGCTCATAGCTTAGGCACTCTGTAAAACCTAACCCAAATTGGTATTTTTGACGGAGTTTCCTTAACTTTCCATGTCTCTGCTCCATGCTCTAACAACAAACAATCTACCTCCAATATAAAGAGGGCTTCACGGCATAGGAGGTCATTGATGTACTTAGACTGAGATAAAAACAAGCCATGAGTAGTGTGATGGACCTAAATACCAAGAAAGTAGTGAACAAGGCCAAGAGTTTTTAAGGAGAATTGAGCATTTAGTTGTTGGATCAGTTGTGATACATCAGTTGCACCAGTAACAAGGATGTCATCTACATAAACCAAAAGGAATATGGGAGATGGAGAATGGCGGATGAAAAGTGAAGAGTCCGACTTAGTAGGAGTAAAGCCAAACAAGGAAAGAGTACTTCTCAGTTTATCAAACCATGCCCGAGGAGCCTGCTTCAGGCCATACAAGGCCTTGTTGAGTTTGCAAACAACAGTGGGTTGAGAGGAATCAACGAAACCAGGTGGCTGCATCATGTAAACATCCTCTTGCAAATCCCCATTCAAGAATGCATTGTTAACGTCAAGTTGAAATACAGACCAACAATAGGTAATAACAACTGAAAGAACAACCCTGATTGTAGTAGGCTTAACAACTGGACTAAAGGTCTCTGCATAATCAAAACCAGCAACTTGTTGAAATCTGCGAGCCACTAAGCGAGCTTTGTATCTGTGTACCCATCAACATTTTCTTTGACCTTAAACAACCATTTACAACCAACTACTAATCTGTTATGAGGAAGATCAACCAAGGACCACGTCTCATTTCTGATTAAGGCTAGATACTCCTCTTGCATAGCAGTGAACCAATGAGGTGTTTCTAAAGCTTCAACTAGACTGGCAGGCTCAGCTGAAGTCAAAAACACTTTGGGTTTATAGATACCAGCCTTAGACCTAGTGAGCATTGGATGGCTAGGACCAACACTAGGACCAACATTAAGAACAGGACGAGAAGTAAGTTGAGCAGCAGGACTACTAGAAGTAGGTTGATCAGCAGGACTGCTAGAAGTTTGATGATGAATCAATGGACTAGTAGGAGGATTGGGATGCAAAACTGAATCATAGGATGAAACCAATGGACTATGAGAAGAAGTATGACTTGAAATAGATGGCCTATTGGCAGTAGATGGAGCAGAAAAAGAGATAGTAGCAGGTGTATCAGAAGTAGATGTATAAGGTCAGGAGAGGAACTAGGACACCATTTTGAATAAGGAAAATGAGTCTCATTGAACAACACATCACGAGAGATGTAAATACGTCCAGTAGAGGACAAACACCTATACCCTTTATGTTGCAGACTATACCCAAGAAAGACACACTCAACTGACCGATACTGAAGTTTAGTTGAATTGTAGGGTCTAGTGTTAGGAAAACATGAGCAACCAAAAACCTTTAGATTGTTATAATCAGGAACCTTGTTGTATAAAGTTTCATATGGTGATTGTCCCTTAAGAACAGCAGTTGGAACACGATTTAGAAGGAAAACAGATGTCCGAACAGCTTCATCCCAGAACTTCAAGGGAAGAAAAGCATGAGCAAGAAGTGTGAGAGCTGATTCAATAATATGACGGTGTTTTCTTTCAGCAACACCATTCTGTTGGTGAGTAGTTGGACAAGAAAGACGATGGCCTATACCATGCTGACTAAGGAACTTCGAAAAAGGCATGTATTCTCCTCCCCAATCTGTCTGAACACATTTGATTGGAAGTCCAAATTCTAATTCAACCTAAGTCTTAAACTTAAGAAAAGTGGGATAGGCATCAGATTTGTTTTGTAAAAGAAAAATCCAAGTGAAACGACTATAGGCATCAATAAAATGGATGTAATACTTGTACCCACAAGAAGAGACAGTAGAAGTCGGACCCCATAGGTCAGTGTGAATCAATTCTAATGGCTTAGTATAGACAATGGAAGAGCTTGAAAAAGGAAGTTTATGAATTTTACCCACACAACAAGAAGAACAAACATCCACATTGGCATTATTAGGAACAACAATGTTACACCTAGAAAGAATCTTTTGAACAATAGAAAAAGAGGGGTGACCAAATCTATCATGCCAAAGAGATAAAGAAGAAGATGACTTAGACATAGTTGTGTTTACACAAACATTATTACAAACTGAAGTGCTTCGAGAGTTACATGCTGAAATACTTGCTGATCTATCAGCAGAACTACATGCTGAAATACTTGCTGACCTATCAGCAGAACTAAAATTTGTGCTAAAGTTGCTGGAAGGAATACTGTCAGGAAAGCTTTGAGAAGCTGATTTTGCATTAGCAATTGAATATGTGGACTTGAAAGTAGGAAGATTCATGGATGGAAAGACATAAAGACCTCGCTTAAGTTTCCCTTCCAAGAGAGTTTGATGAGTGACTTGATCTTTGACAAAACAAAGATCAGGATGAAATTCAAAGAAAACATTATTGTCCCTGGCAAATCTAGATACACTTAAGAGGTTCTTAGTCAATGTAGGAACTTGAAGAATATTTCTAAGATGCAAGACTCTTGAAGAGGTAGAAGAAAGAAGCGTGGACTGACCAATATTTTCAATTTGCAATGCAGAGCCGTCGCCAACAAAAAGTTGCTCATTACCATGATAAGGAATAGAGTTCATCAAGTTCTGAGGGTATGGAGTACAATGGTTTGTGGCTCCTGAATCTGGATACCACCTACTATCAGGAGATGTAGCAGCAACACCAGATTGTATCTGAGTCTGTGAATCAGATCTCCAAGTAGGATGCATATGTTGACTAGTTAATGCAGAGAAAGCATGTTCTTGGAATGCCAGAACCAGAACTAGATGAAGAACCAAACCCAGAACAAGAGCTCTGAGAATTTGAGACGAGGAGGCGCTTCTTCTTCTTCATCTTCTTCTTCGTTTTCACTTCTACGAATAACTAAATAACAATACAATGGGAGTTGAAGCCAAAAACCAAAACCAGCGGACGTAAACCCTAATTGGGCTCAACTTCAACAAAAGCTGAAAACCCAAGGCGCCTCCAAACCCAGGAGACCCTCCACTGACTCCGACTCAGAAACCCTAAGAACCTTCTTAGGGAAGCGCAAGGAAAGATCAATTGCGGAGGAGTTGGAAGAGGGATCAGCTGCATCTGTTCTAGCTCCAATTAACGTCGACTGCAGCTTAACCGATGTAGTCGCGATGGATTGTGAAATGGTTGGTGTCAGTCTGCTAGGGAATAAAAGTGCTCTTGGACATGTCAAACTCTATCCTTTTCAGATAAGAATTTGAAAAAGAACCATTCACCATCGCTGCTAATCTCTAGATGCCCTTTCATCTGCCGCTTGTTCTTTGTCGCAACTTGAACTACATGAAACAGAAGTTTGGTATCAAAGAAGTAGCCCACACGGTGGAAATGCCAAGCTGAAACTCCTATTTCAGCAACAGCTCGAGGAATGACACAGGAATCCCCATCTCTAACAGGTTCATGAAATCGTAGCAGGATTGTGCTAGCGGAACTGTTAGTTTGGCCAAACAAAGCTCGCCATGGGCCATTGGCTGTAACACTTATGTTCTCTAAGGCTTTGCTAGGATTAGGTTGAGATAGGGAGCCTGAGATGCTTCCTCCAGCCATCTTCATTCATTCATCCAATCAGGTCTGCTTAGAGTTCAGATCTGCTCGCAGGTCAGAGCAATTTTGTACCAAACCAAAATTTATACCAAATGTCTTACAAGTTGCGCCATTCCAGTTCATCATAAGAAAGTTTCTTTTGCATCTTGACCATGTTCTGTCAAGTTCTTATCTGTGACTAGGCTCATATTTTGAGTATATAAAACTTTCGAGGAGTATATACGAGTTTTATATATACTTTAAGGAGATGATGTCCTCATTGCTAATATACCGTTAATTAACTTTAACGAATAGCATATACAAAGTGAAAACTTCATTCTCGATTCTACGAGAATTTTTATAAAAGCGTTTCATTTGCTTATCTTCCATGGAAGTTTTATTTTCCTAGTGTATTATAATTTTTGGCCTAATTCTTCTTCTGAATCAATTCAACCTCTGATAAGAAAAATATACCTTGGTTATTTTTCATCTCTTCAACAAGTTTAGCAAGCATAGCGGCCCTAACTTGTCATTTTAGGTGGATATGATAGACATCTAAGTAAATTTTTTTTTTTTTTAATATATATTTCTAGGAATGAGTGGGAGGATCCTTTTGTGTAGTGTTACAGTCAATGCTCATCTCAGGCGGGATCAGACCATAAACCTTTACTACTAGTGGCTACATTGTGTCAACAGAAGAAGTACCTTGTAGATTTGATATCGGGTGGTTCAAGGATAGGACATGTGGGATTTGATTAAACAGCTGGGAAAGAATGTGCATGTGAACTATGAAGGTAGTGGCAGTTTCCAGTTTTGGTTCAAACTCCCATAGTCAATATTAGGGAGTGGTGTTATAAAAGGAAAAAGAGAAGTGGACAGTAGAATGGAGAATCTTTTGTGTTTGACAATGTCGTTGGACAGAAAGGAGGAGGCCTCGTCTTTATCAGCGGAAGATTTTTGAGAAACCATGAGGGTGGAGATTGAAAAGTTATTGACGGAGGAGGAAGTCCAAAATTAAAATGAAAAAGAGAAATACAAAATCTTTCCATGCTCTTGCCTCCTTGAGGAATAAAATGAATGTTTTTATCATGGATGAAAATTGGTGGGGTCCTACTTGATGACAAAATCACACAACATTTTTCTTTAGCAGCTATATAATGATAGTGGGTAGGGCTGAACAAAAAACCGACCGAACCGATTGGTTCGGTTTAAATTCGGTTCGGATCGGTTTCGGTTTTAAAAAATTTTAAACCAAAGTGGTCGGTTCGGTTTTCGGTTTCTATGTGATTTTAACCGACCAAACCGAACCGATCGAATATATATAATAAATAATATATATTTATATATAAATAATATAATATGTTTAAAATAGTTGGTTCGGTTCGGTTTTATTTCGATTTTGGTTCGATTTTAGTCGGTTCGGTTTCGGTTTGAAAATTTTAAAACCGACATAGGTCGGTTCGGTTCATGGTTTAGGTGAATCAGCCCTAATAGTGAGGAATAGTGGGAATGGAGACCCATTAGAAAACTTAGTAATTTGTTCTTATTTCATATTTTGCCTCTTCTTGCAAAACTTATCAATGAAGAAAGGCTCAAGATCTTCTTCAAGATCCAATTAATGAGTTCTTCTTCGTCAGACCCCAAACCTCAGAGATTTCTACCTTATAGGGAATAAGCTAGACCGTGATCAATTTGGGACTACTTATCAGTGTACAGAGAAGTTCTTAGATAATCATTATGCTTGCATATTAATCCCAAAGAGGAAACTCTTGGGCATATGAGCTCACACTTATAGCTCAAAACATGATTTGGCAGTAGCTGTAGCAGGGATCGGTGGGATCGATTGGGTTTTGATGATGTTTGGGAAATTTGTCAACCGCCAAAGAAACCCTCTAAAAACGAGTCAGCCTGATAACTCGACCGAGTTCGAGTTCTAAAATTATCTCCCTTGTCTGATTCCAAATAATCAAAGATTACTCAATGAGTAATCACTGATTTTGCTATCTAGGTCAAGAGGTTAGTAAATAGTATGTCTCTTGTTACTCTGACTTCTCTCTCGTTGCTCTTAAATTCTTCAATCAGAAAATAGTCGATCCTTGAAGAAAACAGAAGGTTATTGTGATAAACAAAACAATCCATAGAGGACATTCGAGGGGATAACTACATGCCATACGACAATCAGAATGGCCATTGGGTTTAACTTGTACATTAAAATTATGATGAATCAATTCATAACAAGAATGTTATATGTACAACATTTACAGGATGTAAAATTTATCATGGAACAGTCAGCATCAAATTCAGAAAACCATAAACTCTTGTTTGAATGATTTACCTGTAAACTCTTCTTCCCATTCCACTCTTCTCTAGTACTCTCTCATCTCCTATATAAAATTACACAACCGCCATAACCATAACGCACACTCTTCCCCTTCTCAATTTCACCCTTATTTCTGATTGCATAAAATAGATTATTCTAAATTATCAAGATGTTCATTTTTGGTTGATCATCTTTAGTGGTTGAAATGCACCTCATTTTTAACATGCACATGGACCACCACCAACCCCAACAGTGACCATTCCACACATTATCTGATTCTCCATAAATCTATAACTAAGCAAAAACAGATCTCTTAATCAACCACTTAAATTAATCACTCAAGATTGAAAGCACATCCCTAAATTCCTGCGTATTCATAGAGATTTAAATTTTGTAAACAAGTGGTGGTCTGGTCAGTGTCAGAAGGATGGTCAGTTGAGATGAGTGGATCCATGTGCTCTGCTTTCCAACTCATGTTCCGCCGACCGTCAAATTTATTTAAATGTTAGTGGGGTGATAAGTTTGAGATGTCTCGAAATGGGGGTGCTACATGTGATTTCCAACAACAGTCTCCTACTCTTTTCAATTTCTAAAAATCAGTCATTTGTTCTTATCTCGTATTTCCATACCTTCAAGTTTGTAGTTTAAAAGTGTAGCCTATCCACATGCACAAAATGTTTTATGGTCTCCTCTTGCTTTTCATGGCTTCTTATTCTTATCTTAGTTATCACTTGCAAACATCAAACGTCATTGTGAACATCTTGCATGCTATATAGATACACAGAAAGGTAGATAATACTTATCAAATGGAGAATTTCAAAAGGAGGGCCACAATATATCTATATTTTGAACAACTCATGTGGTGGACCAACCTTGAGCTCGATAGCCCAACCCAAATTCAGGTAGTGTTTTAAGTTTAGCAAATTTTAACCTTGCGTTGGGCTTGGCCTAAGATAAAAATCGGCCTAATGGGTGGATTGGATTTGGGCTCTATTTGGATACTTGGACAATGTGTCATGGGCTCATAGTTACATCATTAGGCATGGTTCTCGATACTAAAGAGGAGAATATATCTATTATTGAGTCACTAGGCCACTGTGTACCAATCAATATTTTTCACAAAGGTGTGACATTAAATAAGTTACCAAGATCAATATAAGAGCATGCCAATGTCACTACACATACTATCTTGACAAATCCGAACATTTTCTCAACATTGGCTTTTACGACACAAAGGGTGTCTATCATAGCTGCACCTATACAATTTCTTAACGGCTGTAGACCGACCATTTATTATTGCAGTTTCTAAAGAAACTTGCGTTATTTCAACATATATTCATTACATCTAATGTTTAAAGCCTGAAGCTTGCATTAGAGATAATTTTTATTAACTTAATGGGATTATAAAACTCTCGGAGTTGTTATATCATATACTAGAAACTTATGCACGGTAACCATTCCATTATACGTCTTCACCTTGTTGGAAGACTTTTACTTATGTAGTCTAGACTACCCAATAATATTTGGGAACACACAGTATTACATAGTGTAACTCTATTCCCACCGTTAGGGGGACTATACAAAGTATACCCCCGCCGTGCATCCAGAAGTGTGCTTCGAGATCATATAGATGTGTGTTATATTTGATTTATGCGCGTTGTACTCTTTTTCCTTCGACAAGGTTTTTTTCACTGGGTTTTCCTGTCAAGGTTTTAATGAGGCAACATTATGCGTATAAATCATCTTGAAGTATGCAAAAGTGATGCTTGTACTCTTTTTCCTTCGACATGGTTTTTTCCACTGGATTTTCCTGTCAAGGTTTTAATGAGGCAACATTATGCGCATAAATCAAATATAAGCTATGCAGTTAAAACGGATAACGGACCCATAACGGTCTAGGAGCGTTACAGGTTATATCGGATTATATCGGGATATATCGGTATATATCGATATATAATAAAATATATTTAAATTTATACCTCTAATAAGTATTTATGATTTAATGTATTAGTTAAAAACGGGCCATAAAATATTATAAGACATTTATCATTGTTGGGCTTAGGATTTAGATTTATAAAACCCGTAGGCCCAAAAAATCGTCTAGGCCCAAATAAATTACAACTCATTGAGAAGAATTTGGAACAAAATTGTTTTTTTTATTTTATCACGTGGGTTTCCCAAAAAAAACAAATCTTATCTCTTCTCTTTTTGAGTTTGACTCATTGGGTTTAACAAAACAAAAAAAAGATCCCATGTGTTTAAAAAATCTATCACACCCCCTTCTCTCTTTAATCGCACTCTCAACACACACACACACAACTCATCTCATCACTCTTCCTTCCCTCTCGCCGATCCACTCACCTTCAAATGAAGAAACCCTCACTTGCAAAACCTGCGCCACCCCTTGGCACATTAGCTGCCTCTCATCGCCTCCTGAAACCCTAGATTCAACCATCCAATGGGACTGTCCAGACTGCTCTCTTCTCTCCTGCGCCGCCCCCGCTGTCGCCTCCTCGTCGGTCTCCGCTGACCTAATCGTTGCGATTCAAGCCAGAAGGTGTGTCATGGTTTGAAGATCGTGACGATGTTCTTCTTCTCAATGGATTTGTTCAATTGAGTTCGTTGGTTTGAAGAACAAACTTCACTAACACTCAGCGATTGAGTTCAAGGATTTGTCTTCCATTGAAGAACAAACTCAATGGATTCATCGTCTTCCTTCGATTTGTTCTTCTTCTCTCTTCGTCTTCCTTCTTCTTCGATTTCTTCTTCTTCTTCCTTCAATTTCTTCCAGTCGTTCAGTCTTCTTCCTCAAACTTTCTTCTTCTTCTTCTCTCTTCTGGCCTTCTTACTTAGATCTGAAAAGAGAAAAAAATCGATCAGTCTTTTTTTTATACAGATATTTATAAACGAGATAACGGCGTTACAAAAAAAAACGCTATATGTATAACGGCCGTGAAATGACCGTTATATCTCTGCCGTTACGACTTGCCGTTAAATTTGGCCGTGAAATTTTTTTGGTCCGTTACCCGATATAAAGGAATTATAACTCCTTTATATCGCCGGTTTAACTGCACAGAATATAAGACACTTCTATATGATCTCGAAGCATACTTTTGGATACACACCGGGGAGATATACTTTTGGATACTCTCCTGATAATAACTCTCCCTCATGTTTCATAGGTGAATAGTGTGAAGATATCTGGGAAGTCATAAAAAAATTGTGGTTGTGGGAGTGACAAGGGGGTAGGGCTGGATGGTTACCTATGTGTTTTTTCCAAGGGTATTGGGATTTCCTTGAAGGGTAAGCGATAGATGTGATCGTGGAACTACAAATAAAACTTTGTTTGATTGAGGTTAAATAAAAAAAAACTGACGTTGAACCTATTCGGGATTTCAGGCCTATTAGTTTAGTCGGGTGGTATATTCATTGCAAAAGCTATGGCAAAGAGTCTGCAATCGTGCTAGTAGTATGTGATGGGCCTAATCATGGCACGTTTGTTAAGGATTGATTTTGAGAAGGCATGTGAGACTTGGGACTGTTTTTTTTTTTTTGGTGGTGCATGCATACGATGGGATTCGTGAGAAGTGGGATAAAAACTGTATCTTGAGGGTTCACTTTTCTGTTTTTTTATGGGGAATCAACAAGTTTTGTCTTTGGGATTTTGAGGGACAGTGATCAGGACGTCAGTTGACCCTTGTCTCCGTTTTTGTTCACAATTGTGATGGAGTTTCTTACTAGATTGGTAGTCAAAGCCTTGAAGACAGGTTAACATAACCTGCAATTTGCTAATGACACACTTTCTTTCACTAGGGAAATCTAGCCTTAGAATCATTTTAATGGAGGAGAGGCTGGAGTTTACCATGACTTTGGATGTCACAACTCTTTTAGCAACAGTTTACGTTGGTAGTAATTGACGCTTGTGATATCTGCGAAGCAAGCTCGTTGACCTGTTCTCTCCCTCAAATCTTCTTCATTCAATTTTGTTCGTAGGATTTGATTTTTCATTTTGGGGTCCATTAGTTATAGGGTAATAGCCTTAGTGAGTTTGTTTAAACCATGTCTGTTTTGAGCCACCTTGGAGGCTTGTCGGTGTGAGACATGGGCGGAGAGTTTTTCATAATGTCAGTGCTTTTTTGGTTTTCACACTATCATATATGTAACATATATATATATATATACCGTCCCTAATGGAAGAGATTTATAGCTTCACTTGCCTAAGATTTATACCTCCTCGTTTCTGAAAGACAGGTTCTTTTATGTACCAGCTCAATCTATATATATATATGCTTCGCCATGGTGGCTTCTCGCCCTGTGCTAAGTTTTGGTAATGCTAATGTTATTCCCGCTGTTGGTTTTTCTTAATTGTTCCAAATAATGATAAAATTCTAGAAGGTTCCTGCTAGCATACCGCTGCATACGTATAATATGGAGATCGATTTCCATGGACTATATGACCTCAACTTTCATACATTAGAACCTCATGCCCCATACTCTGAAAATTTCAGATTTATCAAAAACCAACCTGGGCCCTTCTGAAGGTGCCAACATGGAAGTTGATGCTCCAGATGATGAATATGCTCGGATTATGGCCAAACTTGATGAGCTTGAGAGAGAGGAACTTGCCACTGAAAAAGTTAATGAGTTTGATGAAGATGAGGATGTTGAAACTGATTATGGTTGCTCGAGAAGTCAACATCACTTCAGTCAGAGTCTCAAAAGTTTTGAGGTTATTCTTTAAACTATTTTTTCTTGGGAAAATTATTTGCAGCCAAACACACTGGTGAGTATCAAGGATGTTTGAGTTGTTGCTTTGGGAACAGGATAATAGCCATAGAGGTTCAGAAAGGGCAACTGCAGAATATGAGTTTGCATAACAAAATGCCGAAGGCGCTTCCAAGTGGAGATCATTTTCAACAAAGTTATTCCAAGCAATCTACTGTAAGAAACTTATGTATTTGCGATCATCTTTTTCTTGTTGTTATCAGTGATTATATTTCTGTGAAAGAGTAAGTTATTAACTTGTTTTCATCTGGAATTCAAAATGCAGTTTGAAGATTTAAAATCTCAGCATCAGCCCAAAGGTTAGCTTATTAAAATTTTCTTGTTGAATTAAGGGTTAATTTGTGTTTGGGTCCTATAATTTGCCCCGGTTTTGAGTTTGAGTCCCAAGTTTGCCCAGCTTTTTCATGTTGACAGTTAACTCTCCGTCTAGTAATTAAGTGAATTTTTATTTTTTTGAATGATATTGATTTTGATATAGATAAATTTAGACTTCAAGTCCCACAATTTATACCAACTTTGAGTTTTAGGTCCTATGTTTGTAACAAAGAGGTTACGGTCGACGAGGTCATCGTGGTCTTGTGATTCAGATTCAAACCTGGACAAACTTGGGATCCAAACTCAAAACTGGTACAAACTATAAAACCCAAACGCAAATTAACCCTTGAATTAATTATTTGGGGTTTTTATTTATGGTGTTAGTAGTTAGTGTTGTGAGCCTGACTTTCAAATAGTTTGTGAAATCCCTTTTGGATGATGTTTGGGCCCTAGATCTGTTCTGTTTATACACTTTCTCTTATGGTACATAGACATTGGCAGAAAGTATCTCTCTCTATGGGTAAAAATTGTGAAAATGCATGAGAGAAAAAATACATAAAAAAAGGAAAGTATTGGGGGGATATCTGTCCTCCATGCCAACTTAATAGGAAATATTTGCGAGGGTATTTGGAAAAGGGTTTCCCCAGCAACAAGTCTAAAAAGAGATTTTATCGAGAACTCAGTTTCTTCTATTCGATCCATTAGCTCTTCATTTCTTGTGCTTCTATCAAATCAAATATTTCCATACCTCTTCTTTTCCTGTTGTCATCCCAGCAGAACTCCACCATGTCCCCTGGTGATCAAAACTCAAAAGAAGGGCGTTGCAGCTGACAAAGAGAAAAAGGGTAAGGAATCAAAATCATGAGCCCGGTTCATTGATTTCTCCTCACCCTTAATTCCAACTCATCTTTCTGGCTCCCTACTTTGAATCCATTGGAGGGTCCATCTATCCATAAGGCCGCTAAATATTGACTTTCTACCCGCCTATCGGTCTTTCGGAGATATCAGTAGCCACTTTATTTGAACTGCATCTATCATTCCATTGTCTTTCCATCATCTCTGGAGAAGTAAAATCAACTACAAGAAGCTTAATCAGCAACCTTTGCCATCAATCAAAGTACTACCTAAATTTCTCTCTTCCTCCAAGTTCTTCTGCCCCTGTCTCATTCCTCCAACTAGAACCAATGCTTGCTCTCATTTGATTCCATTCACCCTCATTTCACCTTCAATCAGGCAATCATCCTAGCTTGCCTGTCCCCTCCAGATCCGTGTTCCCTAAACCCATGCCTACCCCTTAATTCTTGTCTATAATCCATTCCTCTAGCTATCAAGGAACACCTTTTGTTCCCTTTCTTCATCTCAGGGAATTGAGAACCTCAGTTTCCAAATCCATATTCTGCTTTAGTGCCTTCTCGTCTCCATCCAACAGAGGACTCGAACCCCATCTTTATTCTTCTTTGCACTAATTAAACCTCTGTTCAGAAACAAGGTGGTACTAACCAGCTTCAGAGCAAGGCCTGGGAGCGACAAAAAATTCAACTCTTTCTAAAGTCACCCTAACTGATAGTAGTTTTTAATAAAGTAGAAAAGTTATGAGCATTTGTCCCTTTTTGGATCCATTCAATCTAGAAGAACTGCAAGTGGAGCATCAAAAGCTTCTAGTGAGCTACATGAAAGGGAAGCTATTCGGCCAATATCAACCTCAAGAGCAGGAGATGATCCAGTAGGCCAAAGCAGGCATCAGCAAGCAGTGCTTGAGAGTTGAGACTGACCAAGGAGTTGGACATTCACTTCTCATTGTAGTGTGAACTCTTGTCGAGAGAAAAGAGTTGACAACCAATGTAAATCTAACACATTCCATGAATAAGTTAGGGATTTAACTCCGAACCTCTTTGCAGTTTCAACACATGATACCTTCAAATGGAATTTACCCGTTTCATAATAACTGAAGGGAGATTTTTTTTCCCCATTCAATAAATCAAAGATATTTCATTAAAAGAAACAGAATCAGTGAAAGTGTCACCGAGCCTGCACAAGAATACAACAAGTGTTACTATTATGTGCAATATCCCTCCAATCAAACTTACAAGAAGGGAAGTGGGAATCCTTAAAAATGCCCCACGTATTACCCAAAATCCTCAAATTAACCTCGATGTCTATGCATAAGGTATCTACATTCTTATGAACATTCCTGAAAATTTTGTTGTTTCTGTCTCTCCAAACAACCAGTTGTATGGCATGAAGCAGCCACCAGCTTCAACTTTCTGCTTTGGAAGAGCTCCACAACTCCGCCTAATCTAAGAAAGAGGTGGTAACTGGGGCATTGAACTTGAACTCAGTACACCATTTCGTATCTGAATTCACAAGTCAGCATGATATGGTTTACAATTCACAAGTCAGCATGATATGGTTTACAATTCACAAGTCACCACACTTGCTGATATTATCAACTTTGAGCATTCTGCATTGATGACTTTTGAAACAAGCTCTAGGAGGAACTTCTTTAATCCAAAAGGTTGCACATTTTATGGAGTTTTCGCTCAAGCAAGCTGTGATCGAGGTGAGGGCTATTACTTGTCCTTCCCCCCCAAAAGCTGTTGTTTTGATCCCCATTAAAGATGAGCTGATTCAGTGATACTCATAAGGGGTTCCATTTGCTGAAGATCCCAATCATTGAGATTCCTCCTCAAATATATGTTCCACCCTTGTTGGCTCGCACTTACTGCAAGGAATCTTTTCATTTCCCCCATTTTGTTTCTTGTTTCTAGATGACCTCATTGATATCTGGAGATTGGAGAAGAATTTACTAGTGGTTGTTCACCTATCCACTTATCGTTCCAAAATTGGATTCTCTCCCCATTATGAGGTTCAAAAGATATTGCTCCCTCCATGCAACTCTTGAAATTCATAATCCCCCTCCATAGAAACCAACCTGTTATGTTGGATTGAGCAAGCCAGTCTTCTGGAGTTGCACTGTATTTGGTTGTTATCACCCTTCTCCATAAAGCATCAGACTCTAAGCCATATCTCCAAATCCTATTAATGACCAAGGCTTTGTTGAATTCGTTGATTCTTCTTATGTCAAGACCTCTCTTATCTCTGCGTTGACAATGACACACCTTTTTAAGTTGAGGAGATGATACTTTTTCGAGGATGGCGAGCCCCAGAGAAAGATGTGCATGCATCTTTCATTCTTAGATACATAAAAAGTCATCATGTGAACTGGTTGGTGTTTTTATCAAGGTTGCCCTTCCTGCTTTTGCAGTGTACAAGGAAACTCACTTTTCTTGCATCCTAGCATGTCAGCCCAGTGCTCTCTTTGAGGGACTACTCCGACTGCAAAAATTTGAGATTTCGCAAACTTAACTTTTGGACAAGAGCACACTTCAAACCATAATAGATTGCTTCTAGCTGCCAGCCTGCCAAGACTTTTTACTCATCCGCTTCAATGAAAACAACAGTAGCATCTTCATATTGAAGGATAAGAATGTAAGGGGAGTTCTGGCTGACTTTAAACCCATGGATGATGCCCAATTCTTTTGTCTTGGTCATGGGTGTAAGACCTCGAACTGCCATTGTGAAGAGGAGAGGGGGTCCCCTTGCCTTAACCTTTGGAAGATTTGAACTTTGAAGTGGCCTGAAGGAGTGCTATTCAAGGAGATAGAAAATGAAGCAGTAGATAGCAGTGTGTGAATCCACTTTCTCCATTTCACTCCCATCGTAAATCTGATCATTATGTCTCTGAGATATCACCTAGAAGCTGAGTCAAAGGCTTTGTAAAAGTCCACTTCCATCATCATTGCCTAATTTGGGAATCAAGAGTTTCATTCGCAATTAAGTCGGTATCAATAAGCTGTGTGTTGCCAACTCTAACTAATTGGAAAGGGAATATGATGTAGGGGAGAGCTCTTTAAGACTTGAGGACTTTCGGAGACGCTCTTATGGATTGAAAGAATTATACTGATGTGCCTGAAATCCTCAATCTTGATTGCTTCCTTCTTGTTTGGGATGAGAGTTATGACTTTTATAGTGGTGTTAAGTCTCCATTCTAGGAAAACCTTGCTATTGAACTCTTGAATCAGTCAGTCCCATGATATCTGGTTTCATGAACTCCAAAGCTTTGAGGTAAATATCAACTAAGTAACCATCACGGCTTGGAGCTACATCATACTGCAAGTTGTTCATTGGCCCCAGCAGCTCTTGTTCAGCGGTTGCTCATTTAACTCACTGTCAAGATGGTTGAAGTGTACCTCTTCAAGAGAAGGTCTCCAAGGGTGTTTTTTCTTCATATAGATCTTTATGAACTGTTGAAAGGTGGTACCTATCTTGTTGTAAATAATGACACACTGCATGGACAGGAAGGAGACGTCATATAGCATCAGACAAACGTTTATGATTACCTATCTTGATTCAGGTTGTCAAGTGCTCTCAAGCTGTCGAAAGGTAGTACCTGAATTGGTCTGCTTACAAATATTGGGCATCTCTCCTGTTTATTAAGAAACTACCTATGAAACAGAAACCCACTGATCATGGAGCATGTCAATTCTGATCAAATAATACCGGAAACCCAATAAACAGTAACCTACTTAATCAAATTTCCAAATTAAAACTTAACCCATTCGGCATTTTCTTAACAGATGAGAGCTTGAATGCAAAAAAATCAGTGAAAGTCAATCCTGCAGCAAGTCATGTGGTTCGTCCAGAGTCTAATGAAAAAATCCATGTAGCATCTTCTGCACAAGTTGAGGTCTGCCATTTGTTTTATCTATGTCCATTTCATCCATTCTTCAGTGTGGTTATTTTAAAGGACCTCACATTTTGCAGAGTTCTAGCGCTCCTCCCAAGGCCAGTGCTGATTCTCACAAGGCATATCCTTAAAAAAAAAATTCTTCATAATATGTCAAAATATTAGAATAAGGTGGATGTTTAGCAAAAATGCGTATGTTAAGGTGGATGTGTGGTAAAACTCGTAAGGATAAAATTAGAAATGAAAGAATTCGGAGATACTTAGGTATAGTGCCCATAGAGGACAAAATTAGAGAAAGACATTTAACTTGGTTTGGTCATGTGCGGAGGAGACCAAGCACGGCGCCAATTAGAAAATGTTTAGATTGACAAGTTAATGAAGGGTGTAGACGGAGGGGACGACCGTTGAAAACTTGGATGAAGACGGTGAATGAAGATATCATTGAGCTTGGGTTAGACGAGGAAATGTGGAAAGATCGCATTACTTGGAGAACCAAAATCCATATAGCCGACTCCGAAAATCTCGGGAATGGGCTTTGATAATGATGATGATGAATATGTCAAAATATGTGACTTTAACATGTATACGTCATTGCTTGTTTGCAGGTTTCTGCCAATTCAGTTTCTAGTAGTTCTGGACGTATCAAGGCATGTTTTTTAGTCCCCTATATATTCACATAACTATATGTTACTTACCATTAATTTGCCACAAACTATGTTGTATGGACATGGTGTTGCAGCATTCTGTTACAACACTTCTTGTGTGCAACACTTATATTGTTCTTCTTTCTGTTTTCATATTCTGAAATAATGTTTATAGTTGTATATGAGTTAGGTAGGCTGTTTTAGATGGTTAGTTAAATAGAAAATATTACGTCAATATTACCTGTAAGATATAGCTTTTTTTTTCTCCTTGTATGCATTTTCTTGCATAGTAAAGCAATTGTCTTTACCAATGCATAAGACGATGCCAATGGCATGAAAACTCAACGGTTAGAGTTTGTTGGTTGGGATCCCATAAAAACCCTACTTGCATTTCAAAAAAAAAAAAAAAAAAATGAAAATAAAAAAATAACATAAAAAGATTATTTAATCTCTAGATTTACTGATCCCTGTTGATTTTTCTAAGCTTTTAAAACCCTATAGGTTTTTATTGTCGCGCATCTAAAACATATTAAATAGAGTGTTTGATTAGCTAACTTAGCGATATACTGTTATACCAAACCAGATTCAAAGAATAAGATGCCAAGTCATTAGTCAATGAGTCTGATTTTTTGGTTTTTCCGCGTCTGACACTGCACACCAGTCAGAATTTGGAACCCAAAGTCTTAGTGCCACATATGGGGTCCAAAAATAGTTGATTTAGAAAGTCACAGACTTTGATAGAATTCCTTCACTTATGACATGCAGGCCTTCACTGGTTCCATCATCGAGCACACTGATGGCATCGAGACAATGACAACAGACCACAGTTCGACATCTCAGGTTATTCTGCTCGTCTGACAAATTTTTTCTGCTAATCTTATATTCATCAACTTGCATATTCTAATAGTGTTTCTCTGCATTCATAGTTGACTGGTTCAAATCCTTCAAAGCCAGTTTCAAGATTCAGGAAAGGTCTTCGCTGATACCAACGTATATATATATATATATATATATACAACTGGAATGGAGTATTTTGAAATCATTAACACAGAAAGGGTTTCATGACATCCCCCAAGGGATTGACCAATGGACATTTTGCAGTTTACAATTTTGTATAGACGAACCTTGTAATCATTTCGAGCTTCATTTGTTTGTTTAATCACAACAGTTCGAAGATGTTGTTGTTGATTCATTAAAGCTTCACAATTACTCCAAGCTTGATTGTGATCACTGTTAGACCCTCCAACATGTGTTTGTAACTTATCTTTTTTCTTTCAATTGGTAAATCCTTAAACGACAAAAACATCACAAGTATCCACATGCTCTTTACTCTCAGATCTAAAAAGGTAGCAACATAAGCAGTATGCAGCCTCTTTCTCTATGCTATACTCTAACCATGTAGAAAATTCATCAAACCATGAAGGATTGAAACGCCGTAAGACTTTTTCTTGCAAAGTTTGCTTAAAGTTATGTGTCCGAGGTTGGTACGGACCTTTTTGCAAGTATGTTCTTCGAATTTCATCCCTTATGTTGGGATGATACTCCTTGATTGACTTACGTAATCTAAGGTCTGCTGGAAGAGTTTTTGGATCAAACTTAGTCTCAATACAACTCCTTTTGGAACTAGGAAGCTCCTTATCAGACCTATCAGTGACAGCCTGAGCAGTAGAACTAGAACCCACATCATTTATTCTTTTAAAGTATCTATCCATCACTCGTCAACACAAGTACTCAAATATTTAACTATACAAATACAACAACACAATCCCAATATTCATATTAATAAATGTTATCCCAGATTCCCAAATTATCAAATTTGTAATGTAAATCAATAATTAATACATGAAAGTGAATAAACCTTACCAAATATTAAGAGCTTGAGATAATGACCTTTTCAGCAGATGAAATTAAATACTCACTTAAGCTTTAAGGATCAAATACTCACTTTGTCAAAAGCCTAAAAAAGTTAACAAATTAAATTAAATTAAAAATCAAATATGAAATATTCCTGTATAAAGATAACATAATAAATTAGATGCTTAAACAAATATGAAATACCTCATTAAAGCTTAAACAAATATAGTACAAAAGAAAGGAATTTACCATATGTTTGATTGATTAAAATAATATTTTGAATAATTTTAAAAATAACAATCCTTTCATAATTTCATTTATCTCTCTTTCATTTCTCTTTTTTATCAAACCCAAGTTACCCAACCCCATACATTACGGCCAAACCAAACCCACACTCAAGCCTCACTTCACTCTTCTTCATCTCACTCAAAGTCGGTCTTCTTCATCTCACTCAAACAGAAAGCTCAAGCTCACTCTTCTTCATCTCACTCAAACTTAGTCTTCTTCATCTCAGTCAAGCTCATGCTCACTCTTCTTCATCTCAGTCAAGCTCACTCTGCATCTCACTGAGAATCAGGGAGATCGACTTCTTCAGAAGAGAAATCGATCTCCATCAGAGTTTCTGATCTAGGTTTCGATCTCTGAAGTTTCTGATCTAGAGTTCATCTGGGTTTCGATCTAAATTTCTGATATCGAGTTCATCTAGGTTTCTGATCTAGAGTTCATCTAAGTTTCTGATCTAGAGTTCATCTAGGTTTCGATCTCAGAAGTTTCTGATCTAGAGTTCATTCGAGTTTCTGATCTAGGTTTCGATCTCTCTCCATCAGAGTTTCTGATCAGAGTTCATCAGAGAAAGATCTCAGAGTTTCGATCTCTCAGAGTTCATCAAAGAAAGATCTCCATCTTTCTCTCTGATCTATCTCCATCTCTCTCTCTGATCTCTCGCCATCTCTCTCTCTGATCTCTCTCTCGAGTTTCTGATCTAGGTTTTTGATTCATCAGAGAAATCCAAGGTAAGAAGAGATGTTAAGATTAAAGGTGATTTTGTTGTTCAATTGTTCTGTTGATTTCATTTAGAACCTATAATCAAACAAACTCACCTTGTTTCACAGGGATGGAGAAGAAGCTATTGTTGAGGACCGAAAGTGTGGAGGCGGAGATTAGAAGCGTCAATTGTTTTGTTTTTGTTTTTGTTTTTTGTTTTTTTTTTTTTTTTTCTTCAATTGTGATTTGTAATTGTAATTAGGGATTGTAATTATGATATGGGATCTGTAATTGAGATTCTTGTTTTATAAGAGGGGCAAAATAAAATTTCTAAGGGGGGCAAGATTGAAATTTTATATTACTTTGGTAGATTTTTTTCAAAACTTAAGGGGGTCAATTGCCCCCCTTACCCAAGCTGTAGATCTGCCCCTGCTTTCACATGGAATGAAAGGAAAAACACATGGAAACCCATTAACAAAAGTTTTTTTGCTTTCTAAACGTGTCCGATATATCTTCTTACGAGTGAGACTAGTCAGTTTTGTTTGGTAGTTTTTATTTTTATTTTTATTTTTTTATAATTTTTACTCATTCTCTTTAAAATATTACCATAAACACTATCTATAGAAAAGATAAAAGTGTAAAAAAATCCAAAAGGGCCAAGAAAAAGCTAGCAAAAAAGTTGGCAAGAATTGTTGATCTTCTTATACCAGAAATTCTAGACAGTCGGCAACTTTTTGGCCAAATTTGGATCAATTTACAATTTTACCTCTTTCATAGATGATGTTTGTGGTTGTATTTTAAAAAAAATTTAAGAAAACCTAAACCTGACCAAAAAATGACTGACTGGCATGGCTGCCTAGACTTACTCCTTTTTTTTTTTTTTAAAGGCAAGCTGAATTTTTATAGAATTCCAGAAAAATGCCGCAAGCTAGATTTAAACCCATGACCTAATGATACCATCCACCAAGCTCTAATCGTGGAGCTATCATGCCATTGGCCTTACTCCTTTTACTAATGGTTCATAAGTTGCCAATGGATTATAGTCTCATGAGCTTATAAGGTCAAGATGATTAATAGTTAAAAAATAAAGTCCCAACACCACTGATAAATCACGTTTCTTACCAAAAAATCATGTTCTAATAAAATGCAGAAAATCGTAGGTCTTATAAAAATTTGTACAAGCCCATATATTGAATTGAATTAGGATTTTGATCCATGATAATAACAACAACCAAGCTACAAATCAACATAGTTGCAATATTCATTTGTTTACAATTTCTTTGATCTACAAATTAAATTGAATTAAGATATTGATCCGCGACAATAACAAAAAGCAAGCTACAAATCAGCATAGTTGCAATATTCATTTATTTAATATCTTTGATCCACAAATTAATTTATACTAAATGACCACAAGAATCTGAGATCTCTAGATGCATGTGAACAGGTCACCTTAGGTTTAGATAGGATATCACATTCAAACAATATTTTGACACTTAAAATATTTGAGCACAACACTAGTCATATAATCATGCATGTTTCTCAAATAACAAATATTATTCTATACATTGTTTAGTTGCCATTAACTATAATATTGTTTGTTCACATTAGATATTCTTGGAGAAACTAATAAATTAGCCCTCATTTCTCATAAGATTCTTATAATAGAGTTTAGTTTCTACTGAGGGTGTCCATCCCATTCTGCAATTTCGATCTCGTCTTGGTCCATTTCATCTCATCCAGATTTTTTTGGAATTGATAAAACTCATCTTAATCTTGTCCCATCCTGATCTAGAGTGGGATGCGGGATGAAATCAGGATGAGATCAGGATGAAGATTTTCAATCCCGTCTATCCAGTCCTGAACTTATTTATTTAATATTAATTTTAATCAAACTACTCTTCTAATGGAAAATTTAAGATGTATTGAAATAAAATCAAAATATCCATTGTTTGAAACTTGCTTGATTTGATACTCTTCGTTTACTTATTTACAAAGAAACTTCAATTTGCATATTTTATCTAGAATCTATGAAAATTTATGTTTTTCATATTTTAGATGTGTTATAGGACAACTATTCTTGTAGAAAATAAAAGCTGATGGTTTTGCTTAGTTTTATACTATGAGTTTTATATAGTTGGAAATTTGGTCTATAAGCAATATTTTTCATTTTTTAACTTATATTAAGATAATTTAAAAACTCATATCATTCATACAAGATACAATTACGAGAAATGTGAGATGAAATTTTATATCGTTATAATGAAAATTATATGTATATAAATTATACATTATTGATATGTGAGCAATGTGAGATTAAATTTTTTTTGTAATTATTTATTACAAAACTATTAAGTATATGCTCATCCCGTCCCAAACTCGTTTGGGATGAGACGAGGATAGGGATGAGGTCAATCCCACCCCGAACCCACCCCTAGTTACTATTTTAGATCATATATTAAAGTTGATATTTTTGAATAAAATTGAGTCTATTGTTCTTATCTATTGACGCCACAGATAAGGTGAAGACCGTGATTAAGCACTTCAGGAGATGAGATGATTATCCATATACTTTTATTTAACCATGAACGTTCTCAATTTAAACAATTAAACAAAGGCTTGGTTGAAAATGACATTTGATTGAACTAGTCTAACTACCCAAAAAAAAAAAACCAAAAAGACCAAATGGACATCTATATTTCCATCACATATTTAAACATCCGAATCCTTCTAGGCGGCGAGGGAGGGAGTTTGACCCCCATTCCCCTCGAAATTCATATGGGCGTGTATCTCAAAGAGATAGAGGGTCACACCCCCTCCCTCGCCCGTTTCCTCGCCATTTAGAATCACCGTAAACATACATTACATATATAGAAGAGACACAAGTTGGAAATACCGATATCAGACGAGTAAAATGGTGAAGAAAAGATCGATTACCATGCTTTGTTGGTTAAATACTCTAGGGGTAAACACGCTTTACATGCGTGAATATATGTTTTTTTAGGAGTTAAAGAAATTGTGGGAGGGATTTTATTTAGGTAGAAAAGAGCTAAAAAGGGAGAGGTGCAGTGGTGGTCGTGGTCGAACAAAGAAAGGAAGAGGAAACAGAGAGGCGGGGGCGGTGGTGGTCATGGTCAGATAGAGAGATGGATAGGAGAGAGGAGGAGGAGGAGGAAATGAAGAAGTTTAGGTTTAGTTTCGGAGAAGAATGTGAGAGGCGAGGGAGGGGGATACAAAGGGAAAATCTTAATTTGGGTGAGGGTAAAATCAGAAAAAAAAATCAAGATGAAAAATCCACACAATTACTATTCACAAGGCCAGCGTGCATTATATTGTAAGAAGATTGATTTATTTTTATTTATTTAATGAAAAATACATATTTCTCCTGGATGACTTCAAATCATATTAGGTGACTAGCAACAGGAGGATATGGCATATTTTTCAAATGACAAAATTTTTGGATATATGCTTAAATTATGCAATCAATCACTGTTAGCATTTTGATTAGAAATTTTTTTTTCATTTACAAATATATGTTGTATGATTTTTATCCAAATAGACCAACTTTGCAATTCCTATGGATCCTTCTCGATCTGTACTTCACTCTGGTTCTTATGGCAGATTTTAAGCACATATTGGGTGATTGCAGTGGTGTTGTTAGGGCCTTGGAGAGTGGTGCTTTGAAGGGGAGGGTTGGGCAACCTTTTAAAATAGTTGGAGAATTGGACAGCTCAGCTTTTCTGCTATGTTTTTAGAGCTGGTTTTCTTTGTTTTTGTTGATGCTTGGCGAGGCAGATTTTTTCGTGTTTGGCCAGACCTTAAGGTCTTGAAGGTAGCGAAAAATTTTAGTGTGGTTTTGATAGTGCAGGCTTCGATTGGTAGCCTTTGTGCTATGTCAGTTTTTCTAGTGTTAATTCTTTCATTTTTCAAATATTTTGATTTAAGTAAAGTCATAACGTACCCCAAACAAACTGTAAATCATTTTTGATATTGAATAATAACTTTTTTAGAGAGTCAGACCCGCGTCAGGCAAGACCCAATATCATCCATCATCCTAGATATGCTCATAATAGTCCAATCGAACACAATCACAGACACATAACCCTTGTCACTGTCTTGGCTCTCTAAAATTTTTGATTGAATAAAGATCTAACATCCCAGAGATACTCTTCCCTCTTGGCGTTTAAAAAAAAACAGGAGGATATGACTCCAACGTTGAAATGCAGCAAACTAGCAAAAAAATTTATTTTTTTGATGCTACTGACTAAATCTGTTGTTGTTCGCTCGAGGCATGAAACCCCAATTCTAGAGAGTCAAGCCTGATGCGTTAGATCTGCGTCAGGCCTAGCTCTCTACCATTCAACATTCTCAAAACTTACATAATTTCATATCTCAAAAATATTAAATGGTAGAGAGCTATGCATAGCGCAGACCTGACGCATCAGGCCTGACTCCCTATACTTGCTTGGCACACAAAATTGTTCATTTGTACCGAAAATTCCAGGGAAGGAGCGAGGAAAAGGGAGTGAGGGACATGTGGACATTGATCTATCCTTCATCATTGCCATTGGCCCGGCACATGTGTAGTTTGAACCGTAAAAGAAATGACTTTTTTTTAAAGCTGCTTGCCAAAAAACTGAAGGTGTGTTTGTTATCTCACCAACCCAGTACAAAAAGCAAAATAATGACATCCAAGAGAAAGAGACTCTTCTACACGTCTATCCCAGGATATATCCCAAAACAGATGCCCCCCATAAAGTCTTTATGCTTTCTTTTAAAAGTTTTAGGACAAGCAAAGTAGTTTTTCCAATTCAAGAAATTATTTTAGGAGGGTAATCTAGTCATTATGAAAATGTCGACATGAGTCTGCTCATATTTGTGGCTCTGTGGTGTCATTGTTATCACACAAAAACAAAACTAAAACGTGTTTCATGCTCCTCCATATCTCATTCTCCTCCCCTATAATTCATTGATACAAATTAGCCCATTTTACCAACTTTAGTACATTTTCTAAAAGTGATTTATAAGAACCGACATGCTAAAAATGAATTAAAATATCTTGACTACCAATCAAGATTTGTACTGATGTCTGCTAAACTTATGAAGCCATCATTCAAACCATCACAATGAGTTGGAAATATTTTTATATTATATTGGCCAGCCATCTGCTCAGTCAAACACACACCAAATCTCTGTGTTTATCTCCTTGACTATCAACCACCATTTTGCTGGGTTCTGGGTTCTGTTCTTCTTCTACTTGAGAAGAGAGAGGGAGGTCAGAAGTAGTTAAAAAGGTGGTGGGTGGTTCAGCTATTGAGATTGAAACTAAACAAAACCATAGAAGAGAATAAGAAGAAGAAGAAGAAGAGGAGAGTAGAGGGGATGGCTTCATCACCAAGAACACCTTTGTTGGAGTACTCAAGTAATGAGGAAGGAAAGAGAAGTGGAGGAATATGGAGGAAGTTCTTGGACTTGAAGGAGGCTAAGGATCAGGTCTTGTTTTCAGTGCCCATGATTGTTACAAATGTGTCTTATTATTCCATCACTTTGGTTTCAGTCATGTTTGCTGGTCACCTTGGTGAGCTTGAGCTTGCTGGGTCTACTCTTGCCAACTCTTGGGCTACTGTCACTGGTCTTGCTCTCATGGTGAGTCACTCTATCACCCCAATTGAGCTTTCTTAACAATTTGTTTAATCAAGATTTAATTCATATGGTGTATGGGTTTCTTCATTGGGTTTATTTGTTAATTGATCTTCATCTGATGATGATCAATAATAACTTGAGATGCAATTTATGGTTTCATGTCCAACATCCTTTATAAAAATTAGAGATCTTAAAAGGGATGAGATGTATTAAAAATGTAGGAATTGGCCAAAAAATGAGAAGAATAGAATCATGAATAATAAATTGTCAAAGAATCCAAGGAATCTGACTTTAGGGTTATGATGACCTGAAATTGATTTATGTCAGGGTAAATTGAAGATGATGGGTTTTGGATGTATTGTATTGTATTGTTTGTTTTATCTTTGCCTATTTCATTGATTACTTTGTGAATGTTTTTTTGAGTTTGTGGGTAGAGATTTGTTCTCTTGTTCTTTCATTGGCGGATCAAAGAAAGGGTAGACTGGGAAAGAACATACATATTCAGGTTTACCCAGTGCCATGTATGGACAAAATGATTCAGTGGATCAGTAGGGAAATAATGAGGCTTAAATCCTACTTATTTGAAAATTGTACAATGTGTTAACCAAATTTGATTGTGAAATGAGCTTCTTTTTAGTAGAGGAAGAAGGCAGGGTTAGACTGATTGAATCAACAAATTTATATTTATCTCTCAATTTGAATGAGACAACTAATCTGAATTGAGTCTGCGCCTTTTGGCGCAGAGCTCAGAACTCTTACTCCCTAAAGAATTTTAGACATACAACTCTTGTTACTACTTACTAGTATCTCCTTGATTTCAAGCAACATTCTCTTTAAAAACTGATGTAGGTAAAATTTTTAGGAAAGAGTCTACAAACTGGGCATAAATGCTGGAGATACTTCCCATTTAAATCCATAAACTTTGTTTATATTCGTTTGCCAAATCTTGTTCAGTTCCATTCAAGCTCGGTTTTGTCTAAATCTTCGTGGAAGAAGAAGAAGTGGACTTGATAGCGTTGACACGAGAGAGATAAGCAGAAAAGAAGGTTGGTAGAAATACTTATTAGATACCAGTAACTGCAGTTCTAGTAAGTTCTATTACTCATTAAAACCAAAGAAAAATTTACCGATATTGAACCCCCAATGGGTGCAAGTACATAAGCCCCCTTGCCCCACAAAAAGATAGGAAGCTGAGGCGAAATAAGGAAATAAAAGGGTTAATTCAAACTTATGTTTTATCCCTCGAAAGAAAAACTATGGAAATGTGATCACTTACAGCTCCTCAATTTTTTCTACTGATCTTTTTTCCATGAATTTTTTTTTTTGCCATCAAACACAAACCTTATTACAATAAATTTATTTGTTATGATGCTGAACCAAACAACTTTGTCTTTCCTTCCCCTTTTGGCCACAAAATTCTATAGAAGAAGGTGGAGCCTCCTAGAGTTAATTTCTTCCATTGGTGAAGCAGCTTCAGTATTATCACCTAAATTTGCTGCTTAGCAACTATGAGTTGTGTGAATACATACCCATTTACAGATGAGGAACCATTATTATTGGTGCCTTCGAATTTTCATATAATCAATGTTTTCTTCTTTTTATTTAAGGTGCATATATAATGCATAATTACTAAAAAATTCTACTAATAATAATAAATTGAATATATTTCAGATACCTTTATATTAGTATTTATAATTCTTCATTAGTATTTATAATTCTTCATTAGTATTTATAATTCTTCAGGAGCTAATGAAACTATTTCGTAAATCAACTAACTCAATTCTTGAGCGATCGCACCAAAAACTCGAGTTCCTTTTGGATTTCCTTCTTGGTCAATGACAACCACAACATTGTCATCATATTTTATAATCACTTACCATTATTTCATTGAAGTTCTTGACATGCATGTACAATTACATTTGATCTGCTCAATCTATCACATGTTCCTTGTTCCTGGATAATGTTAGCTGCGCTTTCATTTTTTTATGCTTCTAATAATTTAAATACATTATGAGGGTTAAATGAATCTCCCGCTCCTAGTATTATTTCAAGACGTTCCATATAAATGGCGACTCTTATATCCTTCCCTTTGTAAAACATTTATCAATTAGTGAGAGTTAAGATGATCATGATGTGTGTGTGTTACCCGCATCGTTGGTTTCACTTGAAATAACTAAAGCACCTCAACCTTCATGGAAACTCTTCATATGTACAGATGCCATCATTACTCTGTTCTACATGTGATATATACAACTGAATGCTGTGAACATGACTGATAGTATAGTGGAAGAACAAATGAAGGAGAAAGCATTACTTCTATGAAAGAATAACAAAAGTGAAAGACCTACCTATGAAGGTTGTACTATTCAGAGACATGTTTGTTTGCAACTGATTTTCAAGTAAGACATGTTATGTGAATTATGAAGGTACTTTTAGTAGGGATGGTTGTTGTTGTTTCTTTTTTCTTTTTTCTTTTTTGTTTCTGATTTTCATATTTACAGTGATCACACCAATGTTCATGTCATTAGAATATTTATCTACTGAACCAGCTCGTGGAAGACTAGAAACTAAACACATTCACAATAAAAACCAAAATCTGTCGCAAGTATATTTTGGAAATTCCAATGACTGCATAAAAGAATTATCTTTAATTCTCATGTTGGTACACAATCTAAATATGCTCTTTGTGATCTGTTTGTTTCAGACTGGTTTGAGCGGAGCACTTGAGACTCTTTGTGGTCAAGGATATGGTGCAAAGATGTACAGGATGTTAGGAGTTTACTTGCAAGCATCTATGATCACGTCATTCGTTTTTGCTATCCTCGTATCCTTTATTTGGTTCTATTCGGAGCCCATACTCATTTTACTGCAACAAGAACCTCAAGTTGCAAAAATGGCTGCTCTGTACATCAGGTATCTAATCCCGGGGCTATTTGCTTATGGATTTTTGCAATGCATCCTCAGATTTCTTCAGACGCAGAGTGTCATTTTACCTCTTGTCATATGCTCAGTTGTACCACTGACCATCCACATTGGTATCACTTATTTAATGGTTTATTGCACTACTCTTGGTATAAAAGGAGCTGCCTTGTCAGCCACGATATCATTGTGGTTATCATTGCTTATGTTGGCACTCTACGTGAACTATGCTGAGAAATTCAAGTACACATGGGAAGGGTTTTCATTAGAGTCCTTCAAGCATGTGATTCCAAGCATGAAGTTGGCTGTCCCGTCAGCAATAATGGTGTGGTAAGTGATTTCTGCTTTTCTTATTCTTAACTTCTCTCCATTCAACTTCTTACATTGCCTTTACCTTTTTGTATAAATAGTGGCCTTTTAGTTTTTACTATGAGAATTTCAGTTGTTTTTTTTTACGAAACATGTCAACTGTAATTGTAATTTTCTATTATCAGGCATTCTACTAATTGTATGAATTTCTGCAAAGAATGTTAGTATTATTGAGGATAATATATAAAATGCTTTCGTTTTCTATCTTATATACTAAGATTTCCTTTCCGATGTTATTATTGTATCACAGTTTGGAATACTGGGCATTCGAACTTTTGGTGTTATTGGCTGGGTTGATGCCAGATTCGCAAACGAGTACTTCCTTAATTGCTATGTGGTAAAGATTTTTCCACTCCTAACTTCTTTAACCATGGTTGAACTTATTGATCTTGAACTTACCTTACGAGTTATGATGACTTGTGCAGTGTCAACACGGAAGCTGTTACGTTTATGATTACATATGGTTTCAGTGCTGCAGTAAGGTACATTAAGTTGTGTACATTATACACATTAAATTTATCTTTTCATTTGAGAGAATGTTTTCAGTGTTGACAATATACTTACGTTATATTGTACATTTACTTTTGACAGCACAAGAGTATCAAATGAGTTGGGAGCTGGGAATGCTGATAAAGCTAAGAATGCTGTGGCAGTAACGCTAAAGCTTTCAGTCGTTCTTGCTCTAACAGTTGTGCTGTCACTTATCTTCGGTCATAACATATGGGCTGGTTTGTTCAGCAGCAGTCCCCAAATTATAAAGGAATTTGCTGCTATGACCCCCTTCCTTGCAATCTCTATACTGTTTGATTCAGCTCAAGGTGTTCTATCAGGTGAGAGTCTTATGTAGTTAATTTATTGCAGGCAAGACAATAAAAAATCAATCTAGTCTTGTCGACCTGCTGTTATAGTTCTCATTGAGTTATGAAAAAGTAAGAAAACAGAGCATGCACACAAATCCACACATTTCATGTGATTTGGCTAGATTGCCTAATTCCAGGCTGATGACGATCAATTTAGTTGACGCGCGTCCTATCATGTATAATAGGATTTGCCCAATGGTGTCTTGCTCGATCCCAGATCCCAGTATTTAGATCACCCTTAGGCACACCCAAGTCAAACCAAGATTGTGATCATGCATATACACTTGGGAATAGGCCCCTCTATAGTGAAATCCCACTTATGCATACACACTTGGGATAGCCGGATACTCTGTAGCAAACTCCACACTTGGGGTCGCCCCTCCCATTGCAGGGTTTGACCGTCTTATCCTTTATAAAACACATCTTTCGTACTTAGCAAATATTATTAGAAGTTCCTCACATATCAACTTTTTTGGCACATTGACTTACAGGGGTTGCAAGAGGTTGTGGCTGGCAGCATTTGGCTGCATGGACAAACTTGGGAGCATTCTATATCATTGGCATGCCAATCGCGATTCTCTTTGGATTTAAACTTAAATTCTATGCAAAGGTGAGCTGGCTATTTAATTAGTTGTCTTTAAAGTTTATTCTCAACAGTGTTCGGATGAATGCAAAAGATCACTATAATTTTACTTTCAACCAGATTCTGTTTCATTTTCTAAGTTTTATTTGGATCATTTCATGCAGGGATTGTGGATAGGTTTGATTTTTGGACTCTTTTGCCAAGCTTGTATCCTGCTGTTGATCACAGTACGTACTGACTGGGCAAAAATGAATCTTTCTGTGACTAACAACAAAGAAAGCACTATCGTGGTTTAATTCTAAAGACACAACTACAAGTCTACAACAGCAACATACACAGTGAGTGGTCACACCTCTTGTTGCTGCATTATCTTGAATTGCTAACTGAGGTAGTTCAGAGTGTTTGTGAAAAAAAGGGATGTTGGTCGGTGTCATTTGTTCGAGAGTCTTTTGTTCAAGATTGTAGAGGCTTTTCTGTGGTGTATGTAAGGATACTCAATTCAGTTAAACACATTTTTGTGTAAGCAGACATTAACATGAATGCTTTGTGTATGTTAAACTCAAATACCTCCATTCAATATCTAATTAGTTTGTTTGGTGAGGATTTGAAGAAATCTTCTGTATCTATGTTGATGTAACGAGCGAATGAATGAACAATTATATTTGGTTGATCATTTTTTTTATTAATATAAAAGTTTGGGGATCCTTCAAACCCTTCGACTGTTGTGTGTTTTGTTTACACTTTGCCTTGTTGCCACATCTATTTTTGTTGACTCGATGGTTTTTGTCTAAAATTCAAGTGAAGCAGATTTTGATACTAAAACCAAAGGCATTTGAGTCCTGCAGGACATATAGACCAATATCACTGGCTTGTCGATTTTCATCCAAAATGGAGATTAGATTACAACTACTGTAAATTTTTGATACCTAAAGTAATTTACCACATAACTATGGGGAAAAATAAAAGTGCAGATAAACCTCACATGTTTTGTTTTACACTAGATTATAGTCATCCAACTGCAAGGCACACTTATCTTCTTCACTTTGTTATAACTGAAGTCATGTTGTGAGAGCCGCATTTATTGGTGCTGTCGACTTTTGCTTAGCGTTGATGTATTTATTATTCACACTAAAACTATGTTTATGGTTTTTGACCCTTTCATTTGTCTAATAATTAAACATCTAAATCTAAAATTACTTTAATCCAAAAATTAAACCATGCAACATTGAATTCCATTGAATAATTAAACTTCAGCCTCGATGCATGAGCCATCAAACCCATTACCATCAAATGCTCTCTCTGAATACTCAAACTCAACCCTCCTCTCACTCTACTCTCTCTGCCATTGTTGTGTAGTGTACAACACCCACTGGGGTCTCTCCTTCCAAGTTGGTGATGAGTTGAAGCGAAGGGTTGGTTCTTCTTTTGAGCTTGAAAAGGAAAAGAAGAGTAGAAGGGATATGGGTTCACCAAGAACGCCTCTATTGGGTTCAAGTAGAGGAGAAGAAGAGAGAATCAAAGGAGGAATATGGGGAAGGTTCATAGACTTGGAGGAGGCTAAAGACCAGATTTTGTTCTCAGTCCCTATGATTATCACTAATGTATCTTATTACTTCATCACTTTGGTTTCAGTCATGTTTGCTGGTCACCTTGGTGAACTTGAGCTGGCTGGGTCTACTCTTGCTAATTCTTGTGCTACTGTCACTGGTCTTGTTCTCACGGTCAATCACTTCATCGCTCCATTTAAGTTATGTTAAGTAGTTGATGTTATAGATTGCTTCAAGTGTTTTAGATTTAGTTGAAGTTATAGAAAATTTGATTTCATTTGGGTAATCATCTCATGATCATACCCCCTTGGTCCTTCGATCAATGCACATAAACTCTTGTTCTGTTTATAATTTGATTTCTAAACTTCAAATATTTAGAAGGAAGAAATAGTTGAAATTTCTCTTACATATGGTGTGTGTGTGTGTGAGTTGAATCATTGTGTCTCATTTTTGTATTCCATCTGATGACATTTGTGATTTTATTGAGATATTAGGCAAAAAGCTTCTAATATATAACCCTTTCTTTTTGTATTGTCAAACACGAAATTATGTTGAATATCAACCAGTAAAATAAAACATTTGAAACTCTTAGCTGTGTTAAACATTGGATGTATACAAGGTTTTTAATAGAATAAAGAAATGGAATTTTGGTTGCTTGAATCAACAATTGCATTTGACACTTTTAAGTTCGTCGTCAATTCTGTTATACCACTACTGAACACTGAACTGAAATTGATAACATGATGGAAAAATTCAGTAATGGGAGGGCATTAGACTGCTTCATAAAAGATGAATCAATGACGACGAACAAGGATATACCTCAATCTTGAGGGCGCCTTGTAAATTTTTTATGTTGTGGTTGTTCCTGTTTTAATTATAGTTTCTTGTGTTTGATTTGATCATCAAAATGATAATGGACGTCTGTGTACCTGCACAAGTCTAACATGCATTTCGTAATATATGTGCTCGTTTCAGAGTGGTTTAAGTGGAGCAATTGAGACTCTTTGCGGTCAAGGATATGGTGCAAACATGTTCAGGATGTTAGGAGTTTATTTGCAAGCATCGTTGATCACAACGTTTTGTTTTTCTATCCTTGTATCCTTTATTTGGTTCTATTCAGAACCCATACTGCTTTTATGTTATCAAGATCCTCAAGTTGCAAATGTAGCTGCTATCTGTTGTTACTGCTGTATAAGATTCAAATAAAAAGTTAGGAACGAAGATACCAATTATTTCTTGGGTTGAGTCGCGGACTAGGTCGCTCTCTTTAAGACGTTTCGCGGCTCTGTCCAAGATTGTGCAAGCAGTATACTAGCCCCGCCATCTCCAGGATAAAACAGTCCAGAATCTTCTTTGTCTCGTTCAATCAATTGCACATTTGATGAACAGAATACTATCACCCTTAAACACTTATTTTTGCTAGGAATCATCAATACATTGTAAATAAATAAACAACACGAAATTTTCTTCTTTGATAGAAATGCTAAACAAAAACAAAACTAATTACAAAACGAAATCTCTCTTATTGCAAAAGGGAAGAACTCTTGTTTTGTTTTTCTCTTCTTTTCTCTCATTCTTCTAAACTCTAAGTTGTGTTGTATTTATAGTGAAAAGTGACATTCGTTAAAAAAACGAAAACGCAGCTAGATACATTCGTAGAGAATGCAATTTAATAATTAAAACGTTTTTTTTAATAACTAGAACATGGAAAACGTTTTGGCTTTAAGATGGATAAAAGTCATGTCTAGATTCATTGACATAAAGGACGCAATTAAATGCGTGGAGCAATAAATCCGGCGCAACTCATGGCAAAACGTGTGAAAAGGAAGACGTCTAGATACATGGACATAATCCCGTCTAGATTCATTCATTCTTTATAAATTCAAAATTTAAATAAATTTGTAGCAAAAAGAATGGGTTGCTCTCTTAACGACCCGACCCGGACAGACGGACGGCGGTGGCGGCGGGCGCGAGAATCTATCTCTCCCCTCCTCATAAAAGAATGGTACCCCCAAGGGGTCCAAGCCCAAGTCCTAACAATCTCCTTATAAACTCTATCACAAAGAGTTGTATAGTAGATATGGGACTAATATTAAATAGAGAGATCCAGAGACTAAAATCAGAAAGAGATCCAGGGTTCAAATCCAGGTTCACACCCATTTTATTTTATTTTAAAAAGTCATATTTCCAACAATCCCTCACTTGGATTTTTAAAACAATTTTCATCGAGCAATCTAAAAAATATAAGATTGTGCATAAACAAAAGTGTCTTTCGACTTGAACTCTTGCGTAGTGTTCATGCTTTAGATTATACTAGAGTAACTCGTAGTTTTGAACTCTATCTCTAACAGACATTACACGCACAACTTTACCAGGGTGAAGTCTAAAAAGCCCGTGCGTTATGGCCATGCACGTATATCTCAGTGTAGTGAAGGCTCTAGGAATTTTGCCCACAAATTTCATAGGAAGCAGCCAAACTTCCACAATCACTTAGGTGAGTCTATCAAGAGTACTCTTGTAGCTAGGTACTCCACTCCACATAGAGTATAGATCTCATTAAGAGTTTTTAACTCATTCTACTATCGCTTCAATAATTCATGCTTTAATCTAGGAATGAGTATTATGTCAGCATGATTCACATCATATCATTCATGACTTGTTATTACCCATTGAACCTATTTCTTGGGATCTCCAGTCTATAGGTTGGGTTACCGTCATGAATAAACTGATCAATCTAAGGGCATTAGTCTCATACCTTTCGAGGTTTTGAAAACATTTTATCTAGCTAATCCTTTCGTCAAAGGATTAGCCAAGTTCGTATCAGTTCGTACATGATCCAATCTCACAGCACCAATAGATAGAATTCTCTAACCGTACTGTGCTTACGACGTATTTGTCATTTCTTGCCGTTATAATAACGGTTCTGTATTTTTCGCAATAGCCGCGGTACTATCGCAATGGATCAAGACAGCTGGAATCGGTTTTTCCCATAAAGGGATCTCTGCTAGCAAGTTTCTTAGCCAACCTGCTTCTTCACTAGCCGTGGCTAGTGTTATCATTTCTGACTCCATCGTGGACTGTGCCAAAATGGTTTGTTTCTTCGATTTCCAAGAAACAGCTCCACCAGCTATATTGAAAATATAGCCATTAGTGGCTTGGAGTCATCTGAAAGGGTGTTCCAATCAGCATCGCTATTTCCTTCAAGGACAGCGGAAAACTTCTGTAATCCGAGGTTCTTAGTCCTCTTCAGGTACTTCATGACCCTTTCAATTGCATCTATAAGGCTCCTTAAAAGCTAAGGGAAGCCTCCTCGACTGAAAAGACATAGTAATCGGGGCCAAGGTGTTAAGAAGGTCGTTTCCGTTTACTTCTCCTAGGCTCAGATTCTATGACTTTATCAGTTTCATGCATCCTTATCATAGGCACGTTATTTGAGGATGTACCCCACTATTCCTCGAAATAACCCCCACTATGCCTCGAAAATAAATGCAATTTATTTTTTCATGAATAATTCCTTGAGAAACACAAAAAATCTTCTCACAAAAAATCAGGATCCACAAAATTATTTTTAGCATGTAAAAATATACGTAAGCTTTCCATTAAGGGACTTTTGAATTTCGGTCCCTCTAATTATTGTTATAAACAGGTTTAGCCACTTTTTGAATGCATATTAAATGACAGTCCTTTTGCTAGCTGAAGCAGACCGTGCATTCAAATGTTAAGGACCCACACAATGAGAATATTGAATAAAATACTCATTCTATTCACCTCGTTATTCTCATTTTCTTTTAAGTTCAAGAATCAACACAAAATATCATTAGAAAACGTACCTTAAATTCAGCTTCTGAATTTTTCAAATTTTGATGTAATCACCAAGCTATATTTGTGCATAAAAGCAACCTTTGGGAATTTAGTTGCAGACTTAGATGGTAAAGGTTCACTACAAGAAAACTGTATTTTAGCGACGGTCGCCAAAGGTATTTAGCGACGGTTATAACCGTCGCTGTATAATACTGCGACGGTTGAACAACCGCCGCTAATAAAGGCGTCACTAGGGTATTCAGCGACGGTTTTCAGCAACCGCTGGCATAACCGTCGCTATATACAAACTGTCACTAAATACCATATAGCGACGGTTGCAACAGTCGGCAAAATCTGATGAACTGTACATTTTTTTGCGACGGTTATAACCGCCGCTAATTCTCTTTGATTTTTTTTAACCAAAAAAACCACATTTTTCAACCTGTAGTGTTTTCTTTTCATAGGGTGAAGATAATCTATCCAACCTGTGCACAACTTCTAAACTCAAATAAAAAATCAAATATAAATGACAGTAAACTTTAATACCATCACACATTAAAAGGGACCTTAATTTCATTTCAAAATCAATATTACATGGTCTAGAGAAAACTACAAATTAAATTGTTACATATTCTCAATGTTCACATCTAACAACCAAAACCAAAATTGTACAATAGCTGACTAGTTAGCTTAAAAGAAACTGAATTACGAAATGTTCCACAAACTTTGGTGCTCATCATTGATCATGTTCTCCCTGCAATGGAGAATCATAAAAAAATATGAGAATATTTCACCACAAAACCAAAACAAAGGAATTCAAGAACAATGAATTGAAAATAAAATCATATTTCAATTAGAACTGACCACAATCTTAATTGAGGAACACTTGTAGCATAGACATAACATATACCTGATTATCATTGCTTCCCGATGCAAGTTCCTTGTCATCGTGAGACCATTTCAACCCACAGACCTGATAGATGGAATCAAGGAGTATTGTTGTTAGCTCACATACCATAATACATATACAGTTTTGTAATGAACATAAACAAACTAATAAAGGGGTCACCTCAGACTTATATAATATATAAACATGTCACATTTTCTCTAGCTGGACTGACAAACAAAAATGTTGATACAGAACATGTGGCACGTATAGCTAATTTACCTGAACTTCACCAAGATCTGTCACAACATATACATATGATTCTTCACGAGTCCATTGGACTGAGCTCACACTATCATTAGGTCCCAAATCACACAACTTTGTGACCTAAATAATAATTTTATCAAATAAGACTGAGAAGTATCAAGTAAACAACTGCATTTGTACAATACTTGGATGCTATACATGCTAAATTAAAAGCAAATATAAATGACACTATACTCAGTTATGTGAGTATAATTCCATATATTTGTCAATTGAAAAATGATAAATGACACTATACTCAATTGAAACTCAGTTATGATTACATGATAAATGACTCCACTCAATTGAAAAATGTGTTAGTATATTTGTATTAGAAATTTGATATCTAGCAATGTACTCAGAAATCATTAAACAAATTGCAAATGAACCACTTACCGATTTTTCATATACTTTGGTATTCATCCTGATTCTCATCATAGCAGGCCAGGAGAAAGGCCCTATAAACACCTAAATCAGAAAATAGGTTCCAAGGCCATCTCCATGAGAGTAAGAAAAGAGTAAAGTATCCAAGGGCCAGTTTTCCTGTCAAGTATCTGCAGCAATAAAAAAGAAGATGCTTTATTTAGCAAGCGTTCCCATAAAGGGGAGAATATTAATATTAACATGAGAACAGGACTGTGAACAGGACTTATCTCAAATCTGCAGCTTTCACCTCCCAAACCTAAGATAGTAAATTAGTATTAACCACATTGCATCGCTACAACTGAAAACTGTTTGAAGATTTTTCACAAATTTTCACATGATAAGATATGTACCAAACAATTACAAAGCTACTACACTGGAGCAAAATTATTAATTTTAGAAAATGGGATTGAAAAAAGCACCTCACTTGGTTCAAACCAAACATCTGGACTAACATTTTCTCCATAACGATAATATGACTGCAATTGACATAAGAATCAAGATCAAGTTCAAAACATATGGACAACACAAGATAATCAAATCAATATAGATTTTCCACAAAATAAATCACCTTCGGTGCATGGATAACTTTAGGACATAAACTATTAGAGTGCTCTTCAAGCATGGCTTCAGAAAACCCAGTGCCTGATCCGACAGATGAAATTCTCACGTTATACAAGGTACAAATTTGTATTAGAAATTTGATATCTAGCAAAGTACTCAGAAATCATTAAACAAATGCAAATGAACCACTTACCGATTTTGCATATACTTTGGTATTCATCCTGATTCACAAACAATCATATCTAACATTTGGTGAAGGGATTGATAAACAAAAACAAGGGATTGCATATACTTGTCATATCTAACCTGAACTACTTCCAGTGATAATTGTAACTGGTCTATTTGATGCCAAGAGTTGCAGCTCCTACTTCAAGCAGTTAACCTGTAAAACCAAAAACAGTTATATCATTATCTACACTCTCCTATAGAATCATCAGCTCAAGCATATTCAATAAATCTTAATAACGGAAAGTGAAGAAATGCTTTCTTATAGGTTGAAAGAAGGTGACATTATCCACCTGATCTTGGAGAATCTCTTCAACGGAGAAATCGTTGGGTCCAAGAAAATACTCCTCAATGTTCTCTTCAACTATGCGAGGGGTGCCACCATTTACATAATGAATTTCCACTTGCCTCCTTCCCGTAGTTTCAAAAATTGCCCTCATAGTGATCACTGGTCAATCTTCTATATTTCCTCTGTTATTGATTCAAATAACCCTTTAAATCCTCTTCAGGGCTTAGGAGCATCAAAAGTCAGTCAACAATAAATAATTGAAAAATATTTAAATAAAAAACTAACCAAAGCAACCCACTGAGCAATCACCTAATCACATCTTTTGGGTCTTCTTTCTACATCTTTTCTTTCTTATTCTTATTAGTTGATGAATTAACAAGTCTTAAGTAGAGATGACTTTACAATCACCCCTATCCATTTCAATCATTGATGCAGATACTGATTTATTCAAATACCACCTAATAGAGACTGCAGTAATCAAAACATTAACAAAACTTAATGGCATCAAAAGGTTCTCTTGTTGACCCATGGCATCAAAAGGTTCTGTATGCCAACATTAAGAATAAGAATTAGATCTGTAAAGACAAGGCAAACATACGTTGTATCGTATGCATAGATTACAAGACAACTCAAAAAAAATTCAGAGGATCAAACGCTTACAAGACAACTCAAAAAAATGGTGAAACATAACAAGAATCAAAGCAAGAAAAATACTTACAATTCACTCATGCTCAAATCATACTGTCGCGCATCAAATTGTGACCCTTCTGGTGCCAATCCCGCCATGAGTTAAACATATCATTAGACCATCCAGCACCGCAATCCCTTGAATTTCAGAACCAAAGCTCGCAAGCACCGCCTGAATTTCAGAACCAAAGCTCTTGTAAACCCTTGAATTTCAGAACCAAAGCTCGCAAGCACCGCCTGAATGCAAACACCGTCCAATTGCAATCCCTGTCCATTGCACCATTCAAGCAGCACCATCCAGGCAGGCCCCGAGCCCCATCTAAAACCGTCCATGCAGTCCAGCACTTGCATACTCGACCACGTCCCCAACCACTCCACTCGCAAGCATCCGAAGCCCCCCAGCCTTCTCCTAAACTTCTCCCAAACTTCTAAAGTTTGATCCCTTTAGCTTGTATAGCCTCAAGCTGATCAACAACACAACCTCCCTCCTCCAAACCTCACCACAGGAGCTCTGGTCATCCCATCTCTCAACAACACATTAGTTGCTCCACTTGAGGCGTAAATGGCCTTACAACCCCTATTAGTACTAGCCATCAACCAACCTTCAGTGGTGGCCATGAGCACAAAATACTCTCTCCCATCAAGCAACAATGGCCCTGCAATCCCCACTGGGATCTGAACATAACCCGCAGGTATTTCGCAACATTGCCCCAAAATGGACTCGTAATCAAACCCTTCCAATGGCATCCCACCAAAAGACTTCCCTGTAATCCTCTACAACGATTCTCAACGAATTTGCAGCAGCTCTTTTACAATCACCCAGTTTAGACTCAAGGGAGTAAGTTGGGGTGGCTCCATTCACAACAGATTTTATAATCTCCTCGTCTTCTTGAGTCATAATTTCCGGAACAACAACAACCTTGGGCATCTGATGAGACTCAGGGGAGTAAGAAGAGAGTGAAGAAGACTCCATTAGTGAGGTCCTCCCAGCAAAGATCAACTTCAACCCATCATCGTAGATCTGGTAGAGATCTTGAAAAGAGTTTTAGAGAGGAAGACGGCCAGAAGATGAGCAATGAAGGGAGGAAGAGGCAGAGAAGAGAGGAAGGGTTTTCTTTGGTTTGGTTAGCAAAACCATAGGGATAAGGGTTTGCTTTGCAAAATGGATAATGGGTTGGGCTTTGCTTTCTTTGGGTTCGCTAATAAATCGGTTTGGGCTTTTAAGGTTCTAAATTTATCAAATTTAACGACGGTTACAACTGTCGCCATTTATTAGAACCGCCGTTAAATAATATTAAACCACGACGGTCGAACAAACGTCGTTGAATAAAGTATTTACTGGCGGTTTTTCTAAAACGCCGCTACATAACCGCCGCTAAATTACAGTTTTCTTGTAGTGGTTCCATTGCAAAATCAAGCAAGAGCTTGAATTGTTCTAGATTGCCATCAACAAAAAAGATTAGATCCACCAACATTATCATCATGAGAACACATCATTTCCATAAGAATTCATGTCCTCTACCAAATAGTTAAACATTGAATACTAAATGAAGAAGATATGAAGATGTGGGTGGCCCTTCACTCCTAAAAACATTCATTGAATAAACAGCTAGCAATTCGTAAGGCACCAAATAGCTACTATGGATTTTACCCTCCAACCTTATCAAAATCAACTTTCCCTCATGCCCTAATCTTCAAATGTTAAAAAATCAAACCATGTGAAAATCCGGCCAACTTATGGTCTGAACAAAATCATTTAAACAGTGACATCAAGAACAAAATTCACAGGTCGATCTGTATACAAATGATTCCTTATAGCCTCCTTATGTCAGCTTAACATCAAACATCAACTGTAACATTAATCACAAAGTTTTCTTTCCATCAATAATATTGAGAAATAGAAGCATTCCCAATTTTCACAATAGATCAATTATTGTTCTCACCAAAATAGACAGAATTGTCCAAAGTGCATAATATAATTATCATAGAACTGCATACTCATTATCTAAAGAGTAACATGCATAGATGATATTGTTCACTTCTCACGAAATGTTCAAATGGAATTTATTGATTCAGATTTCATGATATTCCGACTCAGAAAGCCTAAACGAGCAGCACCTTTAATTAAATTTCTATGAAATTTAATTTTAAAGCATGGTGTTCTATTCATACACAATCTCCTCTAGTTAGTCCTCCATGGTTTTAGAGTCTAGACTACATTTTACATTGTCAACATGTGTACAAATATGTCAATCCCTAATCACGCTAGTCATAATGATAACTAATTTGATTTCACTTCCTGACAGGGATTTAGGTGACTATGTTTTTTAAAGCAGCCTTAAAAAGATTCAAAATGTTATTAACATAAGCGCTTCCAGGCTTCTAGATGTTATACAATCAGTCAAACGCAGTGGATATGCAAAATTAAAACAGATTCATGATCCACCAAGTATTTTCTAAAAAGGGTTAGAAATGTGTGGACTATGAGCATAGTTACAATATCAATCGTCTTTCAAAATCCAAAACTATGAACATAACAAAGTTTAGCATGCCAAATATTAAAAGTGCATAAAGCTCAAAATCAAGTGGATCTTATTCAATAAATCCAAACAAATATAACCCTCTTTCCAACCTTTAAAATGTTGTCATGGGGTTGTATCCTTGCATAGAAAACTGCTCCCAACCCAATTTGACAACAAGAACTACCACCCAAGGTAACAAAGGTACATAATGCAAACAAAATTAAACTCCAATCCTTGAACAAAGTTTGTTTAGGCTAATGGGTTCCAAAACAATTAATTTGACACACAAATAAAAACTGTGTTTGTGTTTGAAACGGAAGGACTTTTATCATTTAATATCTATTTTCAATTGATAGAAGCTTGTTCAAAACCCAATTTTTGAGTCAAGCAATCACAGATGCTTATAGTTTCATGAATCAACATATATATGTATTCAATCTATGTCAGATTGATCTAGCATGTTCAACCCAATTTGAGACAAGAAACAAAGCAATCAATCTAATCTGCATTTATTTTTGGAGGACAAAATATCATTTTTGAATATATAAGAAAAACACTCTTGGTTAGAATACCTCATGCAATTTATATATATATATATAAAATCAGAACTAATTTGCATACATACAAACAACAACCTAGCTAAAAAGGTTATCCTTACAAACCCAACATGATTGAATAATCACATACTTACAAGTAATGAAACCAAAATCTCCGTAGAAACACAGGGTATTATTTCAACCTAATCAATTTCATTACTTGTTCCATCTTCTTTATATATTTCCATAATTTATATTATGGAAAATAAAGGGATCATTCTTTTAATCTTAGTCATAGCAGAAATAAAACGTCTTAAAATTGTTGTTACTGCTGTATAAGATTCAAATAAAAAGTTAGGAACGAAGGTACCAATTATTTCTTGGGTTGAGTCGCGGACTAGGTCGCTCTCTTTAAGACGTTTCGCGGCTCTGCCCAAGATTGTGCAAGCAGTGTACTAGCCCCGCCGTCCCCAGGATAAAACAGCCCAGAATCTTCTCTGTCTCGTTCAATCAATTGCACATTTGACGAACGGAATACTATCACCCTTAAACACTTGTTTTTGCTAGGAATCATCAATACATTGTAAATAAATAAACAACACAAAATTTTCTTCTTTGATAGAAATGCTAAACAAAAACAAAACTAATTACAAAACGAAATCTCTCTTATTGCAAAAGGGAAGAACTCTTGTTTTGTTTTTCTCTTCTTTTCTCTCATTCTTCTAAACTCTAAGTTGTGTTGTATTTATAGTGAAAGTGACATTCGTTAAAAAACGAAAACGCAGCTAGATACATTCGTATAGAATGCAATTTAATAATTAAAATGTTTTTTTTTAATAACTAGAACATGGAAAACGTTTTGGCTTTAAGATGGATAAAAGTCATGTCTAGATTCATTGACATAAAGGACGCAATTAAATGCGTGAAGCAATAAATCCGGCGCAACTCATGGCAAAACGTGTGAAAAGGAAGACGTCTAGATACATGGACATAATCCCGTCTAGATTCATTCCTTCTTCATAAATTCAAAATTTGTAGCAAAAAGAATGGGTTGCTCTCTTAATGACCCAGACGGACGGCGGCGGCGGCAGGCGCGAGAGTCTATCTCTCCCCTCCTCATACAAAAGTGGTACCCCCAAGGGGTCCAAGCCCAAGTCCTAACAATCTCATTATGAACTCTATCACAAAGAGTTGTATAGTAGATATGGGACTAATATTAAAGAGAGAGATCCAAAGACTAAAATCAGAAAGAGATCCAGGATTCAAATGCAGATTCACACCAATTTCTTTTATTTTAAAAAGCCATATTTCCAACACTATCTACATAAGACATCTGATCCCTGGGCTGTTGGGCGTATGGATTACTGCAATGTATTCTCAGATTTCTACAGACACAGTCTGTGGTGTTACCACTTGTCTTCTGCTCCGTTGTACCACTGGTGATCCACTTTGGTATCACTTACGTATTGGTTTATTGCGCTGATCTTGGTGTAAAAGGAGCTGCGTTATCATCTGCTATATCGTTGTGGATATCCGTGATCATGTTGGTAGTCTACATGAAGTATTCCCTTAAGTTAAAGCACACATGGGATGGATTTTGAACAGAATGCTTTGAACATGTCATTCCAAGTATGAAGTTGGCAATCCCGTCTGCTATAATGATGTGGTAAGGGACTTCTACTTGTTACTATTTGATGGTAATCTCTTCTTTCAAGCCCTTATGGTGCATTTCTATATATGTTCATTTGCCTAAGAAATTCTATGACTCAATAAATAAATTTTTATTGGTGTTGGTTTGCAATTAATGCAAAAGTTATTAGTCCCGAAATTTCCCTTGGATACAGTTCACTCCCAACCACCACCACTAACTAGTCCAGTGGCGGAGCCACATACAAGACATGGGCCCCCCCCCCCCCCCCAAATTTTCTATAGTGACACTACACCATATTTGCATTTTTGTAACACCTTTCAAAACAGTATCACTTTTAAAGTGTAACAATTCACCTAACAATTTTACACATTTTCACAAATAAAATGATACAATAATAGTATCACCATGAAGAGTATCATTATAAAAGTGATACTATTCATGGTGATCCAACTTATTGTATCATTTTTTTTGTGTTACTGTTTTTCATTTTTTTGACTAAATTTAGTTTTGATTTGAAATTGTTTGGTGAATTGTAACATCTAAAAAGTGATACTGTTTTGAGAGATGTTACAAAAGTGCCAATTTGGTGTAGTGTGAATTGGAGGCAATAGTTGCATATTTAACTAGTTGCCCCCCTAAAATTTTGCTATTTTTTTCTTGCCCCCTCCCCCCTTTGTGAATATCCTGGCTCTGCCATTGCTAACTACCACACCATGGACATAGCAACTCTAGCAGGATAGCAGTACTATTTCCTGATCTATATATATATATACTCTAACCTTTAACAAAAAAAAAAAAAAACAAAACTACCACACCATGGAGTTCATGATGAGAATTAAATGATGTACAATGGACTTATCTATTATTCAGTGAGTTTTTTTTCCCAGTCGTAATTAAGCTTATCCATGAGAACATCATACAGTTTATTAGTTTATGGGTCTTCAAAAAGTCGGCAGTCACAAGAAAAAATGAAATAGTCTGTGATATGTCCTAGAACTTCACTTGTCCCATGTTTGATTAATTAATATGTTTCTCGTTCCTTTGTTTATATGTTGTCACAGTTTGGAGTGTTGGGCTTTTGAACTTTTGGTTCTTTTGGCTGGACTGATGCCAAATTCGGAAACCAGCACTTCTTTAATTGCCATGTGATAAAACAAATTTCTCCACACCCTGTTTGCTTTCAATTTATTGCTAAACTTAGCATCTTAAAGCTATTTTTATATGGCTCATGCAGCGTGACCACGGAAGCATTATTCTTGTTATTTAGAATCTTTCACACAAGATATACTTAATGTACACTTACTTACTGCAAGTGACAGCACAAGGGTATCAAATGAGTTGGGAGCTGGGAATGTCAATCGAGCTAAGAATGCTGTGGCTGTGACACTAAAGCTGTGGGTCGTTCTCGCTCTAACAGTCATTCTGTGCCTTCTCTTTGGCCATAACTTTTGGTCGAGTTTGTTCAGTAACAGCCCTAAAATCAAGAAGGAATTCGCTTCTATGACCACAGTACTTGCAATCTCTATGGTGTTAGATACAGGACAAGGTGTTCTACCAGGTGAGAGTTGTATTACATTACTGATGAAATATTAGACACACAAGAATTGATTTGTGTGTATTGTGTTGTCTTTCTCATTTCATTTTTCTGTTTATATACAAACTAATCAAGAGAATATTGTGAGAATATTCACAATATAATCTGCTAATTTTCTTAAAACTATTATACAATCTTGACTCAATAAACAACCTTCCTAATACAAATATTCCCAATCAATCAGGATATTCTCAATACCCCCCTCAAGTTGGTGCATGGAGATCCCATATGCCCAACTTGCGAAGTAGATACTCATATTGTCGTTTGCCCAATGCTTTTGTGAAATGTCAGCGAGTTGCTCATTGGATGGGACAAATGTGAGATTGATATGTCCAGCAACAATGTCATCACGGACAAAGTGACAATTGACCTCAATATGTTTTGTCCGTTCATGAAAAATGGGATTTTGAGATATATGGAGAGCCGCCTGACTATCACAATGAAGAGACATAGGACGTGTGTGAGGCATCCCGAGGCTAGCTAAAATAGCTTTAAGCCATTTCAACTCACATGTAGTCATAACCATAGACCGATATTCCGCCTCTGCGGAGGAGCGGGATACTGTATGTTGCTTCTTTGTCTTCCAAGATACCGGCGAGTTCCCAAGGAACACCAACCAACCAGTGAGGGACCGTCGAGTCAAAGGGCATCCGGCCCAATCAGCGTCACACCACCCATGTAACTGCATGTCACACTTACTACTCAAATGTATACCTTGACCTGGATTACCTTTTAAGTACCGAACCACCCGCAAAGCAGCTTCCCATTGGTCCGCCCGAGGATGTTGCATAAATTGAGATAAAACATGAACACTATAAGATAATTCGGGTCGAGTGAAACACAAATAAATTAGCCGTCCCACCAAGCGACGGTAAGGCTCCGGGTCAACGAGCTCTGGACTCTTGGACAAGGCGAGTCGATGATTCTGTTCCAATGGCACCGCCGCGGGCCTTGCCCCTAGCAATCCGGCCTCATAGATGATATCTAGCGCGTATTTGCGTTGACAAAGCACAAACCCATCTGGTCCGCGTGCCACTTCAACCCCCAAAAAATACTTTAAAGGACCCAGATCTTTCATATGGAAACAAACACTGAGGTAACCCTTGAATTTCTGTATATCCCCCGGATTACGCCCAGAGATGATAAGGTCGTCGACATAGACAAGAACACTGAGCTGAACCACACCTCTTTGTAGAGTAAACAAAGAATAATCTGAATAAGATTGCCGAAAACCATAATTCTTCAAAACAGTTGACAGTTTAGCAAACCAGCATCGGGGTCCCTGCTTCAGCCCATATAATGATTTCCTAAGCTTGCACACCTTGCCAGAAGTCCCCACCTGAAAACCGGGTCGTAATTTCATGTATACCTCCTCCGTAAAGTCACCATGTAGAAATGCATTATGAACATCCATCTGATGGACTTCCCAATTCATGGCAGCCGCAACGGCAAGAAAGACCCTTACTGTAACCATCTTAGCCACTGGAGCAAAAGTCTCTGTATAATCAACTCTTTCAATTTGATGATTTCCAAGAATAACCAGCCGAGCCTTCAATCGTTCAATGGTACCATCAGAGTTATACTTGATCTTGTATACCTACTTGCATCCTAGAGCTTTCTTTCCTGGTGGCAAGTCTACTACAACCCAGGTTTCATTAATCTCAAGAGCCTCAATTTATCGTCGCATGGCATCCCTCCAGCGGCTGTCTTTCGCGGCCTCAGAATAGCACACAGGTTCCCGATTTGCTGTCAAGGCTGCAAGAAAATGTCTATGTTGCATAGAAAAATTATCACAATTCACATAATGTGCTATGATAGGGTGTACCTGAGGAATGTCGTGGTACGGGTGAAGCTGGTACAGATGGACTCATTTTTCGAATGGTATGAGTAACATAATCACGGAGTCGTACCGAGGCTTGCCTTCTGCGTTGACCCCTGCCCAACACATCTTCCTAACTTGCGTCCAGGTTGTCCTCCTAGTTCGCACAAGTCGGCTGCCCAGCAGCCTCATCTGGCTGTACAATCACCTCGGCACCAGCATTTGCCCCATCCTCGGCACATGCCGACTGCCCAACAGCCCTATCTGGTTGTACAAACTCCTCAACACCCCCCCTCAAAACAGCCGTAGATGTCTCCTCAAAGTCCTCGTGAACCGCCTCAATATTAGGCAGACCATCGTGGTATAAATTAAAATGACCTGCAAAGGGAAAAACTCCTTCCGAGAATACAACATGACGAGAAACAAAGAAGTCTCGTTTCTCCAAGTCATACAAACGTCGTTCCTTTTTCCATAAGGGTACCCAACAAAGACGCACCTTCGACTTCTACTGGCAAACTTATCTCCCGTCTGTACATGTGCATAACACAAGGACTCCAAAATGCGCAAGTGATCATAATTGGGTGTGCTGCCATATAGAACACTATAGGGTGTTTTCCCATTCAAGACCAAGGACTGAGTCCTATTTATCAAGTATCCAGCCGTCAACACACATTCTCCCCAAAACTCAATAGGAAGAGAGCCCTGAAAACGCAGCGCCCGAGCTACGTTCAAAATATGTTGGTGTTTCCGTTCAACCCGCCCATTTTGTTGAGGTGTTCCCACACAAGATGTTTGAAAAACAATCCCGTGATCAAGAAAATATTATCGCAGGCAAGTGAATTCAGTGTCGTTGTCACTCCGCAAGATTTTTACCTCTTTATTAAATTGTCTCTTAACCATCGAAAAAAACATTTGAAGAGTATGAGAGACCTCTTTCTTATCAACAAGTAAGTAAATCCATACAGCACGGGAAAAATCATCAACAATGGTCAAAAAATAAGAAGCACCACAAGAAGAAGTTGTTCTATAAGGTCCCCATAGATCAGTGTGAATAAGTTCAAAAATGGTCGTAGCTTTATGTTTACTAATAGGAAACTTATTTCTACTTTGCTTTGCCCTCTGACAGACATCACAATTTTTATTCAAACGATTTTTCGTTTCACTAAAACTTACTTCGGGAACTAAATTTGTTACTTGTAGAGATGGATGACCCAGTCGCTGGTGCCATAAATCAAGAGACACCACATTATTGGCCTTTATTGCGTGAACCTGTGGCAGCCCCCGAAAAAAATAGAGTCCATCCCGTCGTTCACCCGCACCAATCAGCATCCTCGAAGTGCGGTCATGTATAACACACAGATCATTAGTGAATTGGACAAAACAGTTATAGTGATCAGTCAATTGCGACACAGAAATTAAATTGCAAGTTAGCCCTGACACATAAAGAACATTTTTTAAACAGAAATTTCTTTCAAGAGTGACCGTCCCCTCTTTAGTGGCGATAGCGCTACTCCCATCTGGCAATCCCACGAGACATTGAGCAATCGCCTTTAAGTCACGAAGATCCCAGACCGTGCCAGTCATGTGATTCGAGGCTCCTGTGTCAATAATCCAAGGCTTACCAGTCATCTTATCGGTCGTTGCGGATTTTGACCCGCCCAGCATTTAGAGAAGTGTCTGCCACTGATCGGTATTCAGCCCAGGCAGTGGAGATGTATCTGTCTCGGTCACTCCTGCCCCAGCAGAACCTGTTTGAGCAACGTTGGCACGATGCGTACCCTTGGTTCCTCGACCACGACCTCAAAGACTTGACTGCCCTCTACCGCGACCAGCACCAGCACTTTTCCCATAGTTTCGGGGTCGGTCACCCCACCACTCCGGATATTCGTGCAAGGCAAAACAATTGTTAGATTCATGCCCCATCCTTTTACAGTGGGAACACACCGTACTAGATTTATCTTTTTCGTCAAGAAGGGTCCGTGTGGCAAGGGCCATAATTTCCCCGCGTTCTTCCTTGCCGCGAGCGATTTTCTTTACTCGCTCCTCTTGAATGAGAATTGAGTATACCTTGTTCATGTTTGGCAACGGATCTTGAGCCAATATATTGGATCTCACTGTTCCGTACAAATTGTCATCCAAACCATAAGAAACAAATGCACTTTTTCTTCCTCCTGTTTTTTCTCCAGAATCGAAGCGAGATTGCATGTACACTTCCCGCACTTGCACGTCGGTAATTGTTCGAAATTACCTAGTTCATCCCAAAGTTGCTTGAGTCGCACATAGTAGTCCATTATGGTCAGCCCCTTCTGTTTGCAATCTGCAAGATCTGATTTCAGTTGTTGAATCCGTGGTCCGTTAGTAATGGAGAATCGATCCTTGATATCATTCCAGAGATCCTGCGCTATTTCCACATGAGAGATAGTGGAGCGTAGCGTAGGTTTGATGGTATTTCGGATCCAGGACACCAAAAGCGAGTTGATAGTCCACCAGTCTTCGAGGTCTCGTGACTGCTCGCCAGGTTGTGTGATAGTTCCGTCAATGAACCCGAATTTCTTCCGGGCCCTCAAGGCCGTTCGGAACGAACGAGCCCATTCATCATAATTGTCCCCTTTCAATTGAACCTTAGTAATTGAAAGTCCAGGATTATCAAGGGAAGTGGTGTCGTAAGGTGAAATCGTCTTCCGAGTTTCACCAGTAGAGACTTCACCGCCAGCCATGATCGGTGTTCAAAGAGAGATTTCAAAATGCTGCAGAAAGAATTAAAGCTGCATCTCTGACTGCTCCTCACGCAGAGAAACATAGATTTTTTTTAATATATATATATTTTTAATCTTTTCATTTCTTTTCTTTTCTTTCTTTTACTTATTCATTTCACAAACAGAGAAACAGATAACCAGAGAAACATAAACAGATACATCAAAGCAACCAAACACAGAATGATTACTGTGTTGGTTTCTTCATCTTCCAAATCTACTGGTGGTGGTGGCTTTCTGCTGCTTCTTCGACAGAGAAAGGAGTCTGTTGATCTCGCTGATCTCTTCTTCTCTGCTGCTGCTTCTTCGACACAGAGAGGAGAGGGCTTCTTCGACGACTCTCTTCTTCTTCTCAGGTTCAATCAGATTCGGTAAGGTTCGATCAGGTTCAGTCTTCGATCAGAGGTCTCAATCAGGATCGATTAGAGGTTCGATCAGGTTCGATAGTTCAGTCTTCGATCAGGTTCGATAGTTCAGTCTTCGATCAGAGGTTTCGATAGTTCAGAGGTTCGATCAGATCTGAATCAGGCCAGATCTGAATCGCACAGGTTCTTTGATCAGGCCAGAGGTTCTTCGATCAAGCCAGAGGTTCTTCTTCTTCATTCCTTCTTATTCAAAGAGACCCTTTTTATTCAAAGATGTTTCGATCAGGTACCTTTTCTCCCTTTATGATACTCGTATGATAGGCTCTGATACCATGATGAAATATTAGACACAAAAGAATTGATTTGTGTGTATTGTGTTGTCTTTCTCATTCCATTCACCTGTTTATATACAAACTAATCAAGAGAATATTGTGAGAATATTCACAATATAATCTGCTAATTTCCTTAAAACTATTATACAATCTTTACTCAATAAGCAACCTTCCTAATACAAATATTCCCAATCAGTCAGGATATTCTCAATATATTCTCAATAATTACTGATGATGACTTAATATTATTGTGGAATTTACCCTCAATGATGGATCTTGTCCTCATACCCTAGAACGTGTAAGTAGTGTGGTAGTGTGTGGAAACCTATAGGATATCCATTGGTAACTGCAAGTGGTTTGGCATGGTGGTTTAGGTCTGGTGATTATGATTGGTTTCATGAACATCTGTTTAAGCAATATGCCATGTACATCTGCCAGTTCATGTAAATCTATTCATCATATTCCCTAGTGGTCCATTTATAGTTTTGAAATTTTTTTTAGCCCACAACAGTTTAGTGGCTCAAAATAATAACACAACCTTATAATTTATAAGAATATTGCTGGTTGATTATAATAGGTAAGGGTGGGCACGGGACGGGTTCCCATTTGTTCAAGATCGGGACAAGATAGACTCATCTTGACTTCATCCCATCCGGGACGGGATCAACAGACAATAAAATTTTTATGTGCCAAGCATATGTTCATTTGTACAAGTTGCAAAGACCAATGGAAATTTTCATATACTTAACTTGCAGAAACCAATGGAAATTAGAGTCGAGCATTGACCTTTCTAATAATGTGCCAAAGAAATAAGTACTCCAAAATGAAGTTATAATTACAACCAGATAAGTAGTACAACATATAAAATATTGGGGAATAGTTGCTAGAAAAATGGATGGACAAGTGTGAATGAGAGAGTATATGTTGATGATACATCACCGGCGGCACGCTTGCCTTTCAAAAAAAAATAATATGTTGATGATACAATCAAATGATCAATATGTATCTTAGAATGCTTATATCGTCACAGAGTGACTTGTGTTTATATGATCAACATTGAGTGTATGTATCACAAATGATCAATATGCATCTTAGAATCCTTATATCAAATTATCAATATGTATATATTAAAAATTATTAATAATAAATATTTAAAAATCAATTCAGGACAGGATGGGATGGGCGGGATTGAAAATCTCCATCCCGATCTCATCCCACTCTAGATCGGGATGGAGATTGATCAATCCCAATAAAATTCGAAAAAATCGGGTTGGGACGAGATCGGGATTGTGGGATGGGATCGATGCCCACCCCTAATAATAGGATAGTTGGAATAGAAGTGTAAAGTATGGAACAACGATCTGATACCCAAGCGCAAACCCGAACCTGTCCACATCCACCCACCCTTTTCTTGGTCACATCTACTTCCTCCGAGATTTGATCCAATTTAGCAATGATCTCATCTATCGACGATTCATTTTGCAGGTATTTCGAGAGGATGCGGCTGGCAGCATTTGGCTGCATGGACTAACTTGGGAGCCTTTTATATCGTTGGTTTTCCACTCGCTCTTCTCTTTGGGTTTAAGTTTCAACTGTATGCAAAGGTGAGATAGCTAGTTACTTCAATATAATTACCTATTGAACTTGTTTTATTTGTTCTCAATGATGCTCTAGTTAATTAGATGCAAAAAATCACCATAATTATTTTATTTATTTATTTATTTATTTTTGGAAAGCAAGCAGGGATTTAAGGACCCTCAACCTTTATATTAATGAAAAATAAAGATGTATCAAATACAATCTATCAAAAAGGTAACTATTCATTACAAAACAATGACGAAGAATGCTTAACCTAAACCAAGGTCTATTCTAGGGATGGCAATGGGGCGAATTTGAACAAATTTGTCCCTGCCCCGTCAATAATCGTGGATCCCAGAATCCGCCCTGCCAGTCCGATTAATTTTTTATTTAAAAATCATTTCCGCCCCGCCAAATTGTTTTGGGCCTGAAATTTTTTGCAGTTTCATTTTGGGCTTGAATTTTATAATTATGAAACCTGTATTTCTCGTTGTTTTCCTTGCTGGTTTCCTCGCCAGTTAGCCAAGCTCATTGTGAATGGATCGAAAGTCATTTATCTAAATTTGCCAAATGTTAATATTTTTGAGTTGGGTTTAGAGCAGTGATCAAGAACAAGAAAGTCATTCAAATTGAGAGTTAAAACTTTGATGGTTATTTGTGAATGGATTTTGAAAACCTAAATTTTTAGTAGAAGCCTCCAAACTTAAAACTCATTCCTGATTTCTACGATTTCTACAACCAAAGGAAGAAACCCTACTAGAACTACCATTTTCTTCATGATCAGATACACTGGAAGACACTTTAGTGATCCCACTTGAACCCGAAGAAGACGATGAAGATGATGTAGAAGTAGAAGTAGATTGGTTCGAAACAATCTTGTCTTGCATCATAAAATCAATGAATCTAGGCCTACATGCCCAAACACCCAAAGTCCTTAGTTTCTTTTGCACCTGCATCTTCAAGCCTACATACCCAAACACCCAAAGTGCATAAATATCATAAAGTTATACCCAAAGACACAACACTGGCCTTTGTTATACCCAAAGACACAACACTGGCCTTTGTTATACCCAAAGACACAACACTCGGAGCACATTACTGGTTTCCAAAGATAGTCAATGGCAATTTCTTTCAAATCACCTCATTCCCTACCCACATCTAACTTAATGAGATTCGGGAGCTCTTTATCTGGCTTCACTTCCACACAAATTGCTGCATAGGTGAGGAAAGTTCTAGTTGAGGTGGCTTGATTGAACTTGACAGGTTTTTCAATCAAACTAGTAATACAACTTAGCCCCTCCTTGGACCACATACATGTGGGGACATTGTAAAGATGCACCCATATTGGAATTGTAGTGATCTCCTTTCTTAGACACCCTAAATCTTCCTTCCATGATTTAGTCACCATGAGTTTGTCCCTTACTTTGAATGGCCATTCTTCAAGTGCTTTGGCTCGATCATCTACATTTGTGAACTTGAAAAAGAAGAATTATCCATTCGATAATCACCTCAATAGCTCCTTTTGGTTTCCATTTCCTCTCCACAGCCACCTTGACTTGGCTGAATGGGGGAGGTTTCTCAAGGAACATCCCCACCAACTGCTCTGACCACATCAACTTAGCATTTTCTCGAATACCTGGTGGGCATACTAATACACCATCCTCAATCACGAGATTTGAGTAGAAGATGGGAGATGGGAGACTCCACATCTTCCTAATTCCTACTTCCACCCCACTTCAGGTTGGATTGGCTCTTGACAGTGCCTTCTCCAACTCCACTATACACTACTTCAACTACATTATCTCTTAGCAAATGGTCTGTACCGATTTCTTCCAGGTCATTGTTCAACTGAATCATCATGTTCCCATCTTGTGATCCATCTTTGCGATGATTGGGAACCTCAGCCGAGCCCCCTCTAAGCCTAGCCGAGGGTGGTTTTCCATTGGTAGCATACAGAATCGCCATGGAGGAGCAACATATAGAGCACGGTTTTCCATGTCTAGATCTAACCTGCGGCCTCACCAAATCTGCATCGAGAGAGGGGGAGATCGAAAGAGTAGAGAGCGTGATGGAGGAGCAAACGAGCCCTAGGATGCTGCTCAACAAAGTTAGTGCATATAATATTAGTTATTAGTTAGTTCATTATATAATATATTCGAAAAGTTCGACCTTCTTATAAACGTATAATATTTTTACACCAAAATTCTATAGTCTCGAAAGAGTAATTCTAGATGTCGAGGTTTTGGGCGAGGGATGGTGCGTCGCACGCGCAAGCAGCTGACGTGGTAAAAAAAAATTTGCGAGGGAAATGAAATTTTTGGGCGAGAAGAAGAGGGAATGAAAAGCTCTGAAATTTCTCATTCATTCCCTCTCTCGCTCCCTTCATTCCCTCTCCCTCTCCCTCTCCCTCTCCCAATTTTCTTTGGATTCGACGGATTCTACCTCCCTCTCCTCAAAGCTTTTGAGTGAAAAAGAAGCTCCACAGAAGAAATCTTTGAAGCTCAGACCACACCCCGATCGAGCAGCTTCCTCCCCAGTCCCCATTCGATTTCGTCTTCAAATAACTCACCGAAAATCCATTCGAAAAGCTTCAAAATCTCTCAACACTGCAAAGCCTCGAAGTAAAGGTAAATCTCTATTTGATTTCTTGTGGTGGGTTTGTAGATCTAGGGTTTCTACTGCATATTTCGTGTTGATTTCTGGTGATTTCTAGATCTAGATATAGGGTTTCTACATCTAGGGTTGGTTTCAAAGATTTCTGGTGATAGTTCCTAATTTTGGTTATGGAAAATTACATACATCGTGTTCCTACTTTTGGTTATGGAAAATTCAAGCAAAATCAATGGCTGAAAAATTGAGCTTGTTAAGCTCAGTATTTCCCATTGCAAGTGAAGCTATCACTCAGGCTCCACTTTTAGAACTTTGTTGGGTATGTTAGGAGGATCGAGGCTCCAAATGGTTGTCGGTTTTCACAATTTGCAAATATGAGGCAACTTGCTATAGCATTACCTTAGCTGATTCTTTAATGGGTTCTTTTGATACCTTCATCTAATTCTGTTTTTGTGGGAAATCTTTGAAACCCATGGTTGGGTTCTACTTTTCTTTTGGGAAAGAGTCATTTTCAGTAGACCAATCAAAATATGAAAGGTTTTTTTTTTTTTTTGAGACTATGATTGCCTAGTTTGCACAATGTTGGTATTCAATGTAGGTGGGTACTTGAAATGTGGGTTTTGATTAATTTGGACTAATTTGTGGGTGGCACTTAGAAAACCTAATAAATCTTCATATCTAAGTTTAGCTTACCTGATTCACGAGTGGTTATAATAGAAAGGATCGACAAGTTCCAAAGGAATATTGTCATTCATAGTATGATTCAATGTACTAGTAAATTAGTTTCTTAATCAAAGCAAGTTTACTAGTGCTTACAAAATCATTATGCGATTATTGCTAACAGTGTCACATTGCTAGTGCTTGGAATAACAGACAATGCCATATGTTTCTTAAACAAAAACCCTAGATTACAATGCAAATGCTATATGTTTGATGTTATTTTGTGTCCTTTGTTTGATGTTATGGTTTCTTGGCTATTTTAGTTTGTTTTGATTTTGGGTTTATTTGATGGGGTTTTGATTTAAACTCTTATACACTAATGGAAGAAGAGTATGAGGTAGAGATGTTCATTCTATTTTTTATGGGATTTTGCTTGAAAGTTGACCACATTAATGGAAAAAGGGAAAGTTGATCCTCATTTTGTTGATGAAATATGCGTAATCATGGATATATTTAGTGTCATCTGAAGTTGCAATTCTGGCTGTATCGTCTTCAGATCTAGGGTTCATCTATGGTGCATTTTTTTTTTAATTTCAGTGTTCTTCAGCCGAAGAGCTTCATCTAGGGTTCATTTTTTTTTTCAGTGTTCTTCAACCGAAGAGCTTCATCTAGGGTTCATTTTAATTGTAATAATTTCAGTGTTCATGTGGGGTTTTTTTTTTTATGAATTGTGGGTTTTTTTTTTATAATTTCAGTGTTCATATCTGTAGAATTTTTCTTTTTCTTTAAGATTTTATATATATAAGAATCTTTTTATATATATAAAATCTTAAAGAAAAAGAAAAATTCTACAGATATGAACACTGAAATTATTAAAAAAAAAAAAAAAAAAAAACCACATGAACACTGAAATTATTACAATTAAAATGAACCCTAGATGAAGCTCTTCGGTTGAAGAACACTGGAAAAAAAAATGAACCCTAGATGAAGCTCTTCGGCTGAAGAACACTGAAATTTAAAAAAAAAATGCACCATAGATGAACCCTAGATCTGAAGACGATACAGTCAGAATTGCAACTTCAGATGACACTAAATAGATCCATGATTACGCATATTTCATCAACAAAATGAGGATCAACTTTCCCTTTTTCCATTAATGTGGTCAACTTTCAAGCAAAATCCCATAAAAAATAGAATGAACCTCTCTACCTCATACTCTTCTTCCATTAGTGTATAAGAGTTTCAATCAAAACCCCATCAAAAATAGAATGAACCTCTCCATCTCATACCCTTTTTAGATTAGCGTATAAAAGGTTAAATCAAAACCCCATCAAATAAACCCAAAATCAAAACAAACTAAAATAGCCAAGAAACCATAACATCAAACAAAGGACACAAAATAACATCAAACATATAGCATTTGCATTGTAATCTAGGGTTTTGTTTAAGAAACATATGGCATTGTCTGTTATTCCAAGCACTAGCAATGTGACACTGTTAGCAATAATCGCATAATGATTTTGTAAGCACTAGTAAACTTGCTTTGATTAAGAAACTAATTTACTAGTACATTGAATCATACTATGAATGAAAATGTTCCTTTGGAACTTGTGGATCCTTTCTATTATAACCACTCGTGAATCAGGTAAGCTAAACTTAGATATGAAGACTTATTAGGTTTTCTAAGTGTCACCCACAAATTAGTCCAAATTAATCAAAACCCACATTTCAAGTACCCACCTACATTGAATACAAACATTGTGCAAACTAGGCAATCATAGTCTCAAAAAAAAAAAACCTTTCATATTTTGATTGGTCTACTGAAAATGACTCTTTCCCAAAAGAAAAATAAAACCCAACCATGGGTTTCAAAGATTTCCCACAAAAACAGAATTAGATGAAGGTATCAAAAGAACCCATTAAAGAATCAGCTAAGGTAATGCTATAGCAAGTTGCCTCATATTTGCAAATTGTGAAAACCGACAACCATTTGGAGCCTCGATCCTCCTAACATACCCAACAAAGTTCTAAAAGTGGAGCCTGAGTGATAGCTTCACTTGCAATGGGAAATACTGAGCTTAACAAGCTCAATTTTTCAGCCATTGATTTTGCTTGAATTTTCCATAACCAAAAGTAGGAACACGATGTATGTAATTTTCCATAACCAAAATTAGGAACTATCACCAGAAATCTTTGAAACCAACCCTAGATGTAGAAACCCTAGATCTAGATCTAGAAATCACCAGAAATCAACACGAAATATGCAGTAGAAACCCTAGATCTACAAACCCACCACAAGAAATCAAATAGAGATTTACCTTTACTTCGAGGCTTTGCAGTGTTGAGAGATTTTGAAGCTTTTTGAATGGATTTTCGGTGAGTTATTTGAAGACGAAATCGAATGGGGACTGGGGAGGAAGCTGCTCGATCGGGGTGTGGTCTGAGCTTCAAAGATTTCTTCTGTGGAGCTTCTTTTTCACTCAAAAGCTTTGAGGAGAGGGAGGTAGAATCCGTCCAATCCAAAGAAAATGGGGAGAGGGAGAGGGACCGAGAGAGGGAATGAAGGGAGCGAGAGAGGGAATGAATGAGAAATTTCAGAGCTTTTCATTCCCTCTTCTTCTCGCCCAAAAATTTCATTTCCCTCGCAATTTTTTTTTTATTTTTTTTTACCACGTCAGCTGCTCGCGCGTGCGACGCACCATCCCTCACCCAAAACCTCGACATCTAGAATTACTCGTCTCGAAAAACTACTTGGTTTATATATATTCACAGATTATCTTGGCCAGAACAAATCACCATAATTATGCCTTTACCATCATATTGTTTCTCACTTTTTAAGTTTGATTGTTGGATCATTTCATGCAGGGATTGTGGATTGGTATGACTTGTGGTCTCATTTGCCAGGCTGTCTTCTATTGATCACAACACGTACCAAAATTCGGCGAAATTGGACCTTTCTGTCACCAGCCGCAAAGAAAAAGTTGTTCTTGTTTAACTCAGAAATGATGCCATACAGCTAATAAAAGCAATTAACTGGGCTAACATACTCTGCCATCATCCATACAATATGCAGATGAAATTGAGTTAACACAAAGCGGTGAAGAGTCGTCCCTTTTCGTTTCTGCATTCTAGAGATTTTCCATTGCAGAATTTTGACTTGGTGTGTGAGTTGGTTGTCTGTGACGAGGAAAAATAAAATAGAATTTTGACTCGGTGTGTGAGCGGCCTATTTTGAGTTTTTTTTTTTTTTTTTTATATATTTTTATCCATTCTCTTTAAAACACAGTCACAAACACCACTTATAGAATCGATGAAATTGTAAAAAAATCAAAAAAAACCTAAAAAAGTCAGCAAACAAGGCTGGCTAGAATTGTAAAAATAAAACATAAAGAAGTAGAAGTAGAAGAAGAAGAAAGATTTGTATTGGTTCTTGGCAAAAAAATCTAGACAGTTAGGGCCTTAGGACCAGGACAATGATAGGGGGTTCTCTGTCCGTGTGATTGTGTTTTATTGGATCATTATGAGCCTTTTTAGAATGATGAATGGTATTAGGCCTGGTCTGACTCTCTAAAAAATTGTGATTCTTGGTGGACAATGTTGAGGCTTGTTTGTGGTGTATTAGATTTAGAAGTTTGTTATAAGTGCATGCCATCCATCACATAAAATTTTGTAGTATTGACAGTTCGGAGTGTTTGTAAAATGTAATTTTGGCGTTCTTGTTGGAAATTCATTTGTTTGTTTGTGAAACCTTCTAACCTTTCTTTTGTTTTGTTTGATTTCAACTTTTTGCACAAGTAAAATTGATTTCCTAATTACAATTGTGTGTGGATTATATTAGGCATTTTATTATCGAAAATTGACTTTTAACATCAACTTTTTCACAAAATATATCATTTAGATATTATAGTTAATGTAATGGTTAATTTGTGTTTATTTTATATATATATATATATATATATATATATATATATATATATATATATATATATATAATTTGTGTTTATTTTACCAATAATGAATTTTTTATTAATTCAGGTTAACTCATAAAGTTATAGACATATTTACCCTTTCTAAACAAATAGAAAACATATTTTTGTATTTTTGTGACAAACAATGACTATTTTATTAATGATTCTAATTTTTATTTATATTTTTTTACTCTTAACCCCTCTCACTCCATGTTGTTGGTAGATATTGATATTAATGATTCTAATTATGAGTAACCAGTTATAAGTTTTCATTGACTGACAAGTTAATCCAATTATTATGCTAAGATTTGGTAAACTTTTCATAATGTAGTTAATGATGATTAGAAATTTGGTTTTAATTATTTGATAAAATCAATTTGATTAAGTTGTCACAAATTTGATTAAAAAAATTTACAGATACCCCTGCATTACCTTTCTTAATGATGATTAGAAGTTTGGTTTTAATTATCATTACTTCTTATTATATAATGTAGATAATAAAACCAATTTTTTGACTATCAAAATTTAATTTCTATTTCTTCAATGCATGGGTATCTGTAAAAAATATATTTTATTCTCTGTCGCTATTTAGTCACAGTTATCTATCACAGAGCATGATCATAGTCTCAGAGGTAAAATGAGAACCAATATTGAATAAGATAATTTCATGTAAACTAAATAGTGATAGAGAATTGAAGCAACCATTAATTGAAACAAAAAAAAATATTTCAAACTCAGATAAACCTTCACAACCCGTCAAATCAAATACATTCAAAGTGACAAAACATTCAAGAATAAAAAATAATAACATGAAAATATTAATGTAACAATTTATAGTTAACAAATGTCATAAAATAATTGCTCAAATTGTAATTAAAGAACATGATAACATAAACAAATAAAAATTAACAAAAAACAATAATGATTAATGGGGTGCGAAGGGTTAAGGATTAAAAAGTAAATATAACAATAAAATTAAAATTAGAATCATTAATAAAAGAGTCTTTGTCGCTCACAATAGTATAAAATTAGGTTTTATATTTGTTTAGGCAGGGTAAATATGTCATATAAGTTTATGAGTTAACATAAGCTAATGAAATAGTCATCGTTAGATATAAAAGTATAAAAGTAGATATAAATTAGCCATCATATCAACTACGGTATCTAAATTGTCTATTTTGTTAAAAAGTATGTTTTAAAAGTCATTTTATGTTTTAAAAGTCATTTTTCGTTCTATTCTTCTTATAATATGGATCCTAATTAGGATTCTAATAATTATTTCCAAATGGGTTTAGGGTTTGTTTTGGAAGTAAGGTTAGTTATAAATAAGGAAGATGTTGCCAATTGTAGTTGGTCGATTGAATAAAAGTTATTTCGTTATTCATTTATTTTGTTTATCTCGTTATTTTCGTTTATCACACTTGTTTTTATTTTCACTGCGATTTCGTTTATTTTCTAGACCGAATCTATCAATTTGAGATGAGGCTCAACTAAATCAACTAAATCTCATAAAATCCCAACAAATAACATTTGATGATACATCGAAACATCATATCTTCTACACCGTACACGTGTCATGATGATCTTGAGAAATAATATGCCCAAGCGTCAGCCCAACACTGATCCGGCCCAAGTGGTTCCAAGCCCGCATAATGCAGTCTATCAGACCAACCCAAATCATTACAGCATGCTAAGCCCACTTGTCTCACAACTATCCTCAATACCCGTAAGCCATAGTAAGGCAAGTATCTCGAGGATCAGCTTCTAATAGGCAAGACAATGACATTTTGCTTCCAATTAGGAAACAAATACCAGAGTATATGTAGCACATGGAAACTTCTATCTATGAACTACACTCTAATTGGGAAGTATCTCCCGCGTATCTAGTAGCACAAGTCTAGCAGGAAAACTTTCCTTCACAACACAACTCCTAATTAGTGAAGGATCTTCACGAAGATTTTTTTTCTTAAACTACGCCACCGATGGCCTGATCGAATAAGGACTTTAGTACTATAAATAAGATATGAGGTTGGTATGCTAAGGTACGCTACAAATTTCTGTTTACAACATTACGCTTTTCTCATATCAATTTCTTACTTTAGCATTGGAGTGTCATCGGCCACCACAACGGTGATCCGCGACTCACGTGTGTTCCTTGTGCAGGTCAATAGGTCAGCAGGTCAAGGTCAGACCTTCCAATTGGAAGAATTCAGACTGGACGGTAACGATGAAGCTTTGCGCGTCGGACTAGACCTCCTCGAAGAAAAAAAAGGGATCTAGCATCCACCACGATAGCTGCCTACCAGCAATGAATAACACAATACTACAACAAAGAAGGTCAAGCCACGCGAATTCAGAGTGGGAGACTGGGTACTCAGAAATACCCAAAGGAACACCAAAGAAATTGTCGCAAGAAAGTTGAACCTGATCTGGGAAGGATCCTATAGGGTGACCAAGGTCAACGGGCCGGGGACATACTGGTTGGAAGACATAAACGACGACGAACCTAAACGACTATGGAATGTAGAACACCTCAAAAAATATTATCATAAAAAATATTTGCTTTTACTAAACTTCCACTGCCGTCCTTTGCCACCGATGCGACCTCCAATCATCCCCGCTATGACCAGGTCCAAGAGATCATGCCCAATGCCTAGTTTGTTGCACGCGGATAACGACGGGCAAGGAAATGAAAGTCTAGTCAGCGCTTTCATGTCTGATGATGACGATTCGCCAAGGAATCATGGCTCTTTTACAATCAATGATCGTCGAACTTACCAAGTAAGCTTAGTCAGTTCGCGACTGACGACGACAGCTTTTGGTGCCTAGTTCACTGCGCGCGGATGACGACGATTAGGGAAGTGGGGAGTCTAGTCAGTGCTCTCATGCCCCTATGATGACGACTCGCCAAGGGAATATTGTTATTTTCCAGACAATGATCGCCACACTTACTAGGTAAGCTTAGTCGATTCGCGAGTAATGTCGAATTTTGATGCCCAATACCTAGTCCGCTGCGCGCGGATGACTACGACCGAGGAAGTGGGAGTCTAGTAATCGCTTTCACGCCTGATGACGATGACTTGCCAAGTGATCATTTCTTTTCTACAAACATTGATCGCTAAACTTACCAGATAAGCTTAGTCAGTTCGCGACTGATGACGACGACTTCTGATGTGCAACGCCTAGTTCCAACTGCTCCAGCTCAGCACGGGCCCGTCCTAGTTTCGAACGGGTGGAAGCCAAATCGGATTCGGCCGACCTCAATTGAGCCCTTATGGTTGCAAATTCTGTTTCGGACACAGACACCGTGGCCCACATGACCCCCAAGTTCGTAGCAACACCAGAATCCTGCAGTTGACCAATCAAGGAACCAGTGGAGAGCATCCGAATATGACACCTGCAGGTCTGCAAAAGCTTTCTCCAGAGCAAAAACTCCCCCGCGAGTGTCAGGGTGCAGCACAACAGAACAATGTTACTCAAGAGCGCGAGCCTCCGCCACGGTGACTCACAATGTCAATGCCTGGTCCAATGCGCTCCCCCTCCGAGTCAGTAAGGGGATAATGATATCAAGTGAGAGACGACGATCCCCTGAAATGGCCTCCTGAGCAGATGAAGGTAATTCATGCCTCGCAACAACCACCTCATTTTCTGGCAAAGATGACAACTCAAAAGTAGAAACTGCATGATTAGAAGGCCGCCTCTTTTCGAAATAACAACAGGAGACACGCTTGCCTCCAACTATGCCAACCTAGTCAGACTAGGCATGGCAAGGCTCGTTTTCTTCGTACAACGACCCCCGACCTCTTCGGTCGGCGAACTGGGCGCAACAAGGACATCATGGGAGCACCGTAGCAACCCGTTTCGTGCAATATTACCTGACATTATGACCTCCTTAACAAACATCAATGGGAGTTTAATAAACTCCTTCTATATCGTTTTTCTTTGTCAGTGAAAATTAGAGCTGCAAACTTCCCTAAAAAAAGAAAAGACATATCAGGTCAGCACTACATCCGGGAGCAAGAGGAAGAAACTTACTAAGGTCAAACTAGAAGTATCCAGGGGCTCGGTGTCCTCCAAATCTGAAGTATGAGGAATTCACTTAAGCCAAGAACCAATACTTTTGCCATGGCTCAATATCATCTACTATTGGATGCAAGCAAGTGTTATTCAGTATGCAAAGGCCCCTGGAATCCAACCAAGCGGCGATCAGATGATGAATTACTGTTCGGGTTTAACGAAGGCCAACATCATGCGCTCTGAGAAGAATCACAATCAAAATCATGAACCCTTTCGAAGCCATTTGAGCGGAAGACAAGCGGAGAGAAAATAAGAAGCATCAAACATTGTTTGGCACTGGGAACCGGAGCCCAGATTCAAATATGCCCCGATGCAACCCTATATACCCCTAAGGGGGTGAAGATAGAGCCCTAGTCGCAAACGCAGAAATGATTTCCAAATCCCCGAGAACATGATACAGGCTCTAAAGCCTAATTAACTCGATTTCATCAACCAAACTATTTTTCAAAAGCTTGAGGCAAGTATAAGACAAAAACTGCTTGGAAGTAAGTTCAACATTATCCACAATCGATGGAGTGCAAACCGAGCTCTACAAAAAGCACAATCGCACAAAAGAACAATGCAGGAAAAAACAAAAGAGATCTTCCTCGAAACGACGACTATTTATAGATAATATAAATCATATTTTTTCTCCTTGAGCAGTCGTGTATCCATTAACATTGTACATCGCTCGAGACAACACTTCGGGTTCAATCATCACAATGGTACAATTACTTTTCAGAGATTCACTGGGTCGACTAGACGGCCCCACTAACTCGGGGGGGGGGGGAGAGCAGCTGATGATACATCGTAATGTTCTCTCTTCTACAATGTACATGTGCCATGATGTTCTCAATAAATAATAGACCCAAACGTCAACCACACACTGATCCGCCCCAAGTTGTTCCAAGCCCACACAATGCAGTTAGCCAATCGGACCCAAATCATTACAGCCTGCTAAGCCACGCGTCTCACAACTATCCTCAAAACCCGTAAGCCCTGCTAAGGCAAGTATTTTGAGGATCAGTTTCGGACAGGCAAAACAACAACATTTTGCTTTCAAATAGGAAGTAAATACTAGAGTATACGTCACTGGGGGTGGGCACAGGACGGGATGGGACGAGATATACCCATCCCGTTCATACGGGATCAAGACGGGACGGGATCAGCGTGCTTCCTGTGACTGCCACTGCACCGGATATCCTGTCCCAGTGGCCTGGATCCTTCTGACACTGATCAAAGAATTCGACCAAGACATTTGCAACCTAATTCGGATGATATGGATCAACGTGAAAACCTGATAGACCATGTTCAATTATCTCAGCAGGACCGCCATGACAAGTGGCAAACGTAGGGAGACCACAAGTCATAGCCTCAACGACAGTAAGCCCAAAAGCTTCATAAAGAGCAGGCTACAAGCGGAGGAAAGTTTAAAAAAAAAAAGTAACAAATATAAAGAGAATAAAGGAGTCAACCCAGCAGTGTATACCTGTACAAAAGCGCCTTTTGTGCCTCAATGTAGCAGTAGAGCTCACAATTTCGTGCCCGGTTCATTTGGGCTGATATCCATCGAAATTGGCCATTCATTTCATATACTGCTTCATAAGACCATGCATCTTCTCAATCTCATTAATTTCTTCTCTTTCATTAGACTTCTTAACATCAATGTAACCAACAACAACAACAAGGTTTACAAGTTCGCTTAGTCTAGGGCTCTTTGCATACCACTCAACCAGTCCTGTTATGTTTTTGACACTATCCAGTCTTGCCATCGAGAAAATAATGGGCTTTGATCGATCACTCAAGGCACCACTGGTAACATTATATGAAGAATTAGTCTTACAAACTTCTTTTCTTCAATAACATTGTTAACAAGTATCATATTCATTCTTAAATTTTACTCAATTTCTCGTATGTTTGGAGGGGAAAAAACTTCTTCTAATCAGATGATTAAATGGTATATTTGTAAGTTTATATGAATAAAAATAAATAAATAAATAAATAATAAATATTAAAAAATAGCTCGGGACGGGATTGGCGGGATTGAAAATCTTCATCCCATCCCATCCCATTCTAGAACGGGACGGGATCGGGATGGGATTGAGATCGCGGGATGGGATGCCCACCCCTATACGTCACACATGAAAACTTATATCTATAGACTACACTCCGATTGGAAACTATCTCCAACATATTTAGGAGCACAAGTATAACAAGAAAATTTTATTCACAACACAACTCCTAATTGGAGAATGATCTCTATGAAGATCTTCTTCCCTAAACTACGTCACCGATGACCTAGTCGAAACTAAGACTCCAGCATGATAAATAAGACATGAGGTTGGTAAGCTAAGGTACACTACAAATTTCCTATTTACAACATTACGCCTTTCTCAGATCCTTACCTAACTTTAGCACCGGAGTATCATTGGTCACCACAAAAGTGGTTTGTGGTTCACGTGGAATCCTTATGTAAGTCAAAGTCAAAGCAAATAGTGAAAATGGAGTGCATATTTATGAGCTTGTCTAGAGAGCCAGGCCAGCAGGGCAGGTCCCATGCCCTCCATCATCCTAGAGATGCCCAATATCCCTCATTCAAACACAATCACATGTACATGGCGCCACCCTGGTGTTGTCCTGGCTCTAGGGGTCTGGCTCTTTAGATTTTTGGCAACATTTATATATCATGTAGTTCTAGGGAGCGAGGGAGAGAGAGTGAGGGAGAGCAGGGCAGCCAGTACATTCTAGCAAGGCTCTTACATATCACCCAGTACATTCTCGTAGTCAAACACGACACAAGAAAAAGAAACTTTGATCAATAATTGTTAAGTCTAGGGAGTGGAGTGAGGGCAGCCCCCCACCGCCCACCTTCCTTGAGATGTCCCTCGCGCCGTTTCCCTCGCTCCCTAGAAGTAGCAATAATTGTGATATTAGTTGATACAACCCTTCTAGCCGTCGTGGAAAGGGGCGAGGGGGTGTGTATTACCACTCATTCACCTCGAGATTTGTGAAACTGAACATTTCAATAGCATAAACAAGCATCTCGAGAAAACGAGCGGTCACACTCACCCCATCGCCGTTTCTTGGCCCATTTCCTCGCCATTTAGAATTTTCCTAGTTGATAAAGACTTTACGACAGACTGTTTCACCAGTCCAAACATGTCACGACAAATAATTATAACAGATGTAGTTTAACTTGAGCCAATTTATTCTTTGAATAATATGTATGACAAGTATGTTGTCCGTACAAAACAGAAAAAACAATTTTTTTTATGAATTCTGTGCACCATTAGTTGAATAAAAACACATCTTTCAAATGCAACATAATTGCTTTTGGAGTATAGTGCATTAGTGCAACTAATACCATAAATTTAATATATTAGTACAAGTAACACCAGGCATGCACAATTTTTCTAGAGAGCCAGACTCGAACAGTCAGAACAATCCTACACACCTATTCTATCAGGTGGATTTAGGTAAAACAATTAACAGTTTTCTCTCTTACATTATAAATTAAATCATACTTCACTTATTTTTTTTACCAAAATTTACACAATTCAACACACATTTTGAGAAAAATTTAATGATCTAAATTTAATAAACATACATCTCTTGATAAATTTAACGGTTCAAATTTAATAGTACATTCATTTCAAAAAAAAAATTAACGATACAAATTTAATTATGCACTTATCTCGATAAATTTGCATAATTAAATTTGTACCGTTATATTTAACTAGAGATCTTTTACCAAAATTTAAACTGTTCAACACGTATCTCGAAGATAATCCAACAGTTAGATCTTTCATCAAAATCTAATTATTAGATTTACTTAGAGATGTGTGAACTATTAAATTTCGTCCGTTAAATTTTTTTCTCTAGATGAGTGTACTATTAAATTTGGATCGTTAGATTTACCTAAAAATGTGTGCTTTATTAAATTTGATTCATTTATTTTCCCTCGAGATGAGTGCTAGACCATCTATTTTTCTTGAGATACGTGCATAACTGTTAGATTTTTCTCGAGGTACACGTTGAATCATATATTTTTCTCGAAATGAATGCATAATTAAATTTGACATATATGTACTATTAAATTTAGATCGAAATATTTGTAATATTAAATTTGAATCGTTTAATTTAACTTTTTTTCAAAGTTAATGTAATATTAAATTTAAATTGTTAAATTGTAACCTTTAATTTAACTTAACTTTTAATTTAAATGGTTAAATTTACCTAAAAATGTGTGTTTTATTAAATTTAAATATTTCGTAAGAAAAAAAAAGTGAAATTTTGGTGAAAAAAATTAAATGTGATTTACTGTTAATAATTGGGGAGAGAGAACTGTTAGATTATTTTGAATCTGACAGATGGAACATGTGTGCAGAATGGTGCCATGTGAACCCTTCCTCAAAAAGCCTTATGTCTTCTTTCAATAATTAACTGACAATCATTGTTGCTGCACCACCATCAGATCCACTCAGCATCTCACTTAAAAGTGGTCAAAGTCCAGTCCTTTTCTGTCCATCTTTTCTTCTCTTCCATAAATTTTCTAAGGCCATCTTCTCTCCACACTTTCCATTGGGTACTCTTCATTCTCTGTTTGAAGAGTGGAGATGGCTTTGCCAACAGCACATTTGTTGGATTCAAGTAATGGAAGAGAAAACTCTCGAATCAAGTATATGCCCTACCACTATGGATGCTTTTCAAAATTTATATTAGAATATCCTGAGTATCCCTAATCATCCATTCACGTTTTTTAATTATAAATTAATTAAAATCGTTGTCAAGAAGAAGAAATTAAGTAGAATGGAAGATTGAATTTGTTATGTTACTGTGTTGTTCGTTTTATTTGGTTTATTGTTTATCTTGTTATTTTTGTTTATCTCACTTTTTTTATTTTCATTTTAATTTCGTTTATTTTCTAGTCTAAATTTATTAATTTGAGAGAAAACTCAATGATAGTTTGATTCAATGGTTAAGACTGTCCAAACAAATAACATTTATAATCATCCAGAACCTTCTCAAATCAAACACGGTCAAGAAACATAAACTTTGATCAATAATAGTGATATTAGTCGATAAAGACTTGCGACAAACTATTTCACAAGTTCAAACCCGTCACGACAAATAATTTATGATTATAGTTACATAATCATTTTAGTAGACCATTAGTTGAATAAATAAAAAAAAACCCTTCAAATGCAACAAAATTTCATTTGGAGTATAGTACATTAGTGCAAATAATAACATGAATTTAATACATTATTGCATCTGACACCATGAATAAAAAAAAAGATCGCAAATTCTAGAATTACTCACGATAAAGCCTGAAATGTCTTCTTTCAATATACATAACTCACAATTTAGGCATCGCCATCGGCTGCTCCCAAGTGGTGAAATTCTAGTCCTTTCTGTCCCTTTTTTCTTCTCTTATATAAATTTTCTATACCATCTTCTTCACACTTCCATTGGGTTCTCTTCATTCTCTGTTTGAAGAAAGGAGATGGCATCACCAACAACACCTTTGTTGGATTCAAGTAATGGAGGAGAAAAGAGAAACAAAGGATTTATATGGGGAAAGTTGATAGACTTGGAGGAGGCAAAAGACCAGATTTTGTTCGCAGTCCCCATGATTATCACAAATGTAGCTTATTATGCGATCACTTTAGTTTCAATCATGTTTGCTGGTCACCTTGGTGAACTTGAACTGGCAGGGGCTACTCTTGCTAATTCTTGTGCTACTGTCACTGGTCTTATTCTCGTGGTCAGTCACTCAATTACCCATTTATCTTAACTATATAGATCGATGTTAATTTGTTGGAGTATTTGAGACTTATTTATGATGTTTTAGAATTTGATTTCATTTGGGTTTCTTGTGTTATCATCTATGTATACCCACTTGGATGAATGAATCCATCTTTTCTTCTTTCTAGTTGCTAGTGAACGATTGATTTCGAAACTCCAATATCAAAGAATGATTGCTGTTGCTCTTTTGCCATAATTGAAAAAACAAATGAAAATTGTTCTTTTGCCCTAATAGTGTGTTTTCGCAATTTTTGGGTGGATGTTTTAAAATTACTTGTTTTCTACTTTTCTACCTTGGAACATAGTAGAATTGGGATAATACTAAAACACGGTCCACCAATTTAGTATTCCATCAAATGATTCATGGATGTTTGTTTGTGCTTGCACCATTCCCATACAATTAAAATCATTCATGGATGTGCGTGTTCGAATTTTTGCCCCATTCCCTTATCAAATCTTCCACTTATGATACTCAAATTTAATATGATCTTTTGTGATGTGCTTGTTTCAGACAGGTTTAAGTGCAGCACTTGAGACTCTTTGCGGTCAAGCATATGGTGCAAACATGTACAAGACGTTAGGAGTTTATTTACAATCATCAATGATCACAACATTCTTTTTTTCTATCCTAGTATCCTTTATCTGGTTCTTCTCAGAGGCCATACTGCTTTTCTTTCATCAAGATCCTCAAGTTGCAAAGGTGGCTTCAATCTACATGAGAAATCTGATCCCGGGGCTGTTTGCATTCGGATTCTTGCAATGTATTCTCAGATTTCTCCAAACACAGTCCGTGGTGTTACCACTTGTAGTCTGCTCCATTGTACCACTGATCATCCACTTTGGTATCACTTATGTATTCGTTTATCATGCGGCTCTTGGTGTTAAAGGAACTGCCTTATCATCTGCTATATCATTGTGGATATCATTGATAATGTTGGTACTCTATGTGAAGTGTTCCGAGAAGGTAAAGCACACATGGACTGGATTTTCACTAGAGTGCTTTGAACATGTCATTCCAAGCCTGAAGTTGGCAATCCCGTCTGCTTTAATGATGTGGTAGGTGACTTTTCTAGGGAAAAAGCATCCTTTTAAGCTCTTATATGTTGTGTTTGTTTGAGACTTGGACAGCTTATAATGGAATTATATATTATTTAGAGGTTTTCGCAGTCATATATACACAAGGATATCAATTAGTCTCGAAGAAAAATTAAAAACTCTGTTTTCTATCTTAGCACTTCACTTATCTCGTACTTTATTTGCATGTCGCCACAGTTTGGAGTGTTGGGCATTTGAAGTTTTGGTGATATTGGCCGGACTGATGCCAAATTCGAAAGCCAGCACTTCCTTAATTGCCATGTGGTAAAGATTTTCTCCTCACCTAGTTCACTTTCTAACCCTTGTTAAACTCATCAGTATCTTAAAGCTATAATTTGATTATCTATGCAGTGTGACCACGGAGAGTGTTACATTCATGATTACATTTGGTTTCAGCGCTGCAGTAAGGTGAATTAAGCTGTATCCATATGCAAGTAGTGTTCTTGTTTGATATTGGCAAGATGCTAATACTTAATGTGCACTTCTTGTGACAGCACAAGAGTATCAAACGAGTTGGGAGCTGGGAATGTCAATCGAGCTAAGAATGCAGTGGGAGTGACACTAAAGCTGTGGGTCATTCTTGCTCTAACAATTTTTCTATGCCTTATCTTTGGCTATGACACCTGGGCCAGTTGTTTCACTAACAGCTTAGAAATCAAGAAGGAATTTTCATCTATGGCCCCGTTACTTGCAATCTCCTTGGTTATGGATACAGCGCAAGGTGTACTATCAGGTAAGAGTTGTGTGCTATCACTTAATGTTATTGCTGGAATGAACTCAAAGATCAATCTCGTCCTGTTATTCTGCACACAAGTAGCATGGTGGTGTAGAGAAAATCTAGACGTCCATTGATACATGGTTGTCTAGTCTACTTGTGATTATGATTGGTTTCCCTAATTGTGTGGAATCAAGATACAAAGTACGTAAAACCATTCAAGCAAAATTATATCCTAATATGCCTAGAGATCAATTAGTAGTTCTGTAAAAAAATTATTAAGAAAAAAAAGGTGTCTGCATGGATTCCATACCCTAAGCACACCTAAACAACCGTCTGTTTTGAGGAGTACTGCTCAATTAGATCGCAATGCTTCCTTCCACTCCCCTCACCTAACATGCTCATTTCCGCAAATATCACTCTCGGTTTATGAACTTCTGTTGACACATTAATTTGCAGGCGTTGCGAGAGGTTGTGGTTGGCAGCATTTGGGTGCTTGGACAAATCTGGGAGCTTACTATATCGTGGGAGTGCCAGTTGCTGTTCTCCTTGGTTTTAAAGTTCGACTGTATGCAAAGGTGAGCTGCTAGCTAGTTACCTCACTTTTGCCTATTGAACCTGTATTATTTGTTCTTAGCAATGCTCTGAACAAGCTGCAAAGAATCAATATAATTATATGTACATTGCTTCTAAGTTTTGAGTTCTATTGGATCATTTCTTGCAGGGATTGTGGATAGGCATGAGTTGTGGCCTCTTTTGCCAGGCCCTCATCCTTCTATTAATCGTAGCATGTACCAACTGGGCGAAATTGGACCTTTCTGTGACCAACAGCAAAGAAAATACTGTTCTGGTTTAAACGTTGCAGTATACAGATTCGTGACATAACAGAAATTGAATTGCTATATCATGAGTTCAGAATGTTTATGAGATACAGATTTTGGTTGATGTTTCTAAGCGGACATTATTGCGCGTATAGGCTATTTTTATTAAGTGTATGCTGAGGCATAAATTTGAATTGTTGTGAGACTGTCTGGGACTTTTGAAAAAGAATATGAATTACTGCCGGGCGTTCTTATAATGCATGACAATCTTGGAGAGACTATTGGAAATGATTCCTTCCAAAAAAAATAAATAAATAAATAAAGAAGATAATGATTATAATCACAGCATTGGCACCATATCATCTGCATATTATTAATATTTGGCACAACCCTAGCATCTCAAACAACTAACTAGTAACTATGGTTCAACATGTTTAATTAATTAGCTTTGCTTTCGCGCCTTTTCGATTTTTGGGTTTGATTGTGATCCATTATTAGAATCTCGAGTTTGTGTGGGGACATATGTGTTTAATGTTTATTGCTATTTTAAAGTATAATCAAAATAAATTGTGATATAATATGATTAGCTGGGCTAAAATATTAAAATGTCATGGGCTTGATGTGTAAGATACACTTAAGCAATTTCTAATTTGATGAGGGACAAAATTAGAAACTATTAAGTTAGAATAACTGATAACCCAATCAATTATAAATACTGAGTTATGGTCCTCAGTTGTGTGTGTATTTTGTTTCTTCTGAAATTCCCTTCTATATAGAGATATATAGAGAACATATGTTATCAACTGGAAGATCAAGATTCGTCCTTTCTTGAAGTGCTATCATGGATCAAGGTACACTTCCATTTTATTCTTGATTATTCTTTCTCATTGAATCAATATGAAGCATACAATTGTATCTGTAGATAGTTAATTTTACAAGTGGTATAAGAGTCTATTTCATGATTGATTCTTTGAGAAATTATAAAATTTAGGATGAACTTTTGGCATAAAATCAAGGTTTTGTAAAAGGGAATTAGGGGTTTCGTTCAGATCTGCATGTAAAGATATGCTTCGTTCAGATCTTGATTGATTCTTTGTCAGATTTTGAACTGTTAGTTTGTTGGACCTGCATTTGGCCATGTGTATTACAAGCATTCTAGGGTTTCGTTTGTTGGACCTCATTCGGCCCATGTGTATAACAAGTATAACCCATCAGTTTTATTTTGCCCATGTGCATTGGACCTTTCAGTTTTATTTGAAAATTTTCACGGGCCACAACTTAATGAAAGGCATTTGGGCAGTTGGGTTTGAGTTTGATGGGTTGCTGGGATTTGGTCAGATTCTGCTGGGTCAGATGGGTCACCCTGGTCCAGTTTAGAGAACCAATCCATTCTGTTTTGGCTAATTGCACTCAGCAAACGTTGTTTGAGCTACCCTGATAATAATAATAATAAATTCAGAAAATTAAATAATGAACCTTAAATTAAGTAAATCAGGTACATTACTTAAGTCTGTTATTTATTATTTTTTTCTCAAGGCCATTTATTTGAAACTTTTAAATTTAAATGTTTTTTGTGAGTTCATGCGAATATTAACCGGCTTAAAGAAAGATAATATTTGGCCGAATTGTATATACACTTGTAGTGATAAATATGTGATAATTATAAAGTTTTCATGTAAATAATAAGCCGATACACAGATAAACTTATTGTTTAACAGCAATTATTGTATAAAAAAATAAAAATAAAAAAACCTTCAAATGCAACAAAATTTCATTTGGAGTATAGTACATTAGTGCAAGTAATACCATAAATTTAATACATTAGTGCATCTGACATCTGATTGAAATAAGACATTTCAGGCTTTATCTTTCACAAAAACACTTTTACAGGGCTTGGGTCAGCTGCCTGGATTCCCTGCCTCCCTCGCTATTTTCCTCGCTGGTTTCCTCACCATTCAGAATTCCTCCTGTTTAAAGAAAGGCAAAACCCTTTTTAAACCCCTTTGGAGAATGGATTTAAAGAGAGAGGCAAAACCCAGGCTGTCTAGGGGCGAGGGAAGGAGCAAGGGTAAGAGATCGAGGGATGGATAAGCGAAACCGCCTCTTCTCTTATATATAAATTTTCTATACCATCTTCTTCACACTTCCATTGGGGTTTCTTAATTGTCTGTTTGAAGAAAGGAGATGGCTTCACCAACAACACCTTTGTTGGATTCAAGTAATGGAGGAGAAAATAGAAACAAAGGATTTATATGGGGAAAGTTGATAGACTTGGAGGAGGCAAAAGACCAGATTTTGTTCGCAGTCCCCATGATTATCACAAATGTAGCTTATTATGCGATCACTTTAGTTTCAATCATGTTTGCTGGTCACCTTGGTGAACTTGAACTGGCAGGGGCTACTCTTGCTAATTCTTGTGCTACTGTCACTGGTCTTATTCTTGTGGTCAGTCACTCATTACCCATTTATCTTAACTATATAGATCGATGTTAATTTGTTGGAGTATTTGAGACTTATTTATGATGTTTTAGAATTTGATTTCATTTGGGTTTCTTGTGTTATCATCTATGTATACCCACTTGGATGAATGAATCCATCTTTTCTTCTTTCTAGTTGCTAGTGAACTATTGATTTCTAAACTCCAATATCAAAGAATGATTGCATATGAAATTTGTGGTTTCTGTTGCTCTTTTGCCATAATTTAATAAAGGAATGAAAATTGTTCTTTTGCCCTAATAGTGTGTTTTCGCAATTTTTGGTTGGATGTTTTAAAATAACTTGTTTTCTACTTTTCTACCTTGGAACATAGTAGAATTGGGATGATACTAAAACACGGTCCACCAATTTAGTATTCATGGATGTGTTTGTTTGTGCTTGCACTATTCCCATACAATTAAAATCATTCATGGATGTGCGTGTTCGAATTTTTGCCCCATTCCCTTCTCAAATCTTCCACTTATGATACTCAAATTTAATATGATCTTTTGTGATATGCTTGTTTCAGACAGGTTTAAGTGCAGCACTTGAGACTCTTTGCGGTCAAGCATATGGTGCAAACATGTACAAGATGTTAGGAGTTTATTTACAATCATCAATGATCACAACATTCTTTTTTTCTATCCTAGTATCCTTTATCTGGTTCTTCTCAGAGGCCATACTGCTTTTCTTTCATCAAGATCCTCAAGTTGCAAAGGTGGCTTCAATCTACATGAGAAATCTGATCCCGGGGCTGTTTGCATTCGGATTCTTGCAATGTATTCTCAGATTTCTCCAAACACAGTCCGTGGTGTTACCACTTGTAGTCTGCTCCATTGTACCACTGATCATCCACTTTGGTATCACTTATGTATTGGTTTATCATGCGGCTCTTGGTGTTAAAGGAACTGCCTTATCATCTGCTATATCATTGTGGATATCATTGATAATGTTGGTACTCTATGTGAAGTGTTCCGAGAAGTTAAAGCACACATGGACTGGATTTTCACTAGAGTGCTTTGAACATGTCATTCCAAGCCTGAAGTTGGCAATCCCGTCTGCTTTAATGATGTGGTAGGTGACTTTTCTAGGGAAAAAGCATCCTTTTAAGCTCTTATATGTTGTGTTTGTTTGAGACTTGGACAGCTTATAATGGAATTATATATTATTTAGAGGTTTTCGCAGTCATATATACACAAGGATATCAATTAGTCTCGAAGAAAAATTAAAAACTCTGTTTTCTATCTTAGCACTTCACTTATCTCGTACTTTATTTGCATGTCGCCACAGTTTGGAGTGTTGGGCATTTGAAGTTTTGGTGATATTGGCTGGACTGATGCCAAATTCGAAAGCCAGCACTTCCTTAATTGCCATGTGGTAAAGATTTTCTCCTCACCTAGTTCACTTTCTAACCCTTGTTAAACTCATCAGTATCTTAAAGCTATAATTTGATTATCTATGCAGTGTGACCACGGAGAGTGTTACATTCATGATTACATTTGGTTTCAGCGCTGCAGTAAGGTGAATTAAGCTGTATCCATATGCAAGTAGTGTTCTTGTTTGATACTGGCAAGATGCTAATACTTAATGTGCACTTCTTGTGACAGCACAAGAGTATCAAACGAGTTGGGAGCTGGGAATGTCAATCGAGCTAAGAATGCAGTGGGAGTGACACTAAAGCTGTGGGTCATTCTTGCTCTAACAATTTTTCTATGCCTTATCTTTGGCTATGACACCTGGGCCAGTTGCTTCACTAACAGCTTAGAAATCAAGAAGGAATTTTCTTCTATGGCCCCGTTACTTGCAATCTCCTTGGTTATGGATACAGCACAAGGTGTACTATCAGGTAAGAGTTGTGTGCTGTTACTTAATGTTATTGCTGAAATGAACTCAAAGATCAATCTCGTCCTGTTATTCTGCACACAAGTAGCATGGTGGTGCAGAGAAAATCTAAACGTCCATTGATACATGGTTGTCTAGTCTACTTGTGATTATGATTGGTTTCCCTAATTGTGTGGAATCAAGATACAAAGTACGTAAAACCATTCAAGCAAAATTATGTCCTAATATGCCTAGAGATCAATTAGTAGTTCTGTCAAAAAATTATTAAGAAAAAAAAAGGTGTCTGCATGGATTCCATACCCTAAGCACACCTAAACAACCGTCTGTTTTGAGGAGTACTGCTCAATTAGATCGCAATGCTTCCTTCCACTCCCCTCACCTAACATGCTCATTTCCGCAAATATCGCTCTCGGTTTATGAACTTCTGTTGACACATTAATTTGCAGGCGTTGCGAGAGGTTGTGGTTGGCAGCATTTGGGTGCTTGGACAAATCTGGGAGCTTACTATATCGTGGGAGTGCCAGTTGCTGTTCTCCTTGGTTTTAAAGTTCGACTGTATGCAAAGGTGAGCTGCTATCTAGTTACCTCACTTTTCCCTATTGAACCTGTATTATTTGTTCTTAGCAATGCTCTGAACAAGCTGCAAAGAATCAATATAATTATATGTACATTGCTTCTAAGTTTTGAGTTCTATTGGATCATTTCTTGCAGGGATTGTGGATAGGCATGAGTTGTGGCCTCTTTTGCCAGGCCCTCATCCTTCTATTAATCGTAGCATGTACCAACTGGGCGAAATTGGACCTTTCTGTGACCAACAGCAAAGAAAATACTGTTCTGGTTTAAACGTTGCAGTATACAGATTCGCGACATAACAGAAATTGAATTGCTATATCATGAGTTCAGAATGTTTATGAGATACAGATTTTGGTTGATGTTTCTAAGCGGACATTATTGCGCGTATAGGCTATTTTTATCAAGTGTATGCTGAGGCACAAATTTGAATTGTTGTGAGACTGTCTGGAACTTCTAAAAAAGAATATGAATTACTGCCAGGCGTTCTTATAATGCATGACAATCGTGGAGAGACTATTGGAAATGATCCTTCCAAAAAAAATAAAAATAAATAAAGAAAATAATGATTATAATCACAGCATTGGCACCATATCATCTGCATATTATTAATATTTGGCACAACCCTAGCATCTCAAACAACTAACTAGTAACTATGGTTCAACATGTTTAATTAATTAGCTTTGCTTTCGCGCCTTTTCGATTTTTGGGTTTGATTGTGATCCATTATTAGAATCTCGAGTTTGTGTGGGCACATATGTGTTTAATGTTTATTGCTATTTTAAAGTATAATCAAAATAAATTGTGATATAATATGATTAGCTGGGCTAAAATATTAAAATGTCATGGGCTTGATGTGTAAGATACACTTAAGCAATTTCTAATTTGATGAGGGACAAAATTAGAAACTATTAAGTTAGAATAACTGATAACCCAATCAATTATAAATACTGAGTTATGGTCCTCAGTTGTGTGTGTATTTTGTTTCTTCTGAAATTCCCTTCTATATAGAGATATATAGAGAACATATGTTATCAACTGGAAGATCAAGATTCGTCCCTTTCTTGAAGTGCTATCATGGATCAAGGTACACTTCCATTTTATTCTTGATTATTCTTTCTCATTGAATCAATATGAAGCATACAATTGTATCTGTAGATAGTTAATTTTACAAGTGGTATAAGAGTCTATTTCATGATTGATTCTTTGAGAAATTATAAAATTTAGGATGAACTTTTGGCATAAAATCAAGGTTTTGTAAAAGGGAATTAGGGGTTTCGTTCAGATCTGCATGTAAAGATATGCTTCGTTCAGATCTTGATTGATTCTTTGTCAGATTTTGAACTGTTAGTTTGTTGGACCTGCATTTGGCCATGTGTATTACAAGCATTCTAGGGTTTCGTTTGTTGGACTTCATTCGGCCCATGTGTATAACAAGTATAACCATCAATTTTATTTTGCCCATGTGCATTGGACCTTTCAGTTTTATTTGAAAATTTTCATGGGCCACAACTTTAATGAAAGGCATTTGGGCAGTTGGGTTTGAGTTTGATGGGTTGCTGGATTTGGTCAGATTCTGCGGGTCAGAGGTCACCCTGGTCCACTTTAGAGAACCAATCCATTCTGTTTTGGCTAATTGCACTCAGCAAACGTTGTTTGAGCTACCCTGATAATAATAATAATAAATTTAAAAATTAAATAATGAACCTTAAATTAAGTAAATCAGGTACATTAGTACAAGTAATACCATAAATTTAATACATTAGTGCATCTGACATCTGATTGAAATAAGACATTTCAGGCTTTATCTTTCACAAAAACACTTTTACAGGGCTTGGGTCAGCTGCCTGGATTCCCTGCCTCCCACGCTGTTTTCCTCGCTGGTTTCCTCACCATTCAGAATTCCTCCTCTGTTTAAAGAAAGGCAAAACCCTTTTTAAACCCCTTTTTAAACACCTATTTGGAGAATGGATTTAAAGAGAGAGGCAAAACCCAGGCTGTCTAGGGGGCGAGGGAAGGAGCAAGGGTAAGAGAGCGAGGGATGGTTAAGCGAAACCGCCTCTTCTCTTATATATAAATTTTCTATACCATCTTCTTCACACTTCCATTGGGTTCTCTTCATTCTCTGTTTGAAGAAAGGAGATGGCATCACCAACAACACCTTTGTTGGATTCAAGTAATGGAGGAGAAAAGAGAAACAAAGGATTTATATTGGGAAAGTTGATAGACTTGGAGGAGGCAAAAGACCAGATTTTGTTCGCAGTCCCCATGATTATCACAAATGTAGCTTATTATGCGATCACTTTAGTTTCAATCATGTTTGCTGGTCACCTTGGTGAACTTGAACTGGCAGGGGCTACTCTTGCTAATTCTTGTGCTACTGTCACTGGTCTTATTCTCGTGGTCAGTCACTCAATTACCCATTTATCTTAACTATATAGATCGATGTTAATTTGTTGGAGTATTTGAGACTTATTTATGATGTTTTAGAATTTGATTTCATTTGGGTTTCTTGTGTTATCATCTATGTATACCCACTTGGATGAATGAATCCATCTTTTCTTCTTTCTAGTTGCTAGTGAACGATTGATTTCGAAACTCCAATATCAAAGAATGATATGAATTGTTTTGCTCTTTTGCCATAATTGAATAAAGAATGAAAATTGTTCTTTTGCCCTAATAGTGTGTTTTCGCAATTTTTGGTTGGATGTTTAAAATAACTTGTTTTCTACTTTTCTACCTTGGAACATAATAGAATTGGGATGATACTAAAACACGGTCCACCAATTTAGTATTCATGGATGTGTTTGTTTGTGCTTGCACTATTCCCATACAATTAAAATCATTCATGGATGTGCGTGTTCGAATTTTTGCCCCATTCCCTTATCAAATCTTCCACTTATGATCAGTGTTCTAAAATCGCTAAGCGCTGGGCGGGCGGCGAGCTGGTGCCTAGCGCCCAGGGCCTAGGCGGGTGCCTAGGCGGCGCCTAGGCGACACCTAGGCGGTCTTAGGTTTTGTATTATTACTTTAATAATTTACAAAAGTTAAGCATAATACATTATCAATTACATCCAATTTAATGCCAGTATATATATGCAAAATTTAAAAACATGAAAAATTACCAATAGTGAACAAATTTATTAAAACTCAAATGACTAAATTTGGTCATGATGGGTACTTTATATAAATTTGAATGTGTACTCTTTTATTTTTCTTCAAATTGCATAAATAACCTCAGTTATATTTGATAAAATCTACATTAGTAAAATTGGTACCGACAGATCATTCGAGAATTCCATAAGTAATCATCATTTGCTACATTAGACATATACTGAATAAAAAATAATTAAATAGTTTATTATTAAAAGTAGGAAATAAATAAAATAAGAACACAATTAGCCATATTAAAAATTTTAAAAAAATTAAAAAAAATAAAAATCGCCCAGACCGCCTAGAGTCCGCCTAGGCCGCCCAGACCCGCCCAGCCGCCCAGACAGCCCGCCCAGCCATTAATCTGGGCGGTTTTCCACCTTCTAGCGCCTAGGCGCCGCCTAGACCGATTTTTAGAACATTGCTTATGATACTCTAAATTTAATATGATCTTTTGTGATATGCTTGTTTCAGACAGGTTTAAGTGCAGCACTTGAGACTCTTTGCGGTAAGCATATGGTGCAAACATGTACAAGATGTTAGGAGTTTATTTACAATCATCAATGATCACAACGTTCTTTTTTCTATCCTAGTATCCTTTATCTGGTTCTTCTCAGAGGCCATACTGCTTTTCTTTCATCAAGATCCTCAAGTTGCAAAGGTGGCTTCAATCTACATGAGAAATCTGATCCCGGGGCTGTTTGCATTCGGATTCTTGCAATGTATTCTCAGATTTCTCCAAACACAGTCCGTGGTGTTACCACTTGTAGTCTGCTCCATTGTACCACTGATCATCCACTTTGGTATCACTTATGTATTGGTTTATCATGCGGCTCTTGGTGTTAAAGGAACTGCCTTATCATCTGCTATATCATTGTGGATATCATTGATAATGTTGGTACTCTATGTGAAGTGTTCCGAGAAGTTAAAGCACACATGGACTGGATTTTCACTAGAGTGCTTTGAACATGTCATTCCAAGCCTGAAGTTGGCAATCCCGTCTGCTTTAATGATGTGGTAGGTGACTTTTCTAGGGAAAAAGCATCCTTTTAAGCTCTTATATGTTGTGTTTGTTTGAGACTTGGACAGCTTATAATGGAATTATATATTAGTTAGAGGTTTTCGCAGTCATATATACACAAGGATATCACTTATCTCATGCTTTACTTGCATGTTGCCACAGTTTGGAGTGTTGGGCATTTGAAGTTTTGGTGTTATTGGCTGGACTGATGCCAAATTCGAAAGCCAGCACTTCCTTAATTGCCATGTGGTAAAGATTTTCTCCTCACCTAGTTCACTTTCTAACCCTTGTTAAACTCATCAGTATCTTAAAGCTATAATTTGATTATCTATGCAGTGTGACCACGGAGAGTGTTACATTCATGATTACATTTGGTTTCAGCGCTGCAGTAAGGTGAATTAAGCTGTATCCATATGCAAGTAGTGTTCTTGTTTGATACTGGCAAGATGCTAATACTTAATGTGCACTTCTTGTGACAGCACAAGAGTATCAAACGAGTTGGGAGCTGGGAATGTCAATCGAGCTAAGAATGCAGTGGGAGTGACACTAAAGCTGTGGGTCATTCTTGCTCTAACAATTTTTCTATGCCTTATCTTTGGCTATGACACCTGGGCCAGTTGTTTCACTAACAGCTTAGAAATCAAGAAGGAATTTTCATCTATGGCCCCGTTACTTGCAATCTCCTTGGTTATGGATACAGCACAAGGTGTACTATCAGGTAAGAGTTGTGTGCTGTCACTTAATGTTATTGCTGAAATGAACTCAAAGATCAATCTCGTCCTGTTATTCTGCACACAAGTAGCATGGTGGTGTAGAGAAAATCTAGACGTCCATTGATACATGGTTGTCTAGTCTACTTGTGATTATGATTGGTTTCCCTAATTGTGTGGAATCAAGATACAAAGTACGTAAAACCATTCAAGCAAAATTATATCCTAATATGCCTAGAGATCAATTAGTAGTTCTGTAAAAAAATTATTAAGAAAAAAAAAGGTGTCTGCATGGATTCCATACCCTAAGCACACCTAAACAACCGTCTGTTTTGAGGAGTACTGCTCAATTAGATCGCAATGCTTCCTTCCACTCCCCTCACCTAACATGCTCATTCCAGCAAATATCACTCTCGGTTTATGAACTTCTGTTGACACATTAATTTGCAGGCGTTGCGAGAGGTTGTGGTTGGCAGCATTTGGGTGCTTGGACAAATCTGGGAGCTTACTATATCGTGGGAGTGCCAGTTGCTGTTCTCCTTGGTTTTAAAGTTCGACTGTATGCAAAGGTGAGCTGCTAGCTAGTTACCTCACTTTTGCCTATTGAACCTGTATTATTTGTTCTTAGCAATGCTCTGAACAAGCTGCAAAGAATCAATATAATTATATGTACATTGCTTCTAAGTTTTGAGTTCTATTGGATCATTTCTTGCAGGGATTGTGGATAGGCATGAGTTGTGGCCTCTTTTGCCAGGCCCTCATCCTTCTATTAATCGTAGCATGTACCAACTGGGCGAAATTGGACCTTTCTGTGACCAACAGCAAAGAAAATACTGTTCTGGTTTAAACGTCGCAGTATACAGATTCGTGACATAACAGAAATTGAATTGCTATATCATGAGTTCAGAATGTTTATGAGATACAGATTTTGGTTGATGTTTCTAAGCGGACATTCTAGGGGCTTGTTAGGATTGCGCTTATGTGCTATTTTTATTAAGTGTTTGCTGAGGCACAAATTTGAATTGTTGTGAGATTGTGTGGGACTTCTGAAAAAGAATATGAATTACTGCCAGGCTTTCTTGGAATGTATGACAATCTTGGAGAGACTATTGGAAATGATTCCTTCCAAAATAAAATTTGAAAAAATGAAAAATAAAGAAGATTATGATTATAATCACAGCATCGGCACCATATCATCTGCATATTATTAATGTTTGGCACAACCCCAACATCTCAAACAACTAACTAGAACTATGGTTCGACATGTTTAATTAATTAGCTATTCTTTTGCGCCTTTTCGATTTATGGGTTTGATTTTGATCCATTATTAGACTCTCACGTTTGTGTGGGCACATATTTGTGTTTAATGTTTATTGCTATCTTAAAGTATAGTCAAAATAAATTGTGATCTAATATGGTTAATTGGGCTAAAGTATTAAAATGTCACGGGTTTAATGTGTAGACACATTAAGCAATTTTTAATTTGATGAGGGACCAAATTTGAAATTAGTAAGTTAGAATAACTGATAATCGAATCAGTTATAAATACTGAGTTATGGTCCCCAGTTGTGCGTGTGTTTGTTTCTTCTGAATTTTCTTCTGAAATTCCTTTCTACAGAGAGATGTACAAAGAACATACGTTATTAACTGAAATATCAAGACTCATTCATTTCTTGAAGTGATATCATTGCTCAATGTACGCTTCTGTTTTATTTTTGATTGTCATCTTTCCATTGATTCAATATGAAGCATACAACTGTGTCTGTAGATAGATAATCTTACAATTGGTATCAGAGCCTACTCCATGATTGATTATTGTAGAGTATGAAATTTAGGATGAACTTTTGACATAAAATCAAGGTTTTTTTAAAAGGGGTTTAGGGGTTTTCATTCAGATCTGCATGCAAAATCCAGATCTTGATCTAGTTTGTTAAGATCTGCATGATCTGGTTCGTCCAGATCTGCATGTAAAATCCAGATCTTGATCTGGTTCGTTCAAATATGCATGTAAAGATCTGCTTCGTTCAGATCTGCATTGATTCTTTGTCAGATCTTGATCTGTTAGTTTGTTGGACCTGCATTTGGCCATGTGTAATACAATCATTCTAGAGTTTAGTTTGTTGGAGTTGCATTTGGACCATGTGTATAACAAGTATAACCCATCAGTTTTATTCGGGCCATGGACACTTCAGTTTTATTTGAAAGTTTTCATGGGCCACAACTTTATTGAAAGACATTTGGGCTGTTGGGTCTGGGTCTGATGGGTTGCTGGGACAGGGTCAGATCCTGTTGGGTCAGATGGGTCACCCTGGTCCAGTCCAGAGAATCGGTCCATTCTGTTTTGGCTAATTGATGTTTCTAAGCGGACATTATTGCGCTTATAGGCTATTTTTATTAAGTGTACGCAGACGCACAAATTTGAATTGTTGTGAGACTATCTGGGACTTCTGAAAAAGAATATTTATTACTGCCAGACGTTCTTGTAATGAATGACAATCTTGGAGAGACTATTGGAAATGATTCCTTCCAAAAAAATGAAAAATAAATAAGATTATGATTATAATCACAGCATCAACACCATATCATCTGCATATTATTAATGTTTGGCACAACCCCAGCATCTCAAACAACTAACGAGTAACTATGGTTCAACATGTTTAATTAATTAGCTCTGCTTTCGCGCCTTTTCGATTTTCGGGTTTGATTTTGATCCATTATTAGACTCTCAAGTTTGTGTGGGCATATATGTGTTTAATGTTTATTGATATCTTAAAGTATAACCCAAATAAATTGTGATATAATATGGTTAATTGGGCTAAGGTATTAAAATATCATGGGCTTAATGTGTAGATATACTTAAGCAATTTCTAATTTGATGAGGAACTAAATTAGAAATTAATAAGTTAGAATAACTGATAACTCAATCAGTTATAAATACTTGGTTATAGTCCTCAGTTGTGCGTGTGTTTTGTTTCTTCTGAAATTCTCTTCTATGGAGAGATATACAGAGAACATATGTTATCAACTGGAAGATCAAGATGGAAGATCAAGACTCATCCCTTTCTTGAAGTGCTATCATGGATCAAGGTACACTTTCGTTTTATTCTTGATTGTTCTCTTCTTAATAATTCAATATGAAGCATACAACTGTGTCTGTAGATAGATAATCTTACAAGTGGTATCAGAGCCTATCCCATGATTGATTCTTTGAGAGATTGTGAAATTTAGGATGAACTTTTGGCATAAAATCAAGGTTTTTTAAAAGAGGTTTAGGGGTTTTCGTTCAAATATGCATGTAAAATCCAGATCTTAATCTGGTTCGTTCAGATATGCATGTAAAGATCTCCTTCGTTCGGATCTTGATTGATTCTTTGTCAAATTTTGATATGTTATTTTGTTGGACCTGCATTTGGGCATGTGTATTACAAGCATTCTAGGGTTTAGTTTTGTCACGCCCCGATTTTTTAACAACATAAATAAATAGATTGTCCAAAAACCAAGGCATGACAGGAACACATTAAATGGTACAGTCATAAGGTAGAAAACAACTAATAACATTCCTCAATATTCTTCCTCTAAAAATGAGGTCCACAACGAATAAATGAAAATTTTCAATAATAAATTCCCCAAAATAAATAACTGACAAAACTGAGCATTTATATCTAAATCCTACATTTGATTACCTAAGAATAATAATAAAGATCTAAAAAGAATAAAACGTGTCGACTCCTCAGCTATTGTCACGCAGCTACTATCATTCCTTATGCTCCAATTAACCTTGATGGTTCTCTGGGGCTACGCTCATTAAGAACGTACCAAAATTTGTAAAACAATACAAAATCTGGGTCAGTATAATCATACTGGTGTGAGCAAACTTACAAATCAAGACAATTAAATATAAAAAGACAAAATGCAAATTTCACCTTAAGGAAGACATGTAGTTCTCATTCGAGATTCGAATGAGCTGTTAGTTTCTTCCCTCAAGGCTAACCTAGTACAAGCTAAAATAATCTATACACAATTTCATGACATGCTCAATTGAATGGTTTTATTTAATTATTTATTTTTTGTATTATAATTCTTGGCTTCTTTTTCACAATCGCACTCTCCTCTTGTGCCGAACACATCTCACCCAAGTGTGCCTCCCTTGCCATTGAAGCCACTCGGAGCGTACATGACCCAAGTGGGGTGCCACCTCGAGTGTCATGTCATCTCACCCGAAGTTCGATCATTGACAAATATTCTTCCTAAATCTACACATACAACCGAATTCACATGGAACGGTGCACCGATATGCAAGCAAGTCTGCATACCCATAATTCTATCACACATATATAAGCAAGTCTGTATACAAAAAAATTTCTTTTTTTTTCACATTATTTTTTCGGAGTTGTGGAAAAAGAACATTTACCAAGTATTTTATTTGAGCCATTATTTTTCCAAATCACATCACATTCCCCCTACAATTGCCACGGTTATATTCACAACATTTTAACCCTGACCACTGTTTCAACATGACATCACTTGCCTCCTCCACATACAATCAATAACCCCATGTTTTGTTTAACCATACAACCCCATGTTTCAACAATTAATAACCATACAACCCCATGTTTCAACATGTCATCACTTATCACCTCCACTTGACAATCAATAACCCATACACACAAAAACTGAAATTGTTAAAACTAAATTTGTAGAAGTCAATCAATAACCCATACCACATATATTGATTAGACAGTGACAATCAATAACCTATATTACATAAATTTTACAGATCTATACACACAAAAACTGTAACAACAAAAAGAAACATGAAACCAACACTGTCAGACACAAAAAAAAAAAAACTGAAACCCATGTGATTATTTGGGAAAACTCATACAAAAAAAAACATGTAACATACACACAATCCAAAAAAAATATGTATGACGTCAGTTCACAAAAACATGTATGACGCCTGTTCGCAAAAACATGTATGATTATTTGGGGAAACCCATGTAACAAAAAAAACATGTCCGAGTTCTATCTTTTCACTAAACAATAACCTAATTATACATTAGAAAATGCATTATAAGGCGTTCGATTGAAATGACATAAGTAGGTGAGATTCAGTTGAAAGAAAAAAAAATAATAAAAAGAAAAAAAAACGTAAAAACACTTCCCAAGATTCATTAGACAACATGTCCATGTCATATCAACGTGAATTTCACAGATGTCCAAATCAACAATACATAAAAATAAAGATTAGAGATTTACTCACCTCTTTTTGCAAGAATCCCAAGATTTGAGAAAATTTCTTCCTTTAGCAACTCCCACCTTTTCAACGCATGTTTTTTTTTTTTAATTTTTTTTTCTTGTGTGTGTGCAAAGAGGAAAACTAGGATTTATCTTTAAAGGAAGAATTTAGAGTTTCTTTGACTAAACACACCCATCCTTTATCTCTTACCCACCACCAGCCTAAACCTAGGTTTGAAATTAAAATCGTAAACTATTATTACTTGTAATTATTATCAATTAATAATGACTACCAATAAATAAATATTATTAAAATAATAAAAGTATATTGGTAAGTGAATTGGGCAGGTATTACAATATACACACCTTAAAAGAATCTCGTCCCGAGATTCGGTAGGATAAGATTAGGCGAATAATTCTGGGTGCATACGCTTTACTTTGTCCTCCAACTCCCAGGTGACATCGTTCTCCTTTTCACTCCACTAAACTTTGACCAAGTTGACTTTCTCACGTCATAGTTGCTTCACGTCACGATCAATTATCCTCACCGGCCCAACTGTATAAGTCAAATCCTCATTCAGTTCAATAGCGGTAGGTTGAACAATCTGAGTTGGATCTTTCACACATTTTCTCAGCATCGAGACACGAAAGACATCATGAATCATTGACAAACTGGGCGGCAACGCAAGCTTGTAAGCTAAGTGACCAACACATCTGACAATCTCGAATGGCCCAATATACCGCGGGCTCAACTTCCCTTTCTTGCCAAATCTCATCACACCTCGCATGAGAGACACCTTAAGGAAAACTAAATCACCAACCGCAAACACTACACTCTTGCGCTTTTGATCTGCATAGCTTTTCTATCTACTCTGAACAGTTTTTATCCTTCCTCGAATAATCTCAATCTTCCCTACAGTCTCCCTAACAATCTCTGGTCCCAACAATACTGTATTACCTACCTCTGCCCAACAACTAGGAGATCTACAAGGCCTACCATACAAAGCCTCAAAGGGTACCATGCCAACGCTCGATTGGTAACTATTGTTGTACGAGAACTCCACCAACAGTAAGTGATCCTCCCAACTACCACCAAAATCCATGATGCAAGTTCGCAACATATCCTCTAAAATCTGATTTACTCGCTCAGTCTGCCCGTCAGTCTGTGGATGATACGCCGTGCTCATAGCCAAGGTAGTACCCATAACACGTTGGAAACTTTCCCAAAATGCTGATGTAAATAATGGATCTCTATCTGAAACAATGGTAATAGGAACCCCATGCAACCTTACCACTTCTCGGATATGCATAGCAGCTAAGTACTTGTCAGTATTTCGAGATGCACCAATGGGGATAAAATGTGCACACTTAGTCAAACGGTCAACAATAACCCAAATTGAATCCCCTCCGAGATCTAGGTAAACCATCAACAAAATCCATTGAAATGTGTTCCCACTTTCACATGGGTATTTCTAGAGGCTGCAATAAATCAGACGACCTTTGGTGTTCTCCTTTCACTTGCTGACAAGTGAAACAGTGAGAGACATATTCCCCAACATCTCGTTTCATGCCTTTCCACCAAAAACTCCTTCTCAAATCATGATACATCTTCGTACCCCCTGGATGAATAGTAAATTTAGAACGACGAACCTCGTCCATAATCTCCTTCTTTAATGCCGAAATCTGGTACGCAAAGTCTACCATGAAATCAGAATCCTCCATCTATGTCAATGGACCAATCAGTAGGGCAGTCATCCAACGTATCAATTATCAAATCATTCATTTTGTTCATGAGAAGCGGGTCAATGTGCTGCACGGAAATGATCCAGGTAATCAGGGTAGGTTTCACTGTCAAACTACAAACATAAGCTCCTCTAGTATGCGAAACAATCAAAACATCATGAGCTGCAATAACCTCGAGAATCTTCCACTCTTGCACCATAAGAGCGGTCAACACACTATGTTGCCTGCTAAGGGCATCCGCCACCACATTCCCTTTGCCTGGATGGTAAAAGATTTCAAAATCATAGCTACTAATGAACTCCATCCACCTCTGTTGCCTCATGTTTAAATTCCGTTGTGAAAATAGGTACTTCAAACTTTTGTGATCATTATACAACTCAAATTTCTCTCCATACAAATAATGCATCCATATTTTTAAAGCAAAAACCACTGCTGCTAATTCCAAATCATGCGTGGCATATCGCCTCTCATGTGGCTTTAACTGCCTAGAAGCGTATGAAACTACTTTCTGATCTTGCATCAAAACACATCCCAAACCTATTCCGCTAGTATCTGTAAACACCACTAACTTCCCGCCACGCGTGGGAATGATTAAAATTGGAGTTGTAATCAACCTTTGCTTCAACTCTTGAAATGCAGTCTCACAGTCCTTAGTACATACAAACTTGACATCCTTTCGAGTCAGACTCGTCAAAGGTGCTGCAATCAACAAAAATTTCTCAATAAACCTCCTGTAATATCCAGCCAACCCTAAGAAACTCCGAATTTCACTTGCATTAGTGGGTTGTTTCTATTCCTTAACTGTTGCAACTTTGTCAGGATCGGCCTTTATCCCTTCGCTGAAATCACATGCCCAAGAAATTTCACCTCTTTCTCCCAAAAGTGGCACTTACTAAATTTAGCATACAGTTTGTGATCTTTTAAAGTCTGCAACACTACTTTCAAATGCTCTCGATGGTCCTCCATGTTTTGAGAATATACCATAAAATCATCAATGAAAAGGACAACAAATTTATCAAGGTACGGACGGAAAATACGGTTCATCAAATCCATAAAGAAAGTAGGAGCATTGGTCAATCCAAATGACATGACCGAAAATTCATATAACCCATACCGAGTCTGAAACACCGTCAGAGGTATGCTCTGCTATTAACACCCATCTGATGGTACCCAGTCCTCAAATCCAACTGTGAAAATACAACCGCTCCTTTCAACTGATCTAACAAATCATCTATCCGTGGAAGAGGGTACTTATTTTTTATTGTCACCTTATTTAGTTCTCTATAGTCGACACACATCCTCAAAGTACCATCCTTCTTAGAAACAAAAGTAGCAGGTGCACCCTATGGAGAATTACTTAGTTGTATAAACCTAAATATACACACCTTAAAGGATTAACCATATAGTTACTCACAAATATGCACGTGTATATTACTATTATAAAAAACATACGAGAAAAATTTCTTACCCCTTCTGGAGTAATTCCTCTAGTTGAACTTTCATCTCATCCAACTGCTTAGGAGCCAATCGGTATGCAGCTTTCGAAATTGGTGCTGCCCCTGGCAACAAGTCAATTCGAAATTCGACTTCTCTCTTAGGTGGTAAACCAAGAATCTCTTGGAATACAACTACATAATCCTTCACCACCTCAATCACGCTAATATCTTTCTCTGGTATATCCATAGAGTATAGAGTGTTTTTCATTGTGGAGTTCCCCACAAGGTTCACAAACATGACTAACTCGCGGCAACCCTAGTGTATCTATCAAAATGGTTTTTGCGGCACAATCTATAGTAACATAGTTTTTACCCAACCAATCCATCTCAAGGATAACATGAAAATTCTCAAATTCATAACTATCAAATCCGCAACAAGTTTTCGACCCATTAAAGAGATCTCAAAATTTCTACAATACTCAGATAATGTGACAGTGCCTCCTATGGGTGTCTCAACACATAAAGGTTTGATAAGTGGCATAGTTTTAAGATTTTCTTTTTCTACCATTCGCCGAGAAATAAAAGAATGAGAAGCACCATAATCAAATAATACTCACAAGGGAAACTGAGTGTTGATGGTACCTTCAACATTCTCTTGCCCTGGTAGAACCGCAAATGCACGTGCTGGAGCTGGTGGGGTCTGCCTACCCTGTGGAGCGCCTCGCCAATTGGGGCAATCACGAATGAGATGCACTGGTCGGTTACATTTGTAGCATAACCTATCAGTGGGAGCATGCCCTCATGGTGCTGCAGGTACCTGAGGTCGAGGTTGCTGATATGGGCCTTGTGGGCCCTGATCCTGAAATGTAGGTCTCTGCCATTGTTGCCCTTGGGGCCTGAAGCTACCCTGCAGGCTGAAACCTCCCTGGGACTCAACTCCTCCCTGGGGCCTCTGCTGGAACTGACCTCCAGATTGGGACCTCGGGTGATACTGAAATCCAAGTCCTCGCTAATTATGATCGTAAGGCTTATACCTGTTCTGATCTCGGTTCCCAAATGAACGCGAGTTTCTAGACGATTCACCTCCCCTGCTCTTCTCTCTAGCCTCTCAAAAAGCGGCGTCTTGCTCTTCAAACTTGAGAGCTAAGTCTAAAACTCTGTCAGTTCTTTATCAAAGGGTAAAAGAGACTTTGACAGATAATGACCCAAACCCCTGATAAACTTCTTATTCTTCTTGGCAGTGGTATCAACCAAGTACGGAGCATACCGAGTCAACTCGTTGAATTTTGTCACATACTGGGTCACGACTTTGTACCTTGCGTCAAACTAAAGAACTCTGCAGCTAGCTGAGATTTCACAGCTTTAGGTACAAACTGATAGTCAAATTTGGACTTGAAAGTCTCCCAAGTCATAACAGTCGTATCCATGCTCTCCTCTACAGAATCCCACCAATACCTGGCATTACCATCCAAGTTATGAGCAGCTAATTCTTGTTTTTATACCTCAGTTATCTGCATCCGATTGAATACGGTTTCACACTTGCAAATCCACTTCTCAGCTGCAATAGGGTTAGTCTCTCCATTAAACCTCTGACCACCTAGGTTCCCAAACTCCTTATTTTTCCTGGCAAACGGGTCACCATGACTATCTTGATGGTGGTTCTGCACAATCTGCAAAAGTTGCGTCATCATGGCTCCCGCATCCACTTGAACCAAGGTAGGCCCCCCTCCCTGATCATTCGAACCATTTGGGCCATTAGTGTTATTCCGCCTGTTATCACCATTCTGTCCATTGGCCCCATTTGATTGAGTGTTCGCAATTACCTTCAAGCGAAAATAAATAATTGTTAATACTTAATAATCCAAACGTACATAATTCCATTTTCACACTTCCGAGGATCACCTAGATCTAGGCTAACCAAATCTTTTGATACCAAAAATGTCACGCCCTGATTTTTGAACAACATAAATAAATAGATTGTCCAAAACCAAGGCATGACAGGAACACATTAAATGGTACAGTCATAAGGCAGAAAACAACTAATAAGTTTCCTCAATATTCTTCCTCTAAAAATGAGGTCCACAACGAATAAATGAAAATTTCAATAATAAATTCCCCAAATAAATAACTGACAACACTGAGCATTTATATCTAAATCCTACATCTGATTACCTAGGAATAATAATAAAGATATAAAAAGAATAAAACGTGTCGACTCTTCAGCTATCGCCACGCAACTACTATCATTCCTTACGCTCCAATTAACCCTGATGGTTCTCTGGGGCTATGCTCATTAAGAACGTACCTAAATTTGTAAAACAATACAAAATCTGGGTCAGTATAATCATACTGGTGTGAACAAACTTACAAATCAAGACAATTAGATATAAAAGGACAAAATGCAAATTTCACCTTAAGGAAGACATGTAGCTCTCATTCGAGATTCGAATGAGCTGTTAGTTTCTTCCCTCAAGGCTAACCTAGTACAAGCTAAAATAATCTATATACAATTTCATGGCATGCTCAATTCAATGATTTTATTTAATTATTTATTTTTTTGTATTATAATTCTTGGCTTCTTTTTCACAATCGCACTCTCCTCCTGTGCCGAACACATATCACCCAAGTGTGTCTCCCTTGCCATCAAAGCCACTCGGAGCGTACATGACCCAAGTGGGGTGCCACCTCGAATGTCAGTCATCTCACCCGAAGTTCGATCACTGACAAGTATTATTCCTAAATCTACACGTACAACCGAACTCACATGGAATGGTGCACCGATATGCAAGCAAGTCTGCATACCCATAATTCTATCACACATATATAAGCAAGTCTGTATACAAAAAAAAATTTCTTTTTTTTCACATTTTTTTTTCGGAGTTGTGGAAAAAGAACATTTACCAAGTATTTTATTTGAGCCATTATTTTTCCAAATCACATCACATTCTCCCTACAATTGTCACGGTTATATTCACAACATTTTAACCTTGACCACTGTTTCAACATGACATCACTTGCCTCCTCCACATACAATCAATAACCCCATGTTTTGTTTAACCATACAACCCCATGTTTCAACAATTAATAACCATACAACCCCATGTTTCAACATATCATCACTTGTCACCTCCACTTGACAATCAATAACCCTAACCCATACACACAAAAACTGAAACTGTTAAAACTAAATTTGTAGAAGTCAATCAATAACCCATACCACATATATTGATTAGACAGTGACAATCAATAACCCATACCACATAAATTTTACAGATCTATACACACAAAATTGTAACAACAAAAAAAAAACATGAAACCAACACTGTCAGACAAAAAAAAACTGAAACCCATGTGATTATTTGGGGAAACCCATACACAAAAAAAACATGTAACATACACACAATCCAAAAAAAATATATGTATGACGTTAGTTCACAAAAACATGTGATTATTTGGGGAAACATGTATGACGTCAGTTCGCAAAAACATGTATGATTATTTGGGGAAACCCATGTAACAAAAAAAACATGCCAAAATTCTATATTTTCACTAAACAATAACTTAATTATACTTTAGACAATGCATTAAAAGGGGTTTGATTGAAATGACATAAGTAGGTGAGATTCAATTGAAAGAAAAAAAACATAAAAACACTTCCCAAGATTCATGAGACAACATGTCCATGTCATATCAACATGAATTTCACAGATGTCCAAATCAACTATACATAAAAATAAAGATTAGAGATTTACTCACCTCTTTTTGCAAGAATCCCAAGATTTGAGAAAATTTCTTCCTTTAGCACCTCCCACCTTTAAAACGTAGGTTTTTTTTTTTTTTTTTTTTCTTATGTGTGTGTGCAAAGAGGAAAAACTAGGGTTTATCTTTAAAGAAAGAATTTAGGGTTTCTTTGGCTAAACACACCCATCCTTTATCTTTTACCCACCACCAGCCTAAACCTAGGTTTGAAATTAAAATCGTAAACTATTATTACTTGTAATTATTATCAATTAATAATGACTACCAATAAATAAATATTATTAAAATAATAAAAGTATATATTGGTAAGTGAATTGGGCGGGTATTACAAGTTTGTTGGACCTGCATTCGGCCCATGTGTATAACAAGTATAACCCATTAGTTTTAATCGCCCCATGGGCATTGAACCCTTTAGTTTTATTTGAAAGTTTTCATGGGCCACAACTTTATTGAAAGACATTTGGGCTGTTGGGTCTGGTCTGATTGGTTGCTGGGACAGGGTCAGATCCCGCTGGGTTAGATGGGTCACGTTGGTCCAGTTCAGAGAACCGGTCCATTATGTTTTGGCTAATTGCACTCAATAAAATGTCTGAGCTACCCTGATAATAATAAAAAAATTCAAAAAATTAAATAATGGACCTTAAATCAAGTAAATCAGGTACATTACTTAAGTCCGTTATTTATTATTTTTCTCAAGGCAATTTATTTGAAACTTTTAAATTTAAATGTGTTTTGGGATGCATCTAATGACTTATTTAGTTTGTCTAACATTTGATTAAACTAATTGAAATAAGATGTCACCAAAGTGACCTCTCTTATGTAGAATAATTTATTGAGAATGTTAAGATGTTTGTGTTTGTGAGTTCATGTGGATATTAGTCGGTCCAAAAGAAGATAATATTTGGCCGAATTGCATACACACCTGTAGTGATAAATATGTGACAATTATAAGGTTTCCATGTGAATAATAAGTCGATCCAAAGATAAATTTATTGTATGACAGAAGTTATTGTCAATATTTGATCATAACACCAAGAGTACCACTTAAAAGTTAATATTACTGTCCAAAGACTTGATATTAATGTTGTGCTAGGTATCTTGAGATGTATTTCATAATTATTTGAATTTAAAAATTGTTTATTAAGATTATGATGTGAACATGCATGCTCATTAAGTTTATTCTCTGTATCTGCTCATGCCAACAGTATTCCCATGCTTAATGGGACAAACTTCAAGGACTTGAAAGATAACTTCTTAATCGTTCTTGGCTGCATGGATCTAGATCTTGCACTAAGGATAAAGCAACCTGCTACTCTTACGGCTGAAAGTTCTTCTAAAGAAATGAGGAACTTTGAGAAGTGGGAACGCTCTAATCGCATGAGTCTAAAGATCATTAAGCTCGGCATTACAGAAGCCTTTAGATGTGCAATATCTGAAGGGGTAACTAAGGCCAGTGATTTCCTTGCTGAAATTGACAAACGTTTTGCAAAAAACGATATGGCTGAAACAAACACGCTTTTAGCTAGCTTGATTTCAATGAAGTACAAAGGCAAAGAAAACATAAGGGAGTACATCATGGAAATGTCTCGCATTGCTTCCAAACTTAAGGAACTAAAACTCGAGTTATCTGACGACTTACTCGTGCATTTAGTATTGATATCTCTTCCTGCACATTTCAGTTAGTTATAACTGTCAAAAGGAGAAATGGACTCTTAACGAGCTCATTTCATATTGTATGCAAGAAGAGGAAAGGTTGAAGCAAGAGAGATTTGAAAATACTCATCTGGCAAGTACCTCTAAGGATAAGGGCAAAAAAAGAAAGAAAAATGAAGCTGCTAAGGGTCCAGAGCAAAAGAAACCTAAGGAAAATCAAAGATGTTTCTTTTGTGGAAAACTAGGACATGTAAAGAAAGAATGCAGTCCGTATCATACTTGGCATGCCAAAAAAGGTACATTATTTACTTTGGTCTGTTTTGAGCTTAATTTAGTTTCAGTATCTAGAAACACTTGGTGGTTAGATTATGGTGCTACCACTCACATAAGTGTTTCTATGCAGGGTTGCCTGAGCTATCGAAAGCCAAATGATATTGAAAGATACATCTTTGTGGGCTATGGAAAGTCGGTGAATGTTGAGGCAATAGGGCATTTTAGGTTATTATTGAGAATCAGTTTTATTTGGATTTGAAATACACTTTTGTTGTACCGTCCTTTAGACGGAATTTGGTTTCTGTTTCTTTATTGGACAAATTTGGTTATAATTGTTCATTTGGAAACAATAAGTTTAGTCTTTCGTTGAATTCAAATATTGTTGGTACTGGTTCATTAAGTATGTTTGATAATCTATATTTACTTGATACTATTGCACCATATAATGAAACCTTGCATGTGGATTCACGGGGTACTAAATGCAAGCTAAACAAAGAAAATTCAGCAAAGTTATGACACGAGCGTTTGGGTCATATATTCAAATATAGAATTGAACGACTTGTGTCAGAAGGCATTTTGGATTCACCTGACTTTTCAGACTTAGATGTCTGTGTGAGTGTATCAAGGGAAAGCTGACCAAACAAAAGAGATTAGGTGCTAATAGATCTTCAGACATCTTAGAATTGATACATACGGATATCTGTGGATTATTCCTTACGGCTTCTTGGAATAATCACCAATACTTTATATCATTCATAGATGACTACTCACATTATGGGTACTTTTATCTCATTCATGAGAAATCAGAGTCATTCGATGTATTCAAGTCTTTCAAAACTGAAGTTGAAAACCAACTCCGTAAGAAAATTAAGTGCGTTAGATCTGATCGTGGTGGAGAGTACTATGACAGATATGACGGTTCAGGAGAACAACGTCCAGGGCCATTTGCTAAATTCCTAGAGGAATGTGGGCACACATATGTGTTTAATGTTTATTGTTATCTTAAAGTATAACCCAAATAAATTGTGATCTAATATGGTTAATTGGGCTAAGGTATTAAAATGTCATGGGCTTAATGTGTAGATACACTTAAGCAATTTATAATTTGGTCCAATTTCTAATTTGATGAGGGACCAAATTAGAAATTAGTAAGTTAGAATAACTGATAACTCAATCAGTTATAAATACTGGGTTATGGTCCCCAGTTGTGCATGTGTTTTGTTTCTTCTGAAATTCCCTTCTACAGAGAACATAACTGGAAGATCAAGACTCGTCCATTTTTTGAAGTGCTATCATGGATCAGACTTATGCCTTTTTTGAAGTGCTATTATGGATCAATGTACACTTTCATTTTATTCTTGATTGTTCTATTCTCAATGAAGATTCAATATGAAACATACAACTGTGTCTGTAGATAGATAATCTTACGGTTTATACCTCAAAATCTTTACTAGTCAACATCAAAATTGTCTTCATGCATTCATTTTCGTGGTCTCCATGTTTATCATTTGAAAGTGTGGGTCTAAAAACTAGTGGTATTGGTGGTTGGAGTGGGGATTCGTATTCTTGTGAGATTAAAAGCAAGAAAAAACAAGAGGAATGGTAGTAGAAGGAATGGCTTCAACAAGAGCACCATTGTTGGATTCAAGTAATGAAGGAGAAGACAGGAGCAAAGTGAGAGGTGGAGGGATATGGGGAAAGTTGATAGACTTGGAGGAGGCTAAGAAGCAGGTTCTGTTCGCAGTGCCGATGATTTTGACTAATATATCTTATTACTCCATCACTTTGATTTCAGTCATGTTTGCTGGTCATCTTGGTGATCTTGAATTGGCTGGGTCTACTCTTGGTAACTCTTGGGCTACTGTCACTGGTCTTGCTCTCATGGTAAGTCATTCGATCATCCCATTTTAGTTTTCTTAATAACTAGTTTGATCAATGATTGAATACACATGTGGTGTATTCCATTTTCATCATTTTGTTACTTATGTTACATGTTCTACATCTGATGGATCACTATATTTGGAGTTCATATTGTTTACCTAAATAGTTGAAAGAAAGATACTCAAAAAGAAGAAATTGCCCAAAAAGGAGAAAAACAAAGTAGGGATGTGTTGAAGTCATGATTTATCAACATTAAGGGTGATCAATCTACACAATTTTTTCATGTTTTAGAATACACAATTCCTGGTGTATGACAAAACGAGTTAATCAAGCAATCAAAGACTGAATCGTAGTTGTTTTGAATTTGTTAGATGTGACAATCAAACCAATTGCTTTGATTGTCATATGACATCTGTCTGACTTTGTTCAAGGAGTTTCACTTCTTTACTCAAACCATTAGGTCATCATTTGCTTATCAATTTGGCCGAGACAATTATTATTCCGTTTGATAACTGACTTTTGCATCTCTGTTTGCTTAATTAAATTAAATGGCAAAAAAAGGTGTACGCCTACTCTTCATTAATGATGTCTACGTCGCGTAACTTGCTGTTTGGAATACTAAGCTATGCCATTTATAGTGTAAATACCACTTAAGACATTCAGAGTCTGATGTCTTTCCCCTGAATTTCATGTAAATTTTTTGTAGTTTTACGAAGTGACACCACAAGTGAAAGCACTTCAAGTTCTTGTATTACTAAGATATTGTTCAATTAGTGAGCATTATGATCTAGTTGTGTGCATAAAGTTCACTTTGTTGGTTTCACTAAGAAGGATGACACTTACACACATCGACCATCATATATAGAGACCTGCTCACAGCTTCCATCGCATACACCCTTGAACACTATGAGCATAATTGATAGTCAAATGGAAGAAGGCATTTAGATAGACGAAGTGATGATAACAGTTTAAGGTCATACCTACTAATGACTTCCTGAGTCAATACATTAGCTCCTTCACTTGTCAATTTGAATCAGACAATTTCATTCTAAAACCAACTCCTGAATCTTAGTTTCCTTATAATTGGCAAAATAATGTACGCTTGCTCTTCAACTTTTTCATGATTCCTAGGTCGCCTTTTTTTTTTTACATCATTGGATATCCGTATCCTCCCCAATATTGTTTAGACACATCCAAAATTGCCCCAAAGGGAGCGGTCGGGGCAGATATCCATGAAAATCTGCCCCACTGCCATCCCTATTTACATGTTTGCTTAACAAAGTTATGCCATTTGTAGTGCATATCCTACCAAAAAAAATTTATGGCAACTCAGTCACACCTGACTTACATGTATATGCATAATGAATGCATACAAGTTCAGTAAACCTATAATAGTCTAAAACAGTATTATCACAAACACTAGAAGTGACAAGACTCAAATACTTCTATTTCTAAGATATTGCTTATTTACTGAGAGTTGAAATCACGGTGAGTGTGTGAAGTTCATTTTGTTGGTTTCACTAGGAATGATGAAACTAACTTAACTCAACCACAATAGGGGTTCGTTTACTGCTTCTATAGTTACTGTCTTCTACATTTTCTTACATACACGCTTTGAAAATAATTCAGTTTCTTGGAAGAAGGGATTGCGGAGAGGGCACTAAACTAGTCTAATGAATGATGAAGCAATGTTGTGCAAAATGGCCCTTCAATTCCTCCCTCACTCGAGAACTCTAACATCTGCAAGGATATGGGACTACGCTTCCCAGCACTACCCATGTCCACATTTTCGAAAGCAATCACATAGGGAATGTACAATTCTGTTGTTTCAGACAGGGAACAAAGGGAATAAACATGAGACTGCCAGTGTACTTAAATCTGGAAGAAACCATGCAAATCTATTGGGTTGAGAATGTTTCTTCTCTGCGACTTAGTTTATTGGATCTTGCTTTTGCGACTTAGTTTATTGGATCTTTCTTTCATGGTTATGTTCACTAGCACCTCCAGAAATGGGGGACAAACTGTTTCCATCTATTTGTCTGGCAATAGAGTTGTTGCATGATGTAAATAGAGATAATCAAGTATTAACTCAGATGTTATATAATTAATGCAATCACTGCATAAAAGAATTCCCTTTTTTTTTCAATCAGTTGTGTAGTCGACACTTTGTGTATGAAAACTCCCCTCTTTCGATGCTCTGTTATGGTACTTAATTTATGTCTGTTTCATACAGATTGGTTTAAGTGGAGCACTTGAGACTCTATGCGGTCAAGGATATGGTGCAAAAATGTACCGGATGTTAGGAGTTTACTTGCAAGCATCGATTATCACATCATTCGTTTTTACCATTCTCGTATCCTTTATTTGGTTCTATTCAGAACCCATACTGATTTTACTTCAGCAAGAACCACAAGTTGCAAAAATGGCTGCTATTTACATGAGGTATCTCATTCCCGGGCTGGTTGCATTTGGATTCCTTCAATGCCTTCTCAGATTTCTTCAAACGCAGAGTGTCATTTTACCACTTGTCATATGCTCAGTTGTACCACTGACCATCCACATTGGTATTACTTATTTATTGGTTTATTGCACGGTTCTTGGAATAAAAGGAGCCGCCTTGTCAGCTGCAATATCGTTGTGGATATCATTCATAATGTTGGCGCTGTACGTGAACTATTCTGAGAAATTCAAGTATACATGGGAAGGGTTTTCATTAGAGTGCTTCAAGCATGTGTTTCCAAGTATAAAATTGGCAATCCCTTCAGCAATAATGGTGTGGTAGGTGAATTCACTTTATGTCATTAGATACTCTCTCCGTTCAAGTTTGTGATTTTCATCGTCAAGTCTAGGGAAAAACTTTTTTTTTTCCGGTCAGTTTGCATTATGGTATGAAAGTAATTACTCTCCCTCAGTTGGAAAGCAATTTAGACAAATCACAAACACTCACACAAAGCAACCCCACCCCACTGTTGCTCACACCACACCATAAAAATTCCATGTCGATGTCAGACAGACAATGGAGATCTTTATAGCGATCTTCAAATAAAATGAAATGAGCTTTCCTGAGGAAAACATGAAATACTCTGTTTCCTATCCTTGTTTTTCAATTCTCTCACACATTTATGCTTTTTCTTTTATTTGTTTTTATATTATCACAGTTTGGAGTACTGGGCATTTGAACTGTTGGTGTTATTGGCTGGGCTGATGCCTAATTCAGAAAACAGTACATCCTTAATTGCTATGTGGTAAACATTGTTTTACCTCTCTTTCAATTAGTGCCTATAGTTAAAATTGGTGATGTTAAAAGCATCTTTTAACTCCCATGCAGTGTGAACACGGAAGCCATTACGTATATGGTTACATATGGTTTCAGTGCTGCAGTAAGGTATGCTAAAATCAATCTCATATGAACGTTGTACTTGGCCTTCAAATGTTTCCCATTCTCCATATACTGAAATGAGGACTTATCGTCACAGCACAAGGGTCTCAAATGAGTTGGGAGCTGGGAATGTCAATCGAGCCAAGAATGCTGTGGCAGTAACGCTAAAGCTGTCGGTGTTCCTTGCTCTAACAGTTGTCCTGAGCCTCCTCTTTGGTCATAACATCTGGGCCAGTTCATTTAGTAATAGCCCTGAAATCAAGAAGGCATTTGCTTCTATGACTCCGTTCCTTGCCATTTCTATACTATTTGATTCAGCACAAGGTGTTCTATCAGGTGAATATCATATTAGCATCAATGCTCTTTCAGAAAGTATGCTCAGATGAATCTAGTCATTGCATATTGCATGTGTAACTTGAACTGTATGCAAAATGCAAAATTTTACAAGATAGCATATATCCACAGGTGATGCTGATCAATTTCAGTATTGCAAGGTACATCTAAAATCCTCCCAAGAAAATTCTCGCCTAAAATATCCATAGAAGTTTGTTACTACCTACCACAACAGTATTAGAATTCAGATATCACCAGTCCAAAGGTTATGGAAAGTGCCTTGTGAGACTACTATATCCTCGCACTGACCCTAATGTAGTATGGTAGTTTGGTAGACCACTTTACTAGTGTTTGTACATACTCACATTGGGTTCAGCCCAATATAGTGTAATCCTCCACTTTTCTGTTTCTTTCCGACCTCATTTGGTGAAAGTTGATCCTTGGTTCAGCAGATACGATTATAGCTTATATATTCTCATTCCTCAACTTTGTTGGCACGTTAATCTCAGGGGTTCAAGAGGATGTGGCTGGCAGCATTTGGCTGCTTGGACTAACTTGGGAGCCTTCTATGCCATTGGCATGCCGGTTTCTATTCTCCTTGCGTTTAAGCTTCAACTTTTTGCAAAGGTAAGCTCCCTTATCTCAAAATTTCTTACTTCCACACACACGCATATATATTTTTCCTAATGTTACAGAATATCTTACTGGATCATTTGGTGTAGGGATTGTGGATCGGTTTGATTGTTGGTCTCTTCTGCCAAGCTGGCACACTTTTATTGATCACAGTAAGAAGCAACTGGAATAAAATGGACCTTTCTGTCACCAACAATAACGACAAAGCTATTGTTGTCTAGTTCAAAGTTACAAAACAAGCAGCTTCAAAGTACAGAGAGTTTGACATGATCCACATCATTGCAAAGAGAAACTGAATTTGTAAAGGAAAAGAATAATGCAGTCATCAACCTGCTTTTGCTGCACTACAGGAATGTTGTATCTTAGAAATTTGAGTTATGAACCTCCCTATCACAAAGCTGAAATTGAAAGTGGCTTCTGCATTGATTTCTATAACATATTCATGTACATGACACTGTTTCTATGTTGTATAAAATCATTCTTAACAAGTGATTTTCATCTTTTAGATTGTTGTTATTATAGTACAAGTACAATAGTGGATATTTCTGCATTATACTCTATGCTATAAACTTGAGGAAAATGCCACTGCTTTGCCGTATGGAGCTGAAGCCTAGGACTTCGGAGTTTATGTAAAGAAAATTTCAGTTGCTATTTCTTGTTCAACATCACAGAGGTCTAGTAGTACAATGCCTACATTAGATCAAAGCTTAAGTTTGTTATTGTGTTTGATTGATCATCTTATGTAGCAAAAACGAAGAATAAATAGATATGTATATTGACTGTGTTCTTCTCTTCTCCTCCACTTGAAAACAAATTCCAAAAGGTTGCTATTAGTTTCTCTCATGATATGGTCTAGCACGCGACTGTACCATTGAGTTAAAAACTTAGGACTAAATAGACATTGAAGTGCCAGATATGAGTTTGGGGGGACTGAATCCCCATTACCAAAATTATAATTATGAAAAGTCAAGTCTATTGTTCTGAGAAAATTTGTTTATAGTAAACAAGTCCCACAGGGAAACTGATGTTCAAAAACAGGAAAACCAAAGAAGCGTGTTCCTAAAAACGAAACGTTGCCAACGTTTCCCTCGTGGATAAGGACTCTCACCCCAAACTCTCTTATAAATATAGCCTATTCATCATACCGTGTCGGTGTCTTTGTGTTGTTTGAGCTTTTGTTCTATTTGGTGTTCTTGTTCCTGCTTTTGTTCTTCTGTGTGGTGTTCTTGTTGCTTTTGCAATCATTATCATGTCTACAGAGGCAAAGAAACTTGTTTTGAAGAGTTATGATGGTGAGGATTTTGAAGTCGATGAGGTTGTTGCTATGGAGTCGGCAACTATCAAGAACATGATTGAGGATGACTGCACAGGAAGTTTCATCCCTGTTCCTAACGTTACTGGTAAGATCTTGGCTAAGGTTGTTGAGTATTGCAAGAAGCATGTCGAAGCCACCAATGCTGAGATCAAAGATAGCGAGGAGCTCAAGAAGTGGGATGCTGATTTTGTCAAGGTTGATCAGGCTACCCTGTTTGAACTTATTCTTGCTGCCAATTATTTGAATGTCAAGAATTTGCTCGATCTAACTTGCCAGACCGTGGCGGACATGATTAAGGGAAAAACTCCAGAGGAGATCCGGCAGATATTCAACATCGAGAACGACTTCACTCCCGAAGAAGAGGAAGCGATTCGCAACGAAAACAAGTGGGCCTTCGAGTAAACAAATATATTGCACTGTATGAGTCTAGTAGGATGGATTATGTAGGTCTTCTGGGGTTATCAAAATAAGCAGTAGATTGTCTTCCTTTCGATCTAGGAACGTCTTTTTGTTTCATTATAAATAGCCTTTCTTAGTTGTTTCTGAAGTCTGTTTGTTGATTGAATAATGTCTTGTACTTGGGAAAAATATGTCATCATTATTGCATAAGTGGTTGTCTTGCCAAAGTTTCAGTCAATTTTTTATTTGTACTATGTTAGTGACTCAGTTGGATTTTCTTTATTGCTGGAACGACATATCTTCAGATCACAGCCGATAGTTGTGTTAAAACTTAATAGTCAACATCAGCCAAGATTTTAACAATCATTTATTTGATCATCTGTTCTAGCTGATATCAGCATTTGTTTTCAAATCTGTACATATCATGATATTCAAATCAGGACATATCATGATATTCATATTTCTGCCAGTCTATTCTCAGGATTGTGATTTCTCATTGCTAGTACAGTTTTCTTGGTGTAAAAAATCAGGTTAAAAACAACCGGACATATGAAGTAGAAACCGAAGGAGATGATGGTAGTGGTGGCTGATGGTGAGACACCGGCATTGTCTGATGGCCCCTTGTGCTGGACCATTGGTGTGGCCGACCCAAATGATGCAGGTGGCTGGAATCAGGGCAGCAATGCCAGTGGCTGAATCAGGAGTGATAGTGGATGTAGATGTGATGGTGGTGGTTGCTTGTTGTTCATCGCCAACACCATAAATTTGAGCAATTAAGATCTTGATATCCGGAGGGAGAACCAGTGAGAATTTCAGCAATTAAGATTTGGAATCTTGTGAGGCAGAGCCTTTGAAAATCAGATTTGGTACTGAAGATTTTTCGGGTGAAAACATCACACTTCACTTTCAAGATCTTGTGGATGGATTTTCTATATTGCTGGCACGACATATCTTCAGATAGAGAATTTATAAAACATTGTGACAGTGGACCTTAACTTTTCTGAAAGGGACCCTAACTTTTGTCCAAAAACTAGGGGCCTAAAGCGATCACCTTGGTGGCCTACCCCTAATGGATAAAACTCACAAAGAAATTTTAAGGTTAGAAACCTAAGTGACTTTTGTGAATTTGGTTAGTAACCTAAGTGAGCCGTAATTTTTGTTTGACATGTTAATAATTACAAAAAATGTTGTATACTGGGGTGGTAATTTATGTGGATGTAGATATAAAAGTTCTATTCTACGACTGCTTATATCGGTTCAAAACATATCAGACCGCGAATCTAATCGATGTATTGTCAGCCCTAGTTTTAAAAGTTGTTGTTGTCTAGTTCAAACTTACAAACCATTATAAATGCTTTCAAAACAACAAGCTTTCGATAAGGTTTTTTTTAGAACTCTGTATGTGTTGATTTCATCCGCTACAAGTGTACCGCTGAGCTGGTTGCACAATTCTTCCATTGATTTTAGAAAATAGGGACTAAATAGACATTGAAGGATTTTCTGGTTAAAAAAAGTTGCCAGTTATGAGTTTGAGGGACAGAATCCCCATTACCAAATTTTTTATTATGGAAAGTCAAAGTCCCATAGAGAAAGGGATGTTTACTAGCAAAGAAAGAGGTTCCTAAAACTGAAGCGTTGCAACGTTTCCCTCATGGATAAGGACTCTCATCCCAAACTCTATAAATATAGCCTGGTCATCATACCGTGTCTGTGTCTTTGTGTTGTTTGAGATTTTATTCTCTATTTGGTGTTCTTTGCTGCTTGCTTTTGTTCTGTGCTCTGTGTGGTGTTCTTGATTGCTTTTGCAATCATCATCATGTCTACAAAGGCGAAGAAACTTGTTTTGAAGAGTAATGACGGTGAGGTTTTTGAAGTTGATGAGGTTGTTGCTTTGGAGTTGTCAATTATCAAGAGCATGATTGAGGATGACTGCACAGGAAGTTTCATCCCTTTTCCTAACGTTAATGGCAAGATCTTGGCTAAGGTTGTTGAGTATTGCAAGAAGCATGTCGAAGCCACCAATGCTGAGATCAAAGATAGCGAGGAGCTCAAGAAGTGGGATGCTGATTTTGTCAAGGTTGATCAGGCTACCCTGTTTGAACTTATTCTTGCTGCCAATTATTTGAATGTCAAGAATTTGCTCGATCTAACTTGCCAGACCGTGGCGGACATGATTAAGGGAAAAACTCCAGAGGAGATCCGGCAGATATTCAACATCAAGAACGATTTCACTCCCGAAGAAGAGGAAGCTATTCGCAACGAAAACAAGTGGGCCTTCGAGTAAACAACTATAGGAGGCACTGTATGAGTCTAGTAGGATGGAGTATGTAGGTCTTCTAGGGTTATAAAAATAAGTAGTAGATTGTCTCCCTTTCGATCTACTGATGTCTTTTTGTTTCATTATAAGTAGCCTTTCTCAGTTGCTTCTGAAGTCTGTTTGTTGATTGAAAAATGTTTTGTACTTGGGAAAAATTTGTCATCATTACTACATGAGTGGTTGTCTTGAATAATAGTTATCTTTATCAGTAACTTGGACAGGACCATGGCAAGTTTTTTATTTATGTGCCCAATACCTTGAGCTCAATATGGTTTAGGGTTGGATTATTTACAGGATTCAATTTCATCTAGTCTTTGGTTGTACATTCACTAGTATTAAATGCATAATCTCGAGTGGTAAGGACTGCTGCTTTTTACTGGACACCTCATCCCAGGATTGTTTGCCTATGAGGTCTTACAATGACTTGGGTTTCTCTGGAGACACTGTTGTGTTACCACTTGTCATGCAGTTGCCAGCGAGGGAGAGGGTGTGCACCCTCGAGATGTGCAACATCATGAATCTCGAGGAGATGAGTGGTAAAACCCCTCCCCCTTGCTGGTTTCCTTGCCCCTTTCCTCGACAATAAGAAAGGTTCCCACTTATATGTTGGTTTTGTGGGACGCTTGTTACATTCTGAGTTGGATTGTCAGTGACGATATATATAATTGGTTACATTGTTGATGTTGTTAGTACTTTAGTGACAGATTTTCAGGTCCAACCATTGTGGTATGTTTGTTTGTTTTCAGGATTGTGATGGTAAATATGTTTTTATTGGTGTCAAGGAGTTGATGGTAGTGGCTCCTGGTGGTGAGACACTGGCATGGCCTGGTGGCTCCTTGTGGTGGGCTAGACCCAAATGATGCAGGTGGCTGGAATCAGGAACAGCAGTGGCTGAATCAGGACTGATGGTGGTAGTGGATGTGCTGATCCACACCATAAATTTGAGTGAGGTGGGTTTGACACGGTTCCTTTGATTTTCAAAAACAGGGATTAAATAAACAATAAGAATTTTCGGGCAAAAAATGGTTGTCGAGACATGAGTTTGGAGACTGAATTCCCAAAACTTAATTTGCCAATATGGAAAGTTTCTAAAAACAAAGAAGGGACACATATAGTGTTTCTAAAAACAAAATGTTTGGCAAGGCTCACCTGGTCACTAGAAACTTGTTTTGAAGAGTTCTGATGGTGAGAATTTCGAAGTTGATGAGCTTGTTGCTATGGAGTTGGAGACTATCAAGAACATGATAGTTCCATCCCTGTTCCTAACGTTACCATTCATTTCCTCAAAATTCGTAAAAGCATGCATCTCGAGGGGATGAGTGGTTGCAATCCCCCCTTGCCCTTTAGGAAAAGCGATATGGTTTAGAGTTGGATTAATTACAGGATTCAATTTGTTCTAGTCTATAGTTGTACATTCACTAGTACTAAATGCATAATACTAGATAAAACTCATACAGGATTCAGTTTGATCTACTCTAGAGTTGTACATTCGCTAGTACTCCAAGAAATTGTTATTAAATTGTTTTTATTTTATCAAGATCCTTAAGCGACAATGGCGTTATGCTTTTTATTTGGCACCTGATCCCAGACTTGTTTGCCTGTGAAGTCTTACAAATGAAGTAGAAACCGAAGGAGATGATGGTAGTGGCTAACCACTGGCATGGCCTGATGGCACCTTGTGGTGGTCTAGATTCAAATGATGCAGGTGGTTTATGGTTCTTCAACTCCAACACCGTACATTTGAGTGAGGTATGTTTGACATGTTCCTTCGATTTTCAAAAATAGGAACTAAATAGACTAATGATACATTAAATAGTACTCTGATCATGACCGTACACGTGGCAAAGATCAAGAAGAACAAAAGCCTCAAGAGGCAGACCCGTCATAGAAGCCCAAAGAGACCGTTAATAACATAGCGTGAACAAAGTTAAAAACACACCAAGTTAATTACTCACATTATATAAGATTATAAGGTAAATGAGAGATTTACTAAAGAGATAGTGTCTTCGCCACCAAACATGTGGTCTTTGGCAATCTAACTTTGTTTGCAGGTCAGATCTGGAGAAGAACAAATTTGAACGCATCAGTTTGGCACCGTCCGTAGGGAATGATAGTCAAGGCAATCCTTCCACCAGTGAAACCCAATTATCAAGTAGATACGTCCCAAATCCAGCATTGGGAGAACTGGTTGTACAAGGTAGTGAGTTGCCACCACAAGATATGGTGGACCAACAAGCCCTTGCTTTCAAAGGAACAACGACAGATCCTCATGTGAATCAACTTTTGGCCCAAATGACTAATCTAGATAAAATGATCCAAAAATTTACTCAAAAACGTGTTCCACCTATAGAACACGTCAGACTATTAGACTATATAAGAGATAGGAAAACAAGTTGCACTGCATGTGTCTACTAGTATGTACGTCTTCTAGGTTGTCAAAATAGTCCTAGTAATTGTCTTTGTCAATTAATACGAGCCGCCATTCTTAGCTGTTTCTGAGTTCTCTTTAATAATTGAAATATGTAAAGTAGGGAGAATTTATAAAACATCGTGACAGTGGGCCTTTGAAAATAAGGTTTGGTACGGAAGAATTTTCTGGGTGAAAACAACCACTTATGCAAGGTAAAACTAGGGGTGGGCACGGTTCGGCTCGGTTCCAAATTTTGAGGAACCTAACTCGAACCGTTTAACATTTTATCGGTTTCGATTCGGTTCGGTTCCTCTATTTTGAACGTTGGAACCGAACCTAACTCGAACCGTTTACAACGGTTCGGTTCCTACGGTTCCAAACGGTTCCTTGAAACAAATATTTCTCATTTCATTAACCAAAGGAAACAAACTTACAATTAATATTGCATTCTAATTCGAAAGTGTTTTGGTTAATAATTCTGTATCCGAGTCTGATTGTTTGCACCATGGTGTAGTCTACACGTATAAACTTTCTTTAATTCTATTCTTTCCATTCAAAAGTATTTTTTAGACCAATTTTTCCCTTGTTTGGTCAAGTTGGGACAGTACAACAAATTATTTGGATGATGGTGGTGGAAATATTCGTCTGGTGGAAGTGATGGTAATGAAGAAATTGGCATCACTCGTGAGTGATGGGCCGCTATGAAACAGACTGATGAAGGTTGTGCCATCAGCAAGCGTACATTTTTGTTTGTCTGCTGAAACTTGACAAGAAGATGAGGCAGGAAATGGGGAACTGCTCGTACATAAATTACTCAATATAGACCACTGTTTTAGAAGTCAGCAGATCCTTATCCGTCAATCCATGGAAAAACCAAATAAATAATAAGAACAAAATGAATACATTATAATACCTGATCCGAAATCATGATCATCACAACCAAGATAACATTAGGTGAGACAACCAACAAAATGTTGAGATCAATATATATTTGAATTGAATATATACAAATAGAAAATAATTGTCTTGTTCTGAAGAAAATACACTTCTCTGCTCGAGTATTATTTCCTACAATGAATGATAGACATGGATGTGAAGAATACAATGTAATTGAACTAAAAAATATTTGAAATCCAACTAGCTTCCTTAATACCAGCAGAAGTTTTACGGTGACGCCTTGAACCTCTCCTGTCTCTCCCACGTTTGGGATGAGGCTTCCTCCCCAGAGTCCTTGGAACCCTTCCAACAGTGTCCGCAGATGATCCATCCAGGGGTTCCTTAATCAGAACTGGTGGAGGATGAATAGCAACAGCAACAGCAACTGGTGGAGGCGAAGGAGGCATGTGCTCTAACACATCCCTGTGGTAGGTCTTCACATTGCGAATCACATATACAAAATTCTATGTAAGTAACAAAGATGGAAAAATAAAAGGGAAAAAATAAAACCCAACACTGACCAGCATACAAACAAATTACGTCCTCAACTATCAGTAGACCAAAGTCGCCTATCATTTCATAATCTACAGATGTTTTCGTATTAAAGGAAACAAAAGGGTGCAATATGCATAAATTGTGAAGAATTTTAAGTCTTCTATAAAATAGTATTTCATTTACATAGAAATTTATTAAAAAAAAGGAGCGAGAAAAAAGGGTATGGGATCAAGGAGCCAAACTCAATTTTCGACTTACACACACACATGTGACATGTAAATCAAATTCTTTGCTTGGATGGCCTCCTCGAGTAAAATTCTCACAGCTAATGACAAAACATCAGTTGATGGTAACAAATTTTCACTACACATGTGACATGTAAATCAAATGGTAATCAGTTGACCATCTTCTCTGAGTTGACCTGTTATGCCAAGATTTATTTTCTTGCTCTTTTTTGGCTTTTGGATTCAGAAGCTTCTGTGTTGCATTTATTTAGAAACTAGGTTCTATTGTCCTCTTCAGTAAGTAAGCACCTCTTTCAGCTAGAGAAATTTGGGTGTGCTTTAGATGCATATGTAAATCCAATCGCAGTTACATTAGCAACTAGTAAGAATATCCATGGTACATACTTCAGGCTCTACTTGTATAGACATTTGTCTCACCATCCTTACTGTGTTATCTCTATCTATTTGATGATTTCTTAGAATGCTATATGCTATAAAAGCAAGTTCACGGTTCCCAAAAGACAAATAATTGTTTGATTTAGCATCATAAGAAAGAATAAGTCTAGATAGTCAGGAACACACATACATTATTATGGTTGTACAAGTTTGAACCCAGATCAACCCAGCAAGTGACAAGAGGCAGAGTTACATATTTGAGATGGCATAGAACAGCTTTTACTGTTTTATCGAAGTCTTGGATTCAATTAGAAGATGCTATGCTTAACATGGTTATCCCTACACTCCTTGGATAAAGATTTATAAGGGTAATTTGCCCTTGTATATAGAAGATAACAAGATGACCAGGAAAGTATCACAACTAAAAAAAAGGAATTTGAGATCCTTTACTTAAGTTTCAGTGCTCTACCTCATATTTATGTACATTCAGAAACACAGAAGTCAAAGAAGGCAGACATATCATACCTCTCAAGAATTTGATATGGATCCCCAACAAGCTGAAGCTTTCCATCAATCCATAAAGAATAATGTGCATTGGAAAAAATTCTATGAAGGAAAAGCTTTGGCACCTGACATAGATAAAGTTTCATTAAAAATCATTTGAAATAATAATCTCTTCACAGTGAGGAGTGAGGACGACTGGACGAGTGAGAGAGTGAGAGAATGAGGAGTGATCCGAGTGAGGAGACCTAGGGTTAGGGTTAGAAACTTAGAAATAGAAAGTGAGTAGTAAAGTATGTAGGGAATTTACTAATTTAGGGTTGGGTGGGTATATAAATTCGGTTCCAAACGGATCGAAACCGAACCGTTTGCAAAAAAAATTTGGAACCGGAACCGAACCGTTTAAGAACGGTTCCGGAACCGAACCGACTCGTTTAACAATTTTTAATTTCAGAACCGAACCGTTTGGAGTAAAACGGTCCGGTTCGGTTTGGATCCGCGGTTCCTCGACCCGTTTGCCCACCCCTAAGTAAAACAGTCAATCTGTTAAAATTATATTCTAGGCCATAACTTTTCTGAAAGGGGCCCTAAGTTTTGTCGAAAAACTAGGGGCCTAAGCGATCAATCCCTAACGGATAAAACTCACAAAGAATTTTTTTATTATTATTATCTTAGTTTCTGCATGTAACTTCGGATTCAGATTTTAAGGTTACTAACTTTTGGGAATTTGGTTAGTAATTTAAGTTTGTTATTGTGTTTGATTGATCATCTTATGTGGCAAAAATATGTAAACGGAGCATAAATAGATATGTATATTGATTGTGTTCTTCTCATCGACATTGAAGAAAAATTTCAAAAGGTTTTTTTTATTTTCGTTTTAATACTCAAGGATATAAAACTTTTGGTAATGTTTTTCAAATGAATGAAATATATTTGAGAGAATGCGTTTTAGAGAATCAAATATATATGCTTTCAAAGAGCTCCACCAATAAAAAACGACAAAGTTGTTGTTGTCTAGTTCAAAGTTACAAACCATTATATTGATTGTGTTCTTCTCTTCTCATCGACATTGAAGAAAATTTTCAAAAGGTTTTTTTTAGAACCCTGGATGTGTTGATTTCATCCGCTACAAGTGTACCGCTGAGCTGGTTGCGCAATTCTTCCATTGATTTTAGAAAATAGGGACTAAATAGACATTGAAGGATTTTCTGGTTAAAAAAAGTTGCCAGTTATGAGTTTGAGGGATTGAATCCCCCCCCATTACCAAATTTTTTATTATGGAAAGTCAAAGTCCCATAGGGAAAGGGATGTTTACTAGCAAAGAAAGAGGTTCCTAAAACTGAAGCGTGGCAACGTTTCCCTCATGGATAAGGACTCTCACCCCAAACTCTATAAATATAGCCTGGTCATCATACCGTGTCTGTGTCTTTGTGTTGTTTGAGATTTTATTCTCTATTTGGTGTTCTTTGCTGCTTGCTTTTGTTCTGTGCTCTGTGTGGTGTTCTTGATTGCTTTTGCAATCATCATCATGTCTACAAAGGCGAAGAGACTTGTTTTGAAGAGTAATGACGGTGAGGTTTTTGAAGTTGATGAGGTTGTTGCTTTGGAGTTGTCAATTATCAAGAGCATGATTGAGGATGACTGCACAGGAAGTTTCATCCCTTTTCCTAACGTTAATGGCAAGATCTTGGCTAAGGTTGTTGAGTATTGCAAGAAGCATGTCGAAGCCACCAATGCTGAGATCAAAGATAGCGAGGAGCTCAAGAAGTGGGATGCTGATTTTGTCAAGGTTGATCAGGCTACCCTGTTTGAACTTATTCTTGCTGCCAATTATTTGAATGTCAAGAATTTGCTCGATCTAACTTGCCAGACCGTGGCGGACATGATTAAGGGAAAAACTCCAGAGGAGATCCGGCAGATATTCAACATCAAGAACGATTTCACTCCCGAAGAAGAGGAAGCTATTCGCAACGAAAACAAGTGGGCCTTCGAGTAAACAACTATAGGAGGCACTGTATGAGTCTAGTAGGATGGAGTATGTAGGTCTTCTAGGGTTATAAAAATAAGTAGTAGATTGTCTCCCTTTCGATCTACTGATGTCTTTTTGTTTCATTATAAGTAGCCTTTCTCAGTTGCTTCTGAAGTCTGTTTGTTGATTGAAAAATGTTTTGTACTTGGGAAAAATTTGTCATCATTACTACATGAGTGGTTGTCTTGAATAATAGTTATCTTTATCAGTAACTTGGACAGGACCATGGCAAGTTTTTTATTTATGTGCCCAATACCTTGAGCTCAATATGGTTTAGGGTTGGATTATTTACAGGATTCAATTTCATCTAGTCTTTGGTTGTACATTCACTAGTATTAAATGCATAATCTCGAGTGGTAAGGACTGCTGCTTTTTACTGGACACCTCATCCCAGGATTGTTTGCCTATGAGGTCTTACAATGACTTGGGTTTCTCTGGAGACACTGTTGTGTTACCACTTGTCATGCAGTTGCCAGCGAGGGAGAGGGTGTGCACCCTCGAGATGTGCAACATCATGAATCTCGAGGAGATGAGTGGTAAAACCCCTCCCCCTTGCTGGTTTCCTTGCCCCTTTCCTCGACAATAAGAAAGGTTCCCACTTATATGTTGGTTTTGTGGGACGCTTGTTACATTCTGAGTTGGATTGTCAGTGACGATATATATAATTGGTTACATTGTTGATGTTGTTAGTACTTTAGTGACAGATTTTCAGGTCCAACCATTGTGGTATGTTTGTTTGTTTTCAGGATTGTGATGGTAAATATGTTTTTATTGGTGTCAAGGAGTTGATGGTAGTGGCTCCTGGTGGTGAGACACTGGCATGGCCTGGTGGCTCCTTGTGGTGGGCTAGACCCAAATGATGCAGGTGGCTGGAATCAGGAACAGCAGTGGCTGAATCAGGACTGATGGTGGTAGTGGATGTGCTGATCCACACCATAAATTTGAGTGAGGTGGGTTTGACACGGTTCCTTTGATTTTCAAAAACAGGGATTAAATAGACAATAAGAATTTTCGGGCAAAAAATGGTTGTCGAGACATGAGTTTGGAGACTGAATTCCCAAAACTTAATTTGCCAATATGGAAAGTTTCTAAAAACAAAGAAGGGACACATATAGTGTTTCTAAAAACAAAATGTTTGGCAAGGCTCACCTGGTCACTAGAAACTTGTTTTGAAGAGTTCTGATGGTGAGAATTTCGAAGTTGATGAGCTTGTTGCTATGGAGTTGGAGACTATCAAGAACATGATAGTTCCATCCCTGTTCCTAACGTTACCATTCATTTCCTCAAAATTCGTAAAAGCATGCATCTCGAGGGATGAGTGGTTGCAATCCCCCCTTGCCCTTTAGGAAAAGCGATATGGTTTAGAGTTGGATTAATTACAGGATTCAATTTGTTCTAGTCTATAGTTGTACATTCACTAGTACTAAATGCATAATACTAGATAAAACTCATACAGGATTCAGTTTGATCTACTCTAGAGTTGTACATTCGCTAGTACTCCAAGAAATTGTTATTAAATTGTTTTTATTTTATCAAGATCCTTAAGCGACAATGGCGTTATGCTTTTTATTTGGCACCTGATCCCAGACTTGTTTGCCTGTGAAGTCTTACAAATGAAGTAGAAACCGAAGGAGATGATGGTAGTGGCTAACCACTGGCATGGCCTGATGGCACCTTGTGGTGGTCTAGATTCAAATGATGCAGGTGGTTTATGGTTCTTCAACTCCAACACCGTACATTTGAGTGAGGTATGTTTGACATGTTCCTTCGATTTTCAAAAATAGGAACTAAATAGACTAATGATACATTAAATAGTACTCTGATCATGACCGTACACGTGGCAAAGATCAAGAAGAACAAAGCCTCAAGAGGCAGACCCGTCATAGAAGCCCAAAGAGACCGTTAATAACATAGCGTGAACAAAGTTAAAAACACACCAAGTTAATTACTCACATTATATAAGATTATAAGGTAAATGAGAGATTTACTAAAGAGATAGTGTCTTCGCCACCAAACATGTGGTCTTTGGCAATCTAACTTTGTTTGCAGGTCAGATCTGGAGAAGAACAAATTTGAACGCATCAGTTTGGCACCGTCCGTAGGGAATGATAGTCAAGGCAATCCTTCCACCAGTGAAACCCAATTATCAAGTAGATACGTCCCAAATCCAGCATTGGGAGAACTGGTTGTACAAGGTAGTGAGTTGCCACCACAAGATATGGTGGACCAACAAGCCCTTGCTTTCAAAGGAACAACGACAGATCCTCATGTGAATCAACTTTTGGCCCAAATGACTAATCTAGATAAAATGATCCAAAAATTTACTCAAAAACGTGTTCCACCTATAGAACACGTCAGACTATTAGACTATATAAGAGATAGGAAAACAAGTTGCACTGCATGTGTCTACTAGTATGTACGTCTTCTAGGTTGTCAAAATAGTCCTAGTAATTGTCTTTGTCAATTAATACGAGCCGCCATTCTTAGCTGTTTCTGAGTTCTCTTTAATAATTGAAATATGTAAAGTAGGGAGAATTTATAAAACATCGTGACAGTGGGCCTTTGAAAATAAGGTTTGGTACGGAAGAATTTTCTGGGTGAAAACAACCACTTATGCAAGGTAAAACTAGGGGTGGGCACGGTTCGGCTCGGTTCCAAATTTTGAGGAACCTAACTCGAACCGTTTAACATTTTATCGGTTTCGATTCGGTTCGGTTCCTCTATTTTGAACGTTGGAACCGAACCTAACTCGAACCGTTTACAACGGTTCGGTTCCTACGGTTCCAAACGGTTCCTTGAAACAAATATTTCTCATTTCATTAACCAAAGGAAACAAACTTACAATTAATATTGCATTCTAATTCGAAAGTGTTTTGGTTAATAATTCTGTATCCGAGTCTGATTGTTTGCACCATGGTGTAGTCTACACGTATAAACTTTCTTTAATTCTATTCTTTCCATTCAAAAGTATTTTTAGACCAATTTTTCCCTTGTTTGGTCAAGTTGGGACAGTACAACAAATTATTTGGATGATGGTGGTGGAAATATTCGTCTGGTGGAAGTGATGGTAATGAAGAAATTGGCATCACTCGTGAGTGATGGGCCGCTATGAAACAGACTGATGAAGGTTGTGCCATCAGCAAGCGTACATTTTGTTTGTCTGCTGAAACTTGACAAGAAGATGAGGCAGGAAATGGGGAACTGCTCGTACATAAATTACTCAATATAGACCACTGTTTTAGAAGTCAGCAGATCCTTATCCGTCAATCCATGGAAAAACCAAATAAATAATAAGAACAAAATGAATACATTATAATACCTGATCCGAAATCATGATCATCACAACCAAGATAACATTAGGTGAGACAACCAACAAAATGTTGAGATCAATATATATTTGAATTGAATATATACAAATAGAAAATAATTGTCTTGTTCTGAAGAAAATACACTTCTCTGCTCGAGTATTATTTCCTACAATGAATGATAGACATGGATGTGAAGAATACAATGTAATTGAACTAAAAAATATTTGAAATCCAACTAGCTTCCTTAATACCAGCAGAAGTTTTACGGTGACGCCTTGAACCTCTCCTGTCTCTCCCACGTTTGGGATGAGGCTTCCTCCCCAGAGTCCTTGGAACCCTTCCAACAGTGTCCGCAGATGATCCATCCAGGGGTTCCTTAATCAGAACTGGTGGAGGATGAATAGCAACAGCAACAGCAACTGGTGGAGGCGAAGGAGGCATGTGCTCTAACACATCCCTGTGGTAGGTCTTCACATTGCGAATCACATATACAAAATTCTATGTAAGTAACAAAGATGGAAAAATAAAAGGGAAAAAATAAAACCCAACACTGACCAGCATACAAACAAATTACGTCCTCAACTATCAGTAGACCAAAGTCGCCTATCATTTCATAATCTACAGATGTTTTCGTATTAAAGGAAACAAAAGGGTGCAATATGCATAAATTGTGAAGAATTTTAAGTCTTCTATAAAATAGTATTTCATTTACATAGAAATTTATTAAAAAAAAGGAGCGAGAAAAAAAGGGTATGGGATCAAGGAGCCAAACTCAATTTTCGACTTACACACACACATGTGACATGTAAATCAAATTCTTTGCTTGGATGGCCTCCTCGAGTAAAATTCTCACAGCTAATGACAAAACATCAGTTGATGGTAACAAATTTTCACTACACATGTGACATGTAAATCAAATGGTAATCAGTTGACCATCTTCTCTGAGTTGACCTGTTATGCCAAGATTTATTTTCTTGCTCTTTTTTGGCTTTTGGATTCAGAAGCTTCTGTGTTGCATTTATTTAGAAACTAGGTTCTATTGTCCTCTTCAGTAAGTAAGCACCTCTTTCAGCTAGAGAAATTTGGGTGTGCTTTAGATGCATATGTAAATCCAATCGCAGTTACATTAGCAACTAGTAAGAATATCCATGGTACATACTTCAGGCTCTACTTGTATAGACATTTGTCTCACCATCCTTACTGTGTTATCTCTATCTATTTGATGATTTCTTAGAATGCTATATGCTATAAAAGCAAGTTCACGGTTCCCAAAAGACAAATAATTGTTTGATTTAGCATCATAAGAAAGAATAAGTCTAGATAGTCAGGAACACACATACATTATTATGGTTGTACAAGTTTGAACCCAGATCAACCCAGCAAGTGACAAGAGGCAGAGTTACATATTTGAGATGGCATAGAACAGCTTTTACTGTTTTATCGAAGTCTTGGATTCAATTAGAAGATGCTATGCTTAACATGGTTATCCCTACACTCCTTGGATAAAGATTTATAAGGGTAATTTGCCCTTGTATATAGAAGATAACAAGATGACCAGGAAAGTATCACAACTAAAAAAAAGGAATTTGAGATCCTTTACTTAAGTTTCAGTGCTCTACCTCATATTTATGTACATTCAGAAACACAGAAGTCAAAGAAGGCAGACATATCATACCTCTCAAGAATTTGATATGGATCCCCAACAAGCTGAAGCTTTCCATCAATCCATAAAGAATAATGTGCATTGGAAAAAATTCTATGAAGGAAAAGCTTTGGCACCTGACATAGATAAAGTTTCATTAAAAATCATTTGAAATAATAATCTCTTCACAGTGAGGAGTGAGGACGACTGGACGAGTGAGAGAGTGAGAGAATGAGGAGTGATCCGAGTGAGGAGACCTAGGGTTAGGGTTAGAAACTTAGAAATAGAAAGTGAGTAGTAAAGTATGTAGGGAATTTACTAATTTAGGGTTGGGTGGGTATATAAATTCGGTTCCAAACGGATCGAAACCGAACCGTTTGCAAAAAAAATTTGGAACCGGAACCGAACCGTTTAAGAACGGTTCCGGAACCGAACCGACTCGTTTAACAATTTTTAATTTCAGAACCGAACCGTTTGGAGTAAAACGGTCCGGTTCGGTTTGGATCCGCGGTTCCTCGACCCGTTTGCCCACCCCTAAGTAAAACAGTCAATCTGTTAAAATTATATTCTAGGCCATAACTTTTCTGAAAGGGGCCCTAAGTTTTGTCGAAAAACTAGGGGCCTAAGCGATCAATCCCTAACGGATAAAACTCACAAAGAATTTTTTTATTATTATTATCTTAGTTTCTGCATGTAACTTCGGATTCAGATTTTAAGGTTACTAACTTTTGGGAATTTGGTTAGTAATTTAAGTTTGTTATTGTGTTTGATTGATCATCTTATGTGGCAAAAATATGTAAACGGAGCATAAATAGATATGTATATTGATTGTGTTCTTCTCATCGACATTGAAGAAAAATTTCAAAAGGTTTTTTTTATTTTCGTTTTAATACTCAAGGATATAAAACTTTTGGTAATGTTTTTCAAATGAATGAAATATATTTGAGAGAATGCGTTTTAGAGAATCAAATATATATGCTTTCAAAGAGCTCCACCAATAAAAAACGACAAAGTTGTTGTTGTCTAGTTCAAAGTTACAAACCATTATATTGATTGTGTTCTTCTCTTCTCATCGACATTGAAGAAAATTTTCAAAAGGTTTTTTTTAGAACCCTGGATGTGTTGATTTCATCCGCTACAAGTGTACCGCTGAGCTGGTTGCGCAATTCTTCCATTGATTTTAGAAAATAGGGACTAAATAGACATTGAAGGATTTTCTGGTTAAAAAAAGTTGCCAGTTATGAGTTTGAGGGATTGAATCCCCCCCCATTACCAAATTTTTTATTATGGAAAGTCAAAGTCCCATAGGGAAAGGGATGTTTACTAGCAAAGAAAGAGGTTCCTAAAACTGAAGCGTGGCAACGTTTCCCTCATGGATAAGGACTCTCACCCCAAACTCTATAAATATAGCCTGGTCATCATACCGTGTCTGTGTCTTTGTGTTGTTTGAGATTTTATTCTCTATTTGGTGTTCTTTGCTGCTTGCTTTTGTTCTGTGCTCTGTGTGGTGTTCTTGATTGCTTTTGCAATCATCATCATGTCTACAAAGGCGAAGAGACTTGTTTTGAAGAGTAATGACGGTGAGGTTTTTGAAGTTGATGAGGTTGTTGCTTTGGAGTTGTCAATTATCAAGAGCATGATTGAGGATGACTGCACAGGAAGTTTCATCCCTTTTCCTAACGTTAATGGCAAGATCTTGGCTAAGGTTGTTGAGTATTGCAAGAAGCATGTCGAAGCCACCAATGCTGAGATCAAAGATAGCGAGGAGCTCAAGAAGTGGGATGCTGATTTTGTCAAGGTTGATCAGGCTACCCTGTTTGAACTTATTCTTGCTGCCAATTATTTGAATGTCAAGAATTTGCTCGATCTAACTTGCCAGACCGTGGCGGACATGATTAAGGGAAAAACTCCAGAGGAGATCCGGCAGATATTCAACATCAAGAACGATTTCACTCCCGAAGAAGAGGAAGCTATTCGCAACGAAAACAAGTGGGCCTTCGAGTAAACAAATATAGGAGGCACTGTATGAGTCTAGTAGGATGGAGTATGTAGGTCTTCTAGGGTTATAAAAATAAGTAGTAGATTGTCTCCCTTTCGATCTACTGATGTCTTTTTGTTTCATTATAAGTAGCCTTTCTCAGTTGCTTCTGAAGTCTGTTTGTTGATTGAAAAATGTTTTGTACTTGGGAAAAATTTGTCATCATTACTACATGAGTGGTTGTCTTGAATAATAGTTATCTTTATCAGTAACTTGGACAGGACCATGGCAAGTTTTTTATTTATGTGCCCAATACCTTGAGCTCAATATGGTTTAGGGTTGGATTATTTACAGGATTCAATTTCATCTAGTCTTTGGTTGTACATTCACTAGTATTAAATGCATAATCTCGAGTGGTAAGGACTGCTGCTTTTTACTGGACACCTCATCCCAGGATTGTTTGCCTATGAGGTCTTACAATGACTTGGGTTTCTCTGGAGACACTGTTGTGTTACCACTTGTCATGCAGTTGCCAGCGAGGGAGAGGGTGTGCACCCTCGAGATGTGCAACATCATGAATCTCGAGGAGATGAGTGGTAAAACCCCTCCCCCTTGCTGGTTTCCTTGCCCCTTTCCTCGACAATAAGAAAGGTTCCCACTTATATGTTGGTTTTGTGGGACGCTTGTTACATTCTGAGTTGGATTGTCAGTGACGATATATATAATTGGTTACATTGTTGATGTTGTTAGTACTTTAGTGACAGATTTTCAGGTCCAACCATTGTGGTATGTTTGTTTGTTTTCAGGATTGTGATGGTAAATATGTTTTTATTGGTGTCAAGGAGTTGATGGTAGTGGCTCCTGGTGGTGAGACACTGGCATGGCCTGGTGGCTCCTTGTGGTGGGCTAGACCCAAATGATGCAGGTGGCTGGAATCAGGAACAGCAGTGGCTGAATCAGGACTGATGGTGGTAGTGGATGTGCTGATCCACACCATAAATTTGAGTGAGGTGGGTTTGACACGGTTCCTTTGATTTTCAAAAACAGGGATTAAATAGACAATAAGAATTTTCGGGCAAAAAATGGTTGTCGAGACATGAGTTTGGAGACTGAATTCCCGTCCCAAAAAAATTAATTTGCCAATATGGAAAGTTTCTAAAAACAAAATATAGAAAAACAAGGAAGGGACACGTATAGAGTGTTTCTAAAAACAAAATGTTTGGTAAGGCTCACGTACCTGGTCACTGGAAACTTGTTTTGAAGAGTTCTGATGGTGAGAATTTCGAAGTTGATGAGCTTGTTGCTATGGAGTTGGAGACTATCAAGAACATGATAGTTTCATCCCTGTTCCTAACGTCACTGGCAAGAACTTGGCTAAGGTGGTCGAGTATTGCAAGAAGCATTGATGCCAGACTGTGGACCGACGTGATAAAGGGAAACACTCCTGAGCAGATCCGGAAGATATTCAACATAAAAAACGACTGCAGGGAGAACCAGTATAAAACTATGTTAGGATTTCCTTGTATAAAACTTTTCTCAATCACGATGAGCTCAATATGGTTTTAGCCCTTCTAGGCGGCGAGGGGGTGCAACCACTCATCCCCTCGAGATTCATGAAGGCACGCATTTCGAGGGAATGAGTGGTTGCAATTCCCCCCTCGCCCTTCAGAAACGTTTAGAGTTGGATTAATTACAGGATTCAATTTGTTCTAGTCTATAGTTGTACATTCACCAGTACTAAATGCATAATACTAGATAAAACTCATACAGGATTCAGTTTGATCTACTCTAGAGTTGTACATTCGCTAGTACTCCAAGAAATTGTTATTAAATTGTTCTTATTTCATCAAGATCCTCAAGCGGCAATGGCGTTATGCTTTTTATTTGGCACCTGATCCCAGGATTGTTTGCCTATGAAGTCTTACAAATGAAGTAGAAACCGAAGGAGATGATGGTAGTGGCTAACCACATAACCACTGGCATGGCCTGATGGCACCTTGTGGTGGTCTAGATTCAAATGATGCAGGTGGTTTATTGTTCTTCAACTCCAACACCGTACATTTGAGTGAGGTATGTTTGACATGTTCCTTCGATTTTCAAAAATAGGAACTAAATAGACTAATGATACATCAAATAGTATTATGATCATGACCGTACACGTGGCAAAGATCAAGAAGAACAAAAGCCCAAAGAAGCAGACCTATCATAGAAGCCTAAAGAGGTCGTTAATAACATAGCGTGAACAAAGTTAAAGGCCCAAACATCGGGTCCAACGGACCTTTTCCTTTGAAGAAGAGAGACATTATGAAGGAGACAAGTCATGACGTGAATCATTCCCCTAAGGACACATCTCAATGAAAGAGGAGACCATTGTGAGAAACGCCTCCCTTAATCGCGTCCTGCATGTTTAAGTCACACGCCATGTTAATTGCTCACATTATATAAGATTATAAGGTAAATGAGAGATTTACTAAAGAGATAGTGTCTTCGGCCACCAAACAAGTGGTCTTTGACAATCTAACTTTGTTTGCAGGTCAGATCTCGAGAAGAACAAATTTGGACGCATCAATTTGGCACCGTCCGTGGGGAATGATAGTCAAGGCAATCCTTCCACCAGTGAAACCCAATTATCAAGTAGTACATCCCAAATTCAGCATTGGGAGAACTGGTTGTACAAGGTAGTGAGTTGCCACCACAAGATATGGTGGCCCAACAAGCCCTTGCTTTCAAGGGAACAATGACAGATCCTCGTGTGGATCAACTTTTGGCCCAGATGGCTAATCTAGATAAAATGGTCGAAAAATTTCCTCAAAAACGTGTTCCACCTAGAGAACAAGTCAGACTATTAGACTATATAAGAGATAGGAAAACAAAGAACATAAGCATTCAATTGTTTCTAAAAATGAAAAAGATCCCAGTGTTTCCTTCAAGGACAAAGACTAGTGGCAACAAAAACTCTTTTATGACAATCACCATTCTCTGTTAATTACACTATTGCTCTGCATTACTTTGGGTTAGATAAACATGTAAACATTTCATTTGCACCATCCTCTCCCTTAAAAACTACTAGAGTTTTTTTTTTTTTTAACTGTTAGAGTTTTTATATTATGATTTGATTTTTTACAACGTGAGGGCGGGAAAATCTAAATGTTGACAAACATGATTAAAAAAAAAACTCCAACTATCAATACCAAGATTGGTGGCGGAAAAGCAAAAAAAATGAGTCGTTAAGGTATTTGAACTCATTAAACAACAATAACATATACATACAATCTGAACTTGTTGGATACAATGCATTTCAAAGGTGTTGATCCGGCTTCCCTAAATGATAAAATCCACAAAACAGATAGGGTTTGGAGGTCTGAAGAAAGATATGGATGCTCTTACATAAGAAAAATGAAATTACAAGTTGTACCTAATTATAGTGGGTAAACTTTTTTTTCCTATATAAAAAAGTTAATTATCTTCATTTTATAAACAACTAGGCGTAAGCAGGGCACAATTTCAACATAGAGTTTAATTTGATATGGTTTGTGTGAGGCTCATCACAACTGTTTAATGAGCAATGCTAGGGAGTACTGCTATTTTACCTGGAATTTAGCCTGGATGGTGCCAAGCACGTGCACCATCCACACATGCCAGTCACGTGGGCTTAAAAGTGGGCAAAAAAAAAAAAAATTTGAAACCAAATCGACACAGAGAACACTCTCCATCTTCATCAAACAAGCAGGGGAACCCCACAAGAGATCTCCAGGCGAAACTCCTTATGTGAAGAGATCTTCACCTTCAAAGGGGGAGAGGATCTCATAGGGTCTTCTTCTTCTTAATATCTATCTGTTCTACTCCTTCTACTTGTTCTTCACAAGAGATCTTCACAGAAGGAGGAGAGGATCCCACCCAGAAAAAACCCCTTTGAGAGGATCTCCACCACCACCGTCTCCGCCTCCGCCGTCTCCGCATCCATTGTCACCATGGCTGGTTAGACTTGCTCGATTCAGCATCACATACTAAGCATCCATTCAATCCACATCAGAAGATGAATATAGGTAAGAAGATTGGGTTGTTGTTTGCAGGAATTGTTGGGATCACGCAGGTTGCAATTTTCGGGTTTTTAGGTTTTAGAAGATGAGAGATTTCGAAGATTAACATAATGTCGAATTGGGGTTTTTTTTAGGATACACAGATTATGATGAAGATGGAGAGTTCTCTGTCGATTTGTTTTTTTTTTTTTTTGCCCATTTGATGCCCACGTGACTGGCATGCGCGGGAGTGCACGTGCCTGGCACCATCCAGGCGAATCTCCAGGCGAAACTCCAGTGCATTTTAGAATTACTGCTGTTTAATTACTTGGTAGAATAACTCTTCAATCGAGTTGTTTTCTTCTGGCTATAGTTTTAATGTTTGTTTTGGATATTAGACAGTTAAGATGAGCCTCACACGTCGAAAGTGAGCCCTCGTTTGTTTTGTGATATTAATAGAGAAACTCTTTTTATCCCACTTAGCATGGATCTCAAGGCACATATTTCGAAAAGAATAAAAACTTTGACACATTGTTTTTGTTGTCGAACTTTAATTTTTGTCAAAATTTCGGTCAAATATAGCTCAAATGATATAGGATTCATTTAGTCATGTATGTAGGGCCTTTAATTTACAATGAATAATAAGGAGATCCTTCTGGGTTAGTAAAAACAAGTTTTTGGCACTAATATGCTAATACCTAAAATAATGTTAAGAGGAAAGGTGATCTCTATTAGGGGTGGGATCTCTATTAGGGGTGGGCATCTCATCCCACGATCCCGATCCCGTTCCGTCCCGTCCCGATTTTTTCAGGTCTTAATTGGATTGAACAATTTCATCCTGATCCCGTCCCGACCCGATCTAGAATGGGATGGGATGAGATGAAGATTTTCAATCCCACCAATCTCGTCTCATCCCGAGCTAATTTTTTAATATTTATTATTGATATTTTTATTCAAATAAACTTACAGATAACTGATAGAAACTCATGGTGTTTGCAATGGTAACATAATTGTTACTTCAAGAAATAAATATTCATTAAGCAAGATATAGATAGCAGACTATTGCTTGGATTTCCAATAAAAGTGGCTCCAATTATTTAACTTTCAAATATTGATAATACCCAGGTGAAGATGAAAAATAACAAGTAGCTGAGTAATACATATTCAGAATGGAACATTTAGGGGCGGAGCCAAGAATTTGAGATGCCTCGGGCTGTAAAAATAATTTTTTTTAATAACGATATATGTATTGATGGTAAACCATTATGAATATGTTAGAGCATCACCAATAAGTCTATATTTCTTCCCTAACAAAAGATGAAATGTCATTTTGTCAAGGAACCATGAATTTTGTTTCCCACAGTAATGAAATTATAAAATCAGTTGGGAGGCCATCACAGCGATACAATACTCTTAGTGGGTCTCATTTATCATGTCATTTTCTAAAAGTCGGCCCGCTCGACTTCATTGTTAGGGGTTTAGTGGCTACCCTTATATTTGCATGCCACATCTATATATAATTATAAGAAAATTATTTTTCACGCTCTTATATGATGATAATCTTCGTAGCAATCACAGGCAACATGCTGATCCCGTCTCGAACCCATTTGAAATGAGAATTTTCCCATCCCGTCCCAATCTCGTATGAACGGAATGGGATAGGGATGAGTATATTTCATCCCATCCCATCCCGTAAATCTCTAAAATGGGCTAAAGTGTCTCCTTGTGAAATGAAGGTTTGGAGAAAATGGGGTTTAGCGTGTGAGATTTTTTTTTTCTTACGCTTTTTTGTAATTGGTATAACAAAAATGTTATGCAACTAGGCTTGGCACCGTGTGATGTGGAGCTGACCTAGATAGTCATGTTATCATTGGGAAAGGCCAAGTGCATTTTCAAGAGACATTCCCTTTGAATCAAAAACTAAACAAACACCCTCTCACTCTTCGATTTCTACTTCTAATTCGATATCTCCTACCATAGATGGGTTTAGTTATTTGAATGGAAAATTGTTGAGTAAAATAAACTTGTTGAGAAGAAGAAGAAAACAAAAACGAAAACAAAGCATGATGATTCAGGCTGGGATGGCAAGATCCAATAGAGATGATGAAGCAAGGTTTGGTTGCTCATTTCCCATCTAGTACGTTATAGTTTCAAAGTGCAACACGTGTTCTAAACTTTTAGGCTTCAATTATCTACTTTGTTTCTTATTTATTATGGTTGCCCATTTATTATTAGTAACATTATTTTTAATTTAATTACATTTGTCTTTCCAGTGTTAACATGAATGGCCATGTCAGCTCCACGACATTTGGTTCGTCGGTTGGTGCCAAAACCTGGCTGTCTAGAATAACTCCTGATACTCATTGGTACATTGAGGAACTTATTGGTGATAATCTATAATACCTAACATTTTCATAAATTTCATTATCATTATCCTTTTTTATTTTATCTTGAATAAATACGACAGGTCAAAAGATCAAAATAAGAGATCTCAATTCAAGATTATTAACAATGAAAATATTTTCACTTTTCATTCCAATTGCTACTTATGGCATTAAAGCATTTTTTTTCAACAAAACAAGAACATAGAAAGCATAAATCACTCTAATGGATGACATCCTCATCCCCCATTAGTCTTCCGGACCATTCTGAGGTGTAAAAATAAAACTGAAATTTGAAAACCAGACCTCAGTCCTTAATGAAAATTAAACCCTACAAAAAACAAAAAAAAACAAGAAGAAGAAGAGAGAGAGAGAAGGAGATTAGTAAAATCTGACCGTTGATTTACATCAATTAATGGGTTATAATCCTATTTTGTTTGAAAAAAGAAGATTAACTAGCATTTAATCCCTATTAAGAGTCCCAAAGTGGACACCACGTGGTTTTTGCCAAAAATAATAGAAATGATGAATTAAGTTCCCTCGAAACGGCAAAAGACATGTAATCACAGTTTCCATCTTTGTATTTGTAACCTCATGATACACTTGTCTTCCAATTAATCTTCTACACTTCTCTGCTAAGAAATTTTTTTCTTTATATAGACCCATTTCATCCAAACTGCCTCTTTCACTCACATTATTTCTCACTTGTTGTTCTGGTCTTGTTTTTCTCTTTCAGTTTTCTCTATCTGTGTCTGTGTTTTTTTTTTTTTCAGTCATGGGGTCTAAGGAAATTTTGACCCTTTTGTTCTTGGTTTCTATGTGCTTGGTTTGGACATCTGAAGCTGGTGGTAAGTTCTATGTTGGTGGAAAAGATGGTTGGGTAATGAAACCCTCTGGGGGCTATGATAAATGGGCTGAAAAATTGAGGTTCCAAATTGGTGATACACTTGGTAAATCTCTTTAACTATCTTTACTTTTTGATTTATGGATTTTGATTGTCAATGGGTGTTCATGGTTTTCATTTTGTAGTATAATTTACATTTGTTTTTGCCTGATGTGGTAGGTGTTGTTTATTAGTAACTTTTTTACTTTTCTTTGTAGGGTATTCTTGTTTTGTAGTTTTTAAGCATCTCCATCTCTCTACATCCTTGTTGTTAATGATTTTCACAAATGAGGTTCTTGTTTTCTAGTTTTTTAGCATCTCTATCTATCTTAATCTCTTGCTTTGATGATTTTGTTTGATGGGTATGTCTTTATTTTTGATAGATATAGGAAAATCTCTGTACTTATGTTAATTTTCCTTAATTTATTTTGGTAGTTTTAAGAAAATCTGTGTTTTGATTGATTTTGCATGATGTTTTGCAGTCTTCAAGTACAAGAAAGGGCAGGACTCAGTGCTAGTTGTGAATGAAACTGATTTCAATTCATGCAACACACAAAGTCCTATCGAGAAGCTAGATGATGATGGAAACACAGAGTTCACTATCAAAGACTCGGGACTAATCCACTTCATCAGTGGAAACCAAGAAAACTGCAAGAATGGTGAGCAGCTGGCCATCCGAGTCTTGAGTCCAAGGCCACCAAGTCCTCCCAACGCACCAGAGACTCCCAAGCCATCTCCTCCTCAGGCACCTAGTTCACACACACCTTCTCCTTCATCTCCTCCACCTGCTAATGATCACAAAACACCCTCACTTCCTAAGAGCTCTGCACCTGTTGCCTTGAAATCATCATCTATGAGAATCATTGTTGGATTCTCTTTCCTAGCTACTTTGATGGTTTAAGAAGTATATATCGATCGCGGAAATGGTTTTTATTACGTTTACATACTAGTGATTCAAGTGTTTGTGATTTGGAATTGTCGTTCACAAAGTAGGATTATGTGATTTGGTGTGAGTTTTAATTGTTTATCAGAATGAGTTTGTTTGGGTTGTAGGTTCTTTATTCGGCTTTTGTGTGTTGAACAAACTTCTGTTGAAATAAAATTGCTCTTTCAGAATTTACTTGATGTTACAGATGTTTTTTAGATTTTTCTCATGAAGTCATGTTCTATGTTGCCATTGCAAGTGATGGCCCACTGTATGAACAATGTAGGATTGTAAATCATGTTTTTGTTGAGTAATTGTAAGATTAATAATATAAACAATGTTATGTTCTGAAGGTCTAATTTCCAATTGCTTCAAGAGAACATTAACCAAAAGCCACATTCAAAATGCCCCAAATTGACAATTACTAAACTAATCTATGATGTCTTTATAGAATGCAGATTGGATGGTCCCTGTTATTCACTTGTCTTGATATAGAGTTTATTTTTGGGTGTTTCAAAAAAAAATAAAAAGCTTTTTCCCTAAAATTAAGTTTTCAGGCGTTTGATACTTTGATTTTTTTCTTGGAAAAAGACAACTTTTCGCCAGTGAAAAGTTTTCCTACTCCCCTTGAAAAACTTTCCCGTTCGATATTTTCACTCACCGACGACTTTCTCCTTGACTCAAAGACCTCAAGATACTCAATGTCTGTACATTTAAAGCCTCGTTGAACAATTCCTCCACAATATAGAAATCGAAAAAAAAAATTCTAGGTGAAATCAAACAGTGAAATTTTTTTTGAATGATTTTCTTCCGAGAACTATTTCTCCAAACAAAACCTTTTTTTTTTCTTTCAATTTTTTTTCCAAAAATCAAGCACACCGTGACTTTTATTCTTTACAACAAACAAGTTATGGATAAATTTTCCTAAACAAAAAAATTAGGATAGAAAAAGATGGAAGACAAATTAATAATAGGCAAAATGATGCAGTCATAGATTCATAGTGAAAGTAGCAACCGATAAAGATTACCCAAACATTTTCTCAATTATTTGTTATCGTTAGGCAAACGCATGTGTGTCTGACAATATTTCTTAAGTATGATTTTCATAATAGATGACAATTCACTCTGATCCTAAGTTATATGATAGCCTTTATTATCCTTGCTATACGTGAGTCTAAATCCTTCAATTTGTAGTGCAAATCAATCAATAATTTCTGAATTTATATAGTCCTGAAAGATTTTAAGTTGCTGTGGAACAATTTATTTTTCCTACAAGTACTTTGAAAATTTTGAAGTATTCCTAGGAATTGAATTAGCTAACTCATGTTTTGCTACCTCTAACCATTCTTGACAAAAATCCAACTGGTTCTGAAATTTTGGTAACCAATTTTAATATGATGATTATGCGACAACTAAGCTTAATGAATATGATTTATATATAAGTTCATTGGCTAATCTTCAGTACGAATATAATACACGAACTTGCTGACTAGAAGCTTAAGAAGTGTGCGGTCTCTACTATGGAATTAACAACTTCAACCTAAGTGTGGTTACTGGTCACAATCAGATGATTCTATTAAGGGGCCACTGTAAATGAACACATAGAAAATGAAGGCAAATGTGTATGAATTTGGGCTGTTTATGACACATTAGGGTCTATGACAACTCTCTACTTTACAAAAATATAACTTTGAAAATAGCTACTTATGGTAATAATGTGGGAAAAAAAACATGAATTAGGAAATGGTCCTTACACACAATTCCTTTTGTCATGAAGGAACTTGTTTGGAAACAGAGAGTTGGTGCAATTCATTATGTCATGAAGGAACCTGTTTGGAAACAAAGAGTTGGTGAGTGCATGTGAGATATGTTGAGAATGTGTTTGGCTTACCTTACTTAAGGCCTTGTGTTAATCCAATATACTTTCTTTATCAATATTCTTATACTTTTTTTAAATTTTTATTTCCAAAACTACCACACATTTATCTTTTTCTTCCTCCATTTTTTGAGAGAATTGTTGAATTTCATGTAAGTGAGAATATTGATTAGTAACAACATTCCTATTGCTAATATAATTTTTTTTCATTTCGATCAGGGCTTTTAATCTCATTCATTAAACTATTTGGTTTAGACATTTTAAAAGAATTTATGGATGCATGAAAGTAATACATAAACATGTTAAAAGTAATATCATTACATTCCGAAAGTTATGTACGATGTTGAAACTTGTAGGATGAGATGGATATGTCGCTTAGAAATGTGATCTTTAGAGACACGACGTGATATTTAAGTTATGAAACCCTGTTTATATAGTCATCTTCTCATTTTGCATCACCCATCTCATGTATTAGGTGTCTCTTAGACTTTATTTATGATATTTATTATTTAGTGTATATAACTGCATCATATGCCTATAGCGTTGTTTGTGGATTGCATTTAATTGGTCTACTCAAACGGATAACTAACCCACTTTGCTTTGTTGATTGTGGGGTGCGTTCTTATTGGAGAATAGAGGAATTTCTCCAGTTGGATCCTAGTTTAGACATTTTTAGTCTAGAAAACATAGCCGAGGATGTTTTCATTAATCAAGAATAAAAGTTGGGGCTCGAAGACGATCAATACAATTCTAGTCTCAACCAAAAATGATGTCGACTAGGGATTGGCGGATGTTGCTTATAGAACTTCGTTGGCAACTTATGAGAAATCAGAGTTTTTGGGTTCCAGAGGGAGTATAGTAGCAAGGCTAAAACTTAACGGACCAGTATTAATGGTCTACACAATTTGCTTTGCTTTGCTATTTTTTTTTTTTTTTTTGGTTCAAACACGAAGAGGTTTATTAATGAAAGAAAGGGAAACAAATTACATGCAGTACCCATCCTCCACAGCAATTCTCTAATCTCGATAAAGATAGAGTGCTCTGATCTGTTGAGTCCTTCAAATACCCTTTTGTTTCTTTCTTTCCACACGCACCACATGAGAACGTGAGGGACCCTACGCCATAACCACTCCCCCCGACGGGAAGGATTAGCTTGAGACCACCAACTTAGCCAATCTAAAATGGAGCCTTCAAACATCAAACTCAAACCGAATTCCACCAAGAAACTGCTCCAAATGGATTTGGAAAAACTGCAGTGAAGCATCAAATGGTCCAGTGTCTCATCAAATTCATTGCAAAGCTTGAGACCACCAACTTTGCTTTGCTATGACTTTTACTATTTATTTTGAGATACTTCATTTTAGATGGTTGTATAATATTGGATGGTACTTATAATATTTTTTGTCCGAGCCTATATCTTTAACATTTTTTTTTGTTACATTGTCTTCTTAATTATGTTATTTGTGTTGCTGATGAGAACTATCTGTGGAGTTGTGTAGTGATGTTGAGTCGTACGACAATTTATTCAGGGTTTCTCTGATGTACATGTAGTTCCAATTGGCCAGGGCGTGACAATGGAAATGTTAAGTAAAATCTACGAACCTGTTTTTCAATTTGCTTATTTATTTAGTTAGAGAATGTTAGTAATATGTCGGTAGGAGTAATAGCAACATGTTAGACACATAATATTACGTGAACGACATACTGTTTGTTTGTTTGATCTTTTTCTTGAATGCAAGTCAGGAATTGTTGACCATTAAGAAAAAAATGAACCCCTAAAATCATAAGTTGCATGTTTGATATGAAAATTTCGATTCTTAGAATAAAATAAAAACAAATACTTTATTTTGCCTTCCTTTATTATTATTATTATTATTTTAATTTTATTTTGTTGTTGCTCAGGATTGAACTGGGTACCTTTAGTGTGTAAGATTAACATGATATCCACTACACCACAGCAACCAAATTAGATAAAAAAAAATAAATTGACTAAAACACAAATTATATTTAAGATACTTTTATAGGTTATAAATCTTAGAGGTGGACATCCTATCTCGCGATCTCGTCCCGATTTTTTGGGTTTTATTGAGATTGATCAATCTTATTCCGATCTAGAGTGGGATGAGATCGGATGAAGATTTTCAATCACGTCTCGTCTCGAACTGATTTTTTTTAAATATTTAGTATGAAATATGTAGTATGAAATTATGAATCTATTTATTGACATGACTTTTATTTATTGTTTTATTATTGACATGACTATTTTATTCTCACTAGCTTTCATGCGATTCACCTAGATAATAAATCTAACTCAAACCCTTTTCCTTCATTTTTCTTTTCCCAACTATTGACAACAACAATGTGTGTTCTTCATAGTTTTTAAATGACAAACTCATTGATCATTTTCGCTAACAATGTACAAAAAATGACTCTTCAATAGTGGTTCTAAAAAAATGAAGGAAAAACTAATGAAATTGGGAAATAATAATCAATGGCTTAAAGTTATATAGCTATTCTTATAGTTGTATGTTTGGTAAATTAAAATTTTTTAATTTTACAAGTTAAATTTTAAATCCAAAATTTAATACATGTTCATCCCGTCTCGTCCTGTCCCAAACCTATTTGGGATAAGATGAGATCTATCCCATCTCGATCCCGAACAAATAGGATGGGATAGGGATGAGATCTATCCCATGACCCATCCCATGCCCATTAAGTTGTTCTATTCAAAAGAGGTAGTGAAATGGCGAAAAAAATAAATAAATCAAAGAGATATACATGGACACTAAAGAGGTTAGAAAATGATAGGGTAATGGTTACGCCAAAGTACCTACTAGGCGTTCCTGCATTACCACCCCAACCTAGGTACTTCACTAATAATATTACCACCCCGACCTAGGTGAATAATGATAAGTAAACCGTGGAATGGTAGGTGAATAGTGAAATGATGGTAAGTGGAGAAAAGAAAAGATGTTTTGGTGGGTGGGTAAGTGTTAACACATTGAAAAAGAAATATCTTCCATGTGATATATATTTAGATATTATTTAAATAGTTTTGTGGGGCGGATGCGATTAAATTCGTATTCACCCTGAATTTTGGACGAATACAGTTTGAATTCTCGAATTTACCCCAAAATTTGTTAATTTAAATCTAAATATGCTCAAACGGTTTAGGTGGTGCGGATATTAATAAAAATTCGTTCCGCTGCCATCCCTACCCGAACCCCCCAAAGTATAGAAATTTGTTTTTCCACGAGTTCACAAAACTAAAAAGGAAAAAAAAAAATCTCTTGCTAAATTAAGTTAAAAGGTCGAGTTCGGATTGAGCCTGTCTAACCCAGTTTGACACCGTGAGCAACAAAACGTGGCAAAAGTATATTATATATCTCCTTTACTTTTATTGAAATATATTAATTAAAGGCCCACTTTAGGTTAAAATTAGGAATTTCATCCAAGCTCCCACAACTATTTGAGCCAGTTGTGGTTTTGGGGAGTTGGCCCTTGTGACTCTTAAAATGTCCTAAAAACTTTTGTTGGTTTGTTTATTTTTCTTCTTCTAATTATTATGTTTTAGTCTACATTCCAAATCAATATGCTAATACATATGACAAGTACCAAAGGTTTTAAACATAAATGCAGGTTCTGAAAAATTAGTTGCGTTAATAAATGCATGTTTTGGTGTAATGAAATCTTATTTCTCATATTTTTTTTAGGGTGTGTTTGGTTCGAAAAATCTATTTCATGAAAATTCATGAGGGGACTCCTACACTAAAGGCTACATTGAGGTAACACTTATCATCCCCATTACATTTTGTGATCAATGGTGAGAATGATAGTCTCATGATCATGAACATGAACATGTGAATCACACTCCATGTTCCCGCAAAACATGTGATTCTTACGTTCATGAGATTTTCACTTCTATCATTGATCACAAAATCTAATGGAGAATTAGTGAATGAAGCTTAAATTAGCTCAGATATAAATGACCACTTTTATGGATTTACATAAAATAAGATTTCATGCAACCAAAAGCACCCTTATTTTCCTTTTTTTACTCAAACGCTACAGTCTGTTTATATTTGAACATAGGGGTCCCTTCAAGCATCTTGTAAATATAAAACCTTACTATAAGCCGAACCTCTGAATGCGACCAGGTTGACGTGACGTGATCTTGAAAGAACGATAAAATCTCCAAAGTGTTTATATGTATCTCGAGGTTGTAAAAAACCTTATCTGATGATGCCACATCATCCTAGTTGTAGAACATGGTTGCAAATTTTGATTCCCTAGACTCACTCCTTAGAATATTTTGATAATGTGATATAATTTAGCAACCAGTCTAGAGAGCTAGGCCTCTAGCGTTAGGAGAGCGCTGAGAGGCTCTCTAGCACGTGTTGAGGAGAGAGAGGGTGATTAAAAAAAAACCAAAACAAACTGTTGGGGCTGCATCCCTCCTCGTCTCTTCTTCTGCAAGTTTTTGGAGAACCCATACCTATTTTGATTTCCTTTTTAATTTCATAGAGGAAGATTTTGGTGCCGCTGAAATCCTTCTTGAACTCTCCTAGCTTGGGAAACAAAGAGACACAAAACAACCAACTCCATATATTTTTCCCTTCATTTGGGGTTGGCGCGTTCGCAAACGATGATCTACCTTGAATGGGAAAGACCCATCTCCTCCTCCTCGTTTATCTGCTCTACCTCCACCCCCACCTCCGCGGTTCTCACTTCGCCACTCTAATGGCGAAGACAGATCAGCTTTAAAGGCGAAAAAAACTATAGTTTTTCCTTTTTCATCCAAAGACTTTTCAACACATAAAACTCCAGTAAACAAACATAAACTCAATGGGTTAAACCTTTTCCCTGACTTGAAAGGGTTTCATTCATTCATAAACTATCAAATTGACAAAATTTCCTTTTTCTGGTCAATGTCAATTTCAAAACAACAACAATTATAACAAGAACAAATCTAAATCTAAATCTAAATAATAAAAGGAAGGGGAACACAACAGAATTAGAACATAACACAATACTTTCTCTCTGCATTCACTTCTATAGTGTATTCTGTTTTATATGATCTCTTTCTATTGGGGAGAAACCCAAAACCTAGAAAGCAGAAATAATCGAACAAGCCACCCGTCAGAATCCCCTCGGCAAATTCCCAAAGCGAGTTTTTTAATGGCACATGTCAATTTCCGACACTCTCTTCGATCGTAACAGGAAAATGGAACCCCACCCACAACCCAATCAATATTACGGTAGGTTCCTAAATTCGATCAATTTTGGTGTAAAGAAAGTGTGTGTTTTGAGAAAAGAAAAGATAAGTGTTGCTAAAGCGAAATTCTAAATGTCGAGGGAAAGAGCGAGGAAACCAGCGAGGTTTTTGAGGTGGCGGGGGGTGAACCGTTCATCCCCCTCGAGATGCGCGCACAGAACACATCTCGAGGGGGGTGAACGGTTCACCCCCCGCCACCTCAAAAACCTCGCTGGTTTCCTCGCCCTTTCCCTCGACACATAGAAAAGCTCGTTGCTAAAATATCTGTTTTTGTTTTTTTTGAAGGGAAAACACAGTTTGCTTTGAGTTTTTTTTTAATTACTCTCTCTTAAACACGTGCTAGAAAGCATGGCCTGGCGCTAGGGGCCGACTCTGTAGACTTTTTGATGATTTATATAGTCATAGTGGATACCTTCAATTCTAAAGAGCTAAGGCTACCAATCATGTTTTTTATCAGAGTTGTGGCTCTTTACACTTCTACCCTTTCTATAATTGACGTTTGTGCTTTAAAAAGATTATGTAAAAAAGTAAAAGAGTCGAGCCCTAACAAAAATAAGTGATTTCCCCGGATATCGTGACTCTTTTTAAGAAGAGGAGAGCAAGTGAAATGAACTAACCATTTTCCCATTCGCTCTCTCTGATAAATAAAAAAAAATCTCTGCCCATCTACATCTTCCTCCTTATCTCCTCTTCCTAGCTCTTGTCTGCACCCTTCTCTCATTTCCTTCCCCATTTTTTGCGTGTTATACATAAATGAAAAGTTCAATTCTTTGTCTTGAACCATAGATACATAAAGCCGTAACCATCTTTGGCTCTACTTAATATTTTTGAGTTCCTAATCGATTCGAGTCGACTCCCTGTTCGAGTCTTCGAGTTCAACCGAGTCGAGTCGATGACTCAGTGAATTAGCTTAGTTCCCAAAACATAATAAATGCAAGAAAACATTGTAAATGCACTATCTGATCTCCCTCCGACAAAAATCTCACTTCTCTCTCTCTTCATAGCTTTGATTCTAAGCTTAATCTCAAATCTCACCAAAACCCCAAGATGGCAGAACCATCACTAACCAATGGGGGAGTTACATCTCAAGCATACATAGAGAGCAAATCGGTCAATGAAACAAGGGCTCTGGTTTCAGAGCTCTGCAGGCACTTTTATACACAGGGATGGGTGTCAGGCACAGGAGGAAGCATCACCATCAAAGTCCATGATGAATCCATCCCAAGGTCCCAACAGTTGATCGTTATGTCCCCTTCAGGTGCTCTCTACTCTTCAAGATCAGTTTTTTATTTTTATTATTTTTTATTGATTGGGGTTGATCTGTTTCTGGGGTTCTCTGTTTTTTTTTTTTTTTTTAAATTTTTTTATTTTATTGGGGTTTTATGTATTTGATTCTTATTCTTTGGGTTTTGTTTGTTAGGTGTTCAGAAGGAAAGAATGCTTCCAGAGGACATGTATGTGCTTTCCTCTGATGGGTCAATGTTGTCTACTCCTTCACCTAAGCCTTACCCCAATAAGCCCCCCAAGTGTACTGATTGTGCTTCACTATTTATGAAGGTTTGATATTTGTTCTCCCTCCATTTTATTATGTGAAAAGAATGAATTTTGTTTGTGTTTTTGTTCTATTTAAATCCCATTTGAGGGTTTGTTAGTTCTTGTGCTTGATTGTTGTTACAAGGATTCATATTGAATTGATAAAAAATTAAAATATTACCATTTTGTTGGGGGCCTTCAGTATCAAACAGTATTGAATTGTATGCTGTGATAAAATAATGCAGTTATTTCTAGTACGTACAAAGTCAGACTTGAAGAAAATATGTGCAACATGCCTGAGCACTTCACTAATTGGATTAAAAGCATGGATGTAAATAGAATGAGTTGAAGATGCTCTTAAAGCTATTTTGTTAACTTTGTTTTCTTATAATGTGTTTGAATTTTTTAGGTTGTGTAATTTTTACACTTAGTTTGATTGGGAAATTATTTGCAGTAGGCTAGGTTCAGCTTAGGCTATTAAACTATAATTTGGTTCTAGTTGCATGATCTTTTGTGGGATGGATTAGAAATTTACTTTCGGAAGGTTTTTTTTTTTTTTTTTTTTTTTGTAAAGCACGGAATTTTCTTAATTAATAAGTATTGTTACTTTTTTGGTGGTGGTGTGTTGTGGGGGGTGGCAAAATATGGTTAGCTCGTAATATTATTGATAATTTTTTTCAAAACTTACCTTATGGTCTCTAAAAAGAAATGGTAGATAAAGATGGAAAACAAGGAAAAACCAAATAACGTGTGTTGGCCCTTTTTTGCCAGTTGGAACTTTGTCCTACACAATGATTTCAAGCCTAATCCTTTTGTTTTGTGTTATTTGTAACTTTGGAGAATTGTTAGTTCTTGTGCTTGATTGTTTAGGATTCAGAGTGACTTGATAAAAAAAACATTTTTATTGTTTTTATTACCCTTTTGTTGGTGGCTGTCAGTATCAAACAATGTTGAATTGTCCAACTTGATAAAATAATAAAATTACTTCAACTATGTACTTTTGTTGAAAGTCAGACTTGAGGAACATGTGTGCAACATGCCTGAACACTTCACTAATTGGATTGAAGCATGCCTTTAGATTAGATAGAATGAGTTGAAGATGTTCTAGAAGCTATTTTGCGAGCTTTATATGATCTGATTATGAGTTTGAATTTTGTTGTTTATGTTGTTCTCATGCTTAATTGGACTGGAAGATTATTGGCAGTAGACTAGGTTCAGCTTAGCCTATGCGACTAAACTGTAATTTGGTTCTAGTTGCATGATATTTGTGGGATGCATTGGAAATTTAGTTTAGAAAGGTTTTTATAATTGTTTCCAAGGAGCAGGGGATTTCTTAATTATTATTGTGTTACTTTTTTTTTGGTGGTGGCTGGTGGGTAGAGGGAGTGGAAAAATATGGTTAGGCTGTAGTATTATTAATCAATTTTAAAAACTTACCTTATGGTCTCCCAAAAGAAATGCTACATATAGATGGAAAAGAAGGAAAACCCATAAAAAATGCGTTCACCCCTTTTTGCCAGGCAGCGCTTTTGTCCAACACAATGATTTCCAGCATTCTCCTCATCCTTATGTTTCATAACTTGGCTAATATTTCTTGGTCTTTTACTTACATCCCTATTTCTACTATTTCAGTTTTTGATTTATGTCTTAATCAACTTGGTAAGATTGTGCTGAATTATACCATTGCTTCTATTTGTTTTCTCTCTGGCTTTGCATCACTAATAATCCATTATTTTCCTGCTTTCTGTAGGCTTATCAAATGCGTAATGCTGGAGCTGTTATTCACAGTCATGGGATGGAGTCTTGTATTGCAACAATGATTCACCCTTCTGCAAAGGAGTTTCGAGTAAACTGTTTAACTCGGGCAATCTTAATCCTCTTTCCTTGTACTATATGCCGAATCTTTGTGTTTGCTTTGTTTTCTATTTTTTAAGTTTGTTTATTTGATCATAGATTTGGGTAAGAGGTGGGCATGCTTAGAGTTCATTTCATGAAGCTTATATATATTCTCTAAAAGTACACACGACACATGCTTTCTTCTAATCAATTCCATGTTTTATTCAATGCTAATTTTCTCTTTACGTTGGAGTTTATTTCCTTTACATTTTTCATCCACTCTTTTTAAAAAGTAGTTTGATATTTAAATACCTAGTTTTTCTTAATTGGTTGAGATGAAGTATAATGGCTTGGTATTGTGTTGCTTAACAAAATCTCTTTGTGATTGTGATACTTAAATTGCTTACTTTGTCCTTTATATATGTTCACGATTGCCTGCTATTATTGGTTACATTCTGCTTCTGATAAGTTTTCCTGCTCTGTTTTCCAGATAACTCATATGGAGATGATAAAGGGAATTCAAGGGCATGGTTATCATGACGAGCTTGTCGTTCCTATAATAGAGAATACAGCCCATGAACGAGAACTAACAGAATCTCTTAGTGAAGCGGTACTTTTTACATGCTTACTTTTACATAATGTGTGTTTTCACCCTTTCATAAGCTGGCATCGTTCCTGATAGTGTAGTGTAGCAGTAGTTATCAACATGGGGTGATCTATAAACACAAGGAAGCTTATATGTGGAATTTATCTACTTTGTATGGTTTAACTTCAGAAGATGGCATGTTTATCTCATGCTCATTTTAACATTTGTCTCAAAGAACAAAGAACACAGAAAATGAACATTGAAAATATATACTTCTATACTAAAAGAAAAGGAAACAACTGGCTGCTCTTATTGGATATAATCTTGTCACCTTTCAAAAAATAAATTTTCAACTATACACTACAGTCTGTAATCCCAATTTATATTCATCTTCAAAAGAATGTGATCAATGAGCACTTGATTATGAATTTAGTAAGCTATAGTTAAGCTGAAATGAAGTCTTGACTTTTGTAAAAGTACTGTGCACAGGCATTTTCTGTTCGTCTCTTTGTCAATAGCAATTTGATTACATACATTTATAAATGGCTTGCTAATAATTTCTTGCTTCTTTGTGTGTGTGTGCGTGCCAGAAAGAAGATTAGTTTCATTTTTTATTTTTCATTTGAGGTTATACTGGTCCAGCAGTTGTCAAAGAGAAATTATTTCATTGACATGGACTATGCCAACTTTCCTTCTTTCCCTGTGTGCATCTAAGATATGTAAACCACTGTGTTAATGGATTTTTTACTCATCGTGATTCTTAGTCAGGGGTACCCTACTAATGGCTCCGCCCTGTTATAGGGGATGACACAATTTCTTTGGTTTAATTCGTGTTTTTCATGTATTAATTTTTTTTTCATAAATTGCTATATGTTAAGAGCATGCAATTGTAATCTAGAAGATAGTGTGGAACTAGTAATTAATCCAATGATTTACAGATTAAAGCCTACCCAAAGGCCACTGCAGTGCTTGTCCGCAACCATGGTGTATACATATGGGGAGACTCATGGATCAGTGCTAAAACTCAGGTTTGTTCAGCTTGAATAATTTCAAACTCAAATTTTACTTTACTGGCTTTTTAGTTTACATAATTTTGATTTGGAGTTTAGAATGTATCTATATGCGAAAACTTATATATTGGAACTGAAACATATATTGATCAAGTGTAACCTTGGAGTGAAAAACATTTAATTTCTCTTATTGTTTGTGAAAAAGCACATTTTGGGAAAATCAGACAAGTAGTCTTCCTTTCCTTTTCTACGAGTTCTTCGATTGACCATACATTTAATTTCTCATATTGCAAGTGATCTGCCTCAGTCTCACATTTAGGGAAAATAGAATCTCCCATGGTTATGCATATGAAATTGTAGGGTCCAAAAGTGCAATTAAATGATTTACTTTATTTGGACTAATTATGAGATGTTAGTATCTCTCATTAAGCACATAATGAATTCCATTATGATGCATATGACATGGTAGAATTCAAACCTACAATTTGTTCAAAGGTGTTAGTCTTTTCCAATAGACGCATAATAAATCCCAGTGTAAAATTGATATGATACTCACTCGGTGGATTTAGGCATAATGTTTATATTTTTATCACACGTGGTTTTAGCGTAGACAACAATGTGAAGAAAATAGCAATCAAGAGGCTATGTTTTCAATTTGGAGAGTTTGGGATAAATCATCAATATCACTGAATAGTTCTAGAGAAAGCTCAAGGGCTGTGCTCTACTTGGGCATAGCTGGATGCTAGGAGGAATTTGACATTTGATGTCTAATTATAAAAGGTTGGGTTATCATGGAGGATGCGAAAAAATAGTTGAGGATCATATATGAGTGTATGGGATTAAGACGGGGATGTAAGCTCCACTCGATCAAAATACCGAATGTTAAACAATAAATTAAATGATAAGCTAACAATCTCTCGAACAATAACTAGTTGATTCCTCTTTTGTCTTATAGCTTTACATAAAGAAACCCTGAAACGTACAACAAAAAATTTCTAATTTCAAAGAGGAGTTCATTGAAGGAACTGAGGTGGTTGTTGGCAAATGTGATAAGGTTAAATTTTGGCATGATGCTTGGTATGGAGATGAATCATTCAAAGATCAATTTTCAAGGCGTTTTGCCTTATGTATGAGGAAATGTGGTATGGTAATGGAGTTTGGCGAGTGCATCAATGGTGTGATGAATTTAGAATTTCTTCCTCGTAGAATGACGTTTTCTAATAAATTATCTGGGGTTCTACGAGTTATTATGTTGGGGAATCAGGAGGACAGATGGATCTGGATAAAGGATAAGAACAATGATTTTTCATGTGTTCACTCTTTTCTAAATTGGCAATGAATTAGGTACATGCAGGTGCTCATCTTGATTTTCCTGAGAAGTTGGTATGGAAGAAAGGGGTTTCCCTAGAGTTTCTTTGTGTGGATGGTTGTTTTGAATAAAATCCCAACCAAGGTTGAGCCAGCTTATAGAAGTATGAACATCGATGTCACTTACTCCTTTTGTGAAATTCACTGAGAATGGAGCACGTCTTCTTCTTCATTGTGAGTGGGTTAGATTGGTTTGGAGATATATGATAAGCATCATTAGTTTATATTGGGTGATGCGGACGATTATTGAGATGTTATTATGGTCGTGGAAAACTCATATTTCCTCTAAAGGGAAAATTTAATAAAAGTTGATCCTTTGCAATATTTTGAGCGGTTCGGTTAGAGCAAAATCCCATAATTTCCTCAATAAAGCTTCTAATTGGGAGACAATGGCTATGGAGATTTTACTTTTATTGTGTTGTGTATCTCATCATCCATTTTTTATGGTCTTATATTTTGATTCTTTTATGCTAATTAGAATTCATTGATAATGAGACCTTGATAGTGTTAAGGTGGCCTTTCTTTGTTTTGACTTTCAAAGGAAGCAATAATATTGTACATAAAAAAAAAATTTAATCCGCAACGGAAAATAATGTTGAGACTAAAATAAAGTTCATGATAGTCCCATCTGCCCTCACAAGTGTGAGGTAAATGCAAGGAAAGCGAGCTTCATGCTCAACGTCTTCTCACATAGTTGTGAAGATCTCAACCTTGAGATTGGATACTAGAAAACCAGAAAGGCACCCACAAGCTTTTCTTTTTAATAGGTTCCAGGACTGAAGATAAATCAAACCCCATATTGTTGCAGTAACATGTGCTGGCATAACTATCTTGTTGTTTGGAACAAGTCCTAATAATCAATAAAGACAAGACCCTGTTTCTGGAAATGGGGGAACATGGTCATTCGTGCTTGCAATTTGCAAAATCCTCACAAATGGACTTGACACCCACTTAGGGCTCTCGAACATGTACAAACAAAACACTGGGTACTCCATGCTTGGCATCTTCAAGTTTACCAAGAAATTTTCTGGCTCAGAAGTTTCCATACTTTACATACTATGTTTTACAATAAAGGGTCACAAATTCTCTATTTACGCCAGCAGACAGAAATTCCTTGACCAAGGAAGGATATGAAGAACTCTGCTGGAGTGTGCGATGCAGAATTTTTCCTGTTATTTTGATAAAAAAAAATGGACTCAAAATTATCACATCATATACGCATGTTAGAAGTACTAAAATATGCTTGGTTATTAAGAACTGCTGGTTGTTAGAAAGGTAAGCACATCAGGAACAATTGCCTTACACTTTAGGCTTTCACATGCTTGATTCGTATTTTCATCTTTTGAAGGACACCTGGATTGGTATCTTCCAAATGACAACAAACTGAGAATTGTGTCAATTAAAATTACTATCAGAATTATATACTGACTTCTGCTCCACTGTATATCACTTTTTTGTTCCAGTGGCTTTATATTGGCATCTCTACACTCTAATTGTTTATTTTTTGGGTCTCAGGCTGAATGTTATCACTATCTCTTTGATGCTGCTATTAGACTTAATCAGTTAGGTTTGGATTGGTCAACTCCCAGTCATGGCCCAATTCATCATATCAAGGAAGTTTTGGATGGTGATAGGCATATGAATGGGGCTGTAAAGGTGGGTCTCCAAATGGAAATCACACACTTAAATTTAGTTCTTTGAGTCATTCTTTCATCTCGATGAATATGGAATTTAAGAGCGGAGGTTGTCTATTGTACTAGTGCATGTGATGAGTACCTCTGATTGAACTACTTTCTGGACATTGTCTTACTTTTTATAGGCAGATGAATTCAAATTTATGTAGGTAAAATTGTGCTACCCATTACCTAATGCATATTCTCATATTTTGCAGCGTTGCATTCTTCTTGACATCGAAGGGACAACAACTCCAATTTCATTTGTTACTGATGTTCTTTTCCCTTATGCCCGCCACAATGTGAGGAAGCATTTGACTTCTACATATAATACTGAAGAAACTCAAGAGGATATTAAGTTACTACGCGCTCAAGTAAGATTTTACTTCTAATTATTGTCATTAATGTTGACTAGTGCACTACTTATTTTTATTTTTTAGTTTTTGTTCTTTGTGAATTTTTTCTTGTGGCTGTTGGGTACTATTTGCTCCAAGTTTTGTCTATGTTCAAATTTTGATGGACAAAATTGGCGTTTGATAGAATTAAATAGATGCGAAAGAATCCATTCAGCTGACCCCAGATATATGAAATAGTTTATTCTATATGATGGACTGAAGATGAGGAATGAGATTTTTCATGTTGGTGTTGTCTATCTTCTTTAGGCTTATGCAACAAAACATGCTTTCTGAAAAAGCCTAACTTAAATGCTAAGTTGCTTGAGGAAATTTAATATGAGATTTGCATTCAGGAGAAAATGGAAACTAGCATCAACTAGGAAAAGTTTCAAGGAAGTAGAAAGCATTGAGGTTGAGTACTAATGACTATCCATTTTCAGAGTTTGCTGTGTCGGATACCCTGGTGTGACACACACCTCGACTGTTTTAGCATGTACTTGAATGGCACATATTTCCTCATCTTAATTATTAGTTTGTGATGAGCAATTAGATTTTGTTCCAGGAGAAACGAGAAAACACAAATGCATCATCTTAGTCAACAAAACTCACGCTAGTTTTTTTTGTGTGTGTTTCAAATCCCTAGTTTACTTTACCAATGTAAATCTTCTTATTCATCAACTTAAAAACTGGCTATTACACCTCTTGCTTGCTTGGTTTGATTTATTAAAAAAAAAAAAAAATAGACAACTGATTTCTCAATTAAGAGTAATGGCAGTCTTGAAGGGTGTTTTTCAATAGGCATTAGACAAGGGGACTCTTATCCCCCTTTAAATAAAAATGTTTTGAAGAGCATATCATTTTGACTTGATAAAAGGGTTAAAGGCCAACTAATTGGGAAGTTCTGCGATGACTTCCAATTCTTTGATATGCAGATGACACCTGTAACGATCGGATCCACAAATTACTATATTGTCCGCTTTGGACTCGAGGCCCGCACGACTTTAAAATATATAGTACTTTGTAGATCCAAACTCACACATATATAGCACATCACCCTCCCTCACCCAGGTGATGTGAGACTATGATCTCTCATTTGTAGCTTGCCAACTCTCTTGGGATCCATGGGCTCTTGGACTTTCCCCGCACCCTCTCCCTTAGGTCCGCCACATAAGGGTATCACAACCCACCCATTGGGAACCCAACGTCTTCGTTGGCACACTTTCGGCTGGGTCAGGTTTTAATACAATTCTGTGACGATCCGATTCACAAAGTACTATATTGTCTGCTTTGGGCCCAAGGCCCGCATGACTTTGAAACGCGCAATATTTTGTAAACCCAAACTCGCACATTATGCACATCACCCTCTCTTATCCAGACGATGTGGAACTATGAGCCATCCTCTTGGGATCCATGAGCTCTTGGGCCTCTCCCGCACCCTCCCACATATCCGTTCACACAAGGGTATCACAACACCCAACTCCCTTAGACCCTTTTGTTGATCTTCTTCAGTGTAGAAAATGGAAGTTTCCAACCAAGTGGTATGCCCATGGAGATAAATACAAAAGTGAAGATATGGGAGCCAACAATTGACAAAATTATAAGCGGGTAGGTTAATAGTATGTAATATGAAATATGTATCACTTGTGCCGTGCCCAATTCTATTGTTAATGATATTGAAACAATTTGCAAAGACTTCTTTTGAGGGAGAGATGGTTCAACAAAGAACTTTCACCTAGTTAACTGCGTTGATTTGTGGAATCTGGAACTCACTGGTGGTCGGGAATGAGAAGACTAACACAATTTAACCATGTCTTGTTATCAGTGGACATGGGGATTTGGTAAATATGAAGCTACGAAGTGGAAGTGAGTATTCCAACTTCCAGAACTATGGTTTGCATGAAAAGGGGTGATTCACTAATGCTTGTGCTTGGTGGAGAGCTATTATGAATCTCAACCACAGTTTAAAAAAGCGATCTAATCCATTCCGGCAATGGCAACTGAATAGGGCTTTGGGACGATATTTGGTGTGGGAGCACCCCTTTGAAGGACTAGTTTAAGGCCATTTTAAGGCGTGCCTTAGAAAAAACATGGCACAATGGCTGAGCTTTATATGGGGGTGGACGAAAACTTTGGGAACTAGAACTTGGCTCTAAGAAGGGGACACTGAATTATGTTACAATTGAAACTTTGCAGCTTCAAATCGTTAGTGGTTAGCAAGATGACTAGAGGTGGAATGATAAAACAAGTTCGTTCACTGTGGCAGGGAACTTCGAAAACTAGGACTTGGCTTGAAAAAGGATTTAGAGATTTTGAATTTTGTTACAACTTATTGAAACTTTGCAGCTTCAAATCCTTAGTGGTCAGTGAGACGACTGGAGGTGAATGATGATAGAACAAGGAAGATCACTATTGGTAGCAGCCAAAAAAACAAATGACTAATTCACTTACTACATCGAGAAAGATTTCCTTCCTTCTTTGTTTGGAAATAGTGTGATGGATGAAGGAGGCGCCTTCTTGAGTGAATTTCTTTTCTTAGGTTTTGAGACGACTAAATTTCTTTTCGTAGGTTTTGAGACGTGGAAATATCTTAACGATGAGCAATATTGTGAACTATGCAGTTAAAATGCTGATATAACGCCGGCTTAACGAGGGTGAGCCGTTGCGTTTTGACATTATCATGTTTTGGTATCATGACTACGATATAATGACCATTATTGGGATAACTTTTTTTTTAATTCCCAATAATGTCGTTTTAACGTTTAGTTCTAATACATAAAAAATTCACTCGTTTCATTCTTGATTAAACCAAACGCTAGACCCAGAGGAAAGATGAAGGACCAGTGCTTGCCGTTGCCGATCGACAGAGAATGAGAAAAGATGGGAAGAAGACGAAGAGTCGATCGCATTCTCTGTTGCAATCTCACTTCATATGAAGGGAAGATTTTTTTTGTTAATGTTTTTGAATTTAATATTATGAACATAATTTACTTTTTTACTCTATAATACATTAATTTTTAATAGGATATACATTTTTTTTTAAAGAATATTTCGTTATTATCTATAATGCTCCTGGACCGTTATGGGTCCGTTATCCGTTTTAACTACATAGATTGTGAAAAGAAGATTGATCATTTTGAACAATACAAATTGTGTGCAACTGAAGGAGAAACAATTCAACCATCTCTTCTTCTCCTGCAAGTTCACTAAGCAGGTTTGGCAATGCATTTGTTGAGAAGCATCTACCACATTTCCAACACCTACAATTGACATAGAAATGGTTTTCCATCAAGGGGCTGTTGGCTTTGAAAGAAGGTCTTCCTAGCAACTATAGAGTAAGAAAGGAATAGTAGAATTTTAAACGAAACAAGGACTTCTAGATTATTTGCAAAGACATCAAAGCTCTAGTTTGGCACTCGAGAAACATCTGGCATCAAGCCACCCCTGAGACTGATTACCATGTTTGCTTTTTTATTGTGCTGCCATATTTTCTATGTAATTACTTGTTTTCATGTTGTGTTTCCTTTGCCTGGACTTTTCTTTATTAATATATCATTGCTTTGTTTGATCGACTAAAAAGAAAAATTATTGGGCCTATGCCTAAACTACTAAATATAAGATTAGTACTTTGAGCTGAGCCCAATACATAAATCCTAGCCCTAATTTCTATCAAATCTTCTCAGGTTGATAAAAACTCAACCTTGAGTTCGAGACTAAAAGTGTCCAGCTGCCAGGAAAACTGAAGAAACCCCAGTGTAATCCTAGTTAGAGGATACTTCCATTTGACCATATCCTCGAACTCAATGCGGTCTGCACATGTTGTCATAAGGGCGGGGAAAGGGATAAGTGAAAGGTCAGAGACATTGACAGAGTTGTGCATGCAAAACTTTACTGATCTAATAAGAGGTGCATGAGATCCATGCCACAAAAGTTGGATGGGTCTCTCACCTGAGTTTTGAATTAAATCCCCAGACTTCAAAATTTATATTGGTGTTGCAAGTTTCTATAACATAATGACTTGTGTAATGACCATAGCTATCTTAGAAAACCACCCTACTTAGCTACATCATTATCTTGTACGTTGCACATTATCATCTTACAGCAGCACAAAATTTCAAATCCATTAATCGTAGAGTGTGTTTGGTTGGATGGAATCCTATCCATGGGACTTTATGAGGGGACCCCTACATTTAAGGTTAAATTGAAGTAGCACTCATTATTCACCATTAAATTTTATGATCAATATGAACATGAGAATCACACTCCTTGGTTCCCCCCAAAGTATGTGATTCTCCTGTTCATCGGACTTCTATTCCCACCATTTACCACAAAATCTAATGGTGGATTGGTGAATGAACGTCAAATTAGCTTAAATGTAGGTTGTCGTTGATGGATTCCCATGGAATAAGATTCCATGCAACCAAACACACCCTTAGACCAAAGACAATCTTATCTAGCAATATTTTGCTTTTATGGTTGTCTAGTATAGCCCATTGTTTCTGTTTATGAATTCGTGTATATGGTGATATCAAATAACATACATCATTCCTGGTATTGTCTGTGATTCATTGTACGATTAGTAGTAAGAGCTGAATCATAGCTTTTATGCATGAAAAGAAATTTTAAATAGTTCAATTTATGTACAGGTTGATGAGGACTTGAAACAATGTCTTAGCTCTGTACCCCTCGCCCCTGCTGATTCTGGGAAAGAAGACGTGATTGAGACCTTGGTGGCTAATGTAGAAGAGATGATCAAGGCTGACAGGAAAGTTACCGCCCTAAAACAGCTTCAGGCAAGAAAATTATACCTTACTGTAGCTACTGTGGAAAAAGCTTCTGCTCTGAATATAACTTGATTTACAACAATGTTATGCATGCAGGGCCATATATGGCGTACGGGATATGAGAATAATGAATTGGAGGGTGTGGTTTTTGATGATGTACCCAAAGCCCTTGAAAGGTGGCATACTTCTGGAATAAAGGTTATTTTGTATTTATTTGTTAATTTATTTATTGAGGGTCTAATCTAGGTGAACAAAGTAATTTTCTTCTGATGAAGTACAGGCAATGGCTGGGTTGTCAATTTGGTTCTTGAACTGCTTTCTGGCTGTCTATGGTCCAAAGACAAACAGGATGCTTATGCTTTGTCTGATTGAGATTAGTTCAACTGTTCCGTCGGGTTAGTTATTGTTTTTTTTTTCCCATGCAGGTATACATATATTCTAGTGGTAGCAGAGAGGCCCAGCGTCTAATCTTTGGCCATTCAAATTATGGGGACTTGAGAAAATACCTTTGTGGTTACTTTGATACTACAATAGGGTAAGTTGCCCTAATTGTTTGTCTACTTCTGTTTATATCACTTTAGACTTGCATACTTGAGGTATTGAGTACTTGCAATCATGTTTTTGTTGCTTGTAGACATAAGAGAGAATCACGAAGTTACCTTGAGATCTCGCAGTCTTTGGGAGTAGATAAGCCATCCGAGATATTGTTTTTGACTGACATCTACCAAGAAGCTGTGGCGGCAAAGACAGCAGGTAAATGTCCTAATCTTCTATGCAGGAATAGTTTAGCTTGTATTTAATTCAATGCATAAGAAAACCAGCAAGTTTTGAATGTGGATCTTTGATTCTCTATGGCTCATAGTACTGTCAAGTGTTGCACCTTGATAGAATTAGTATCAAAATGATCTTCTGCAATTTGTTAGGTCCCTGTATCATTAGTGAAACAATGTGCAGTTATGCAAGGTTGGCTGGCTTCCTGATTCTAGTCTATCTTCTCTTCCCTGTTTACATGCTTGGTGAGAAGTCCCTTCAAACCAAACAAACCTTAGCTTACTGTACCTGATCAATCTCAATGTCACCATAGTGTTTTGTTTGTGAAAATTTTACTTCAATAGAGGCTTTTGCAACTGTTGAGACTGTCGACTACCATCAATGATGTGGTATCCAGGGTTTACCTGGATAGTTGCTCACTCTTAAAAACTCTCTATTTCGACTCACTTGGTTGAGAATTCCATGAGTGTCATCATTCTGTATCTGAGTTTCTACTTGATGTTGTACCTCATTTGTATATTGAGAAATTCTAAATGTCGAGGGAAAGGGCGAGGAATTCAGCGAGGGAAATGAGCTGGCGAGGTGAGAGCCATTCATTTCCCTCGAGATCCGTGTGAAAAAGTCAACGCACGAATCTCGAGGGAAATGAACGGCTCTCACCTCGCCAGCTCATTTCCCTCGCTGAATTCCTCGCCCTTTCCCTCGACATTTAGAATCTCTCTTGTATATTCTTTAAATTTCAATTTTATCAATTTACTTATATTTCACTATTTGATATTCTTTAACATTCATGTTACAGGTCTAGAAGCAATAATTACAGTGCGCCCTGGAAATGGACCACTCCCAGAGAATCACGGGTTTAAAACCGTTCAATCATTTTTAGAAATCTGAAACTAATAATACAAGGGATGTCACTACTGGCTCTAGTCATCCCTGTTTTGTACAAATTTTAGATATCAACTTCTCTTTGACAAGCTGTTTAGAAGTTTGAGTCTTTCGGGTTCTCACCACTGTGTTTGCCATTCTGGTGGTTTGTTCTGGATATCCTTAACAATAATGACTGGAAGAACACAGATTCTACTATCACCACTATTCAGCGCACATCTCTGGTTGCAAGAAGGGTTACAACTGAATTTTAGATGGGATTCTGAAATGTCTTCTAACTGCGGTTCAGATGGTTTGGTCTCTTGAGCAAAATGGAATAGAGTTGCTATTCCTTTTAAGACTCATTCTAAACCCTTTGATTATCATTCCAAAAAGAGCCATCTAGAGTTTGATGCCTAACTAAATGCTAAACGAGTACATAGTGATTTTTACTGTCTGGGTCTGGGTCTGTGTTATCGAAAACATGACTTTCAGGAACATAAACGAAAATACTCCAAGTAGGATGAAAGTGAGATTAATTTCTTCAAATAAAACCTTATAGAAATACAAAAAGAAAAAGACAGGTTAAGGTGCACGCGCATTGGCTTGAATACTTCAATGCAAAAGTCAATTAATTTCCCAAGTTCGACCAAACAATTTGTATACAAGTATTAGCTGTGGAGTTATTGAAAAATTGACAAGTTCTTCCTTCACTGGCTGCCTATGTGACCTGGTTTTCAGGACAAAGCAAGGTCAAGATTCCATCCACTCCACTCCTGATAACTGGTGGTACTCTTTGCCTGCTTGCCTGTGATATATTGCATCTAAAGCTACCCAACCCACCATTGTATGTTTTCCACTGCTTGTTTCGAGGCCATGGTCCTAATTCATCCATGTGTTCCTCTTGTTTTTTAGTAGACAAAATTCTCTTCTTTTCCCCTCAGTCATGTACATATCTAAAGATTTGTGAATAAGATGATCTAACACTTGGAGCATGTTTGGTTGCATAGAACCTTACTTCATAGAATGTCCATGATTGAATGGGGGAGGGGATAGGAAGAGATAAAAAGTACAGAAAATGGGGTTGTAATGATATCACAATTCTCAAATATATGGGAATTACTCTCCTTGCTTTCCTTTGAAAAAATCATACTCCAATATTTCCCGTATTTTGTTTAAAAAACAAAGAAGAAAAATTGAGTTTTGACCAAATAACACTCTTGAAAATGCCTTCGTGACGAGTTAGATCATAGGATTTCATGCAACAAAACATGCTTTGAAAAGTTTGTGAACAAAGTAGGTTTAAATGTATAATTACTTAAACAAACACAACATTCGCAATTTTGTAACAAAACTTATTTCGTTTCATCAATTTTTATCCATAAATCATAGTTTGAGAGGGGATACATTTAATTTCTTTTTTTTTTCCACATTGAGGGTGAATCTTTTCGTAAAATCCATTAAGAACAACCAGTGTCTATGAAATACTCTCCATGGATACAAGAATCAAAAACCAAGATATAAAAGAAAAAAATATTCAAATATCACATTGGAGCAAAGGTTTTTGTCATTCACTTCAAGTGAGCCATTACAGATCAAGTTTTTTTCTCAACAAATTTGATTTATTAACATTAAGAAAACACCATGATTTCAAGTAGAAGAACCTACAATTCTTGTGGGTGTCATAGGAAACAGTGGCAGAAGCTGAGGCTGAATTTTTCATCTTTTCTTGATCAATGGTAGATGAATTACTGCTTGGAGTACAAGGAGTTAGTGGAGACCTGATAAATGGTTCTGAATTCAATGGGGTGACTGGGCTGGGAACAAGAGAAGGAAAATCAAGCATACTGGCTGATAACAACTCTTGTTGCCTCGGCGAAAACCTGCAACTCTGAACCATGTCAGGGATCAAAGGACTGATTTTGAAGTTCTTGATGAGGCTGTTCCTTCTCTCATAAAGCTTGAATCCTGGTTTTTTAATTGGCACTATTGGGGACGTCTTTGAAGCTTGTTTCGATATAGTCTCTGATGAACCAGTGAGCACTTGGACTACTTGTTTGAAAGAACAAGTATCTGCTTGAACAAAAGTTGTTGGGCATGTGTTGCTGGTTATTTCAGATCTGGTGATGAATTTTGGTGTCAAAACTCCTCCATTGGTGGTGTTGCTGCTGGTTCTATTGCACTTCTGGGAGGTTTGGAGAAATGGGTTTTCATTGGTTTGAAGTCTTGGTGAGGTTTCCATAGATGGTTTTTTAAGCAAAAGGGAGAGAAGGATATGATGAGAGGTCACCTTGTTTTCATTTGGTTTCTTCTCTCCCTCCTCTGACTCTATCAATGTTTTTTTTCTTTCTTTGCTGATGTCTTTGGTGAACAATGTAAGTGGCTTTCTTTGTTTTGTTGTGAGATTGGTTCAAACTTAGCTTGGTTGGTTGCTTATATAAAAGACTGATCATGTACTATGCATGGGTTTGAGTTGGATCACATTTTTGTAGTGATATTGTTGTTGGTATTAAATTTGATTGCATTTCTTCCAAAAACAAGGGAAGTATTAAATTTTGAATTGATCATCTGTTTCCAGTATCAGGTACTATGTTTAGACGGACGATGATTTACGGTTTTCTAATTGTGATACCACACTTAGTTAGGGTTAAATTGGCTTGTACCGGTACTATTTTTCTGTTGTGCATGCTTGGTTTATACAAGCTTTGTTATGCACATAGAAGCTACTCCTAAGGTTAAAAAAAAAAAAAAACAATTATGCAATTCAACATGGTATTATAGTAGGCATTTGTGTGAGAAACAATTGAGTAATGACATCAAATGGTGCAAAGAGTAGAGTTACTTGAGTGATGAACTACAACTGGTTGCAGAGAATCAGGAAATTGGTTGACAAAATGAAATGATGAAAGAGCCACCGTTGGAAATTTGGTTTTAAAAAAAAAATAAAAATTCAAGTGTTTCAATAATACGCAATTGACTTCAGATCCTTATTGTCTTGGTGAAATGTTGGGATGGAGTCATATCTTATTGATTAATGCATTGATCTTCAATATTTTTTTTTTTTTTTTTTTTTTTTTTGAAAGGTGAGCTTGGATTTTAAGGATTTCATAACCTATAAACTGAGCGACATATAGGTCAATACCAATTAGAATGAGGTAGGTGAGATTCGAAGCTAAGACGTGAGGGACAAACCCACACAGTCCTAACCACTAGGCCATAACACCATTAGCTGGATGATCCAATATCATGTTTGCATGCTTGTGAAAAGTAACAGTGTGCACCCTACAGTTATGCTCACACTACACCTAATGGGCAGTTTGTAACAATCCCAAATAGTATCACTTTTGTGATGTATCACTTGAAGGACAATACTATTCAGGGTGATCAAATTATTGTATCACTTCATTTGTGAAACTGTGTAAAATTGTTCGATGAACTATTATAACACAAAAATGATATTTTTTTTGGATTGCTACAAATATGTCAATTTGGTGTAGTGTTAATGCTTCCAAATTGCAGTTGGAGAATATCATTTATCCATGATATGGCACCTGCACTTTGATCACGCGTGCAATATTACTAGCTAGTCTAACGTAACAATGCCAGTTAGGTGCTGTGATCGTTTATGAAGGTCGATGGGCTTGGTTACATCATCACCAAGTGTTGTCAGTGAGTGTCACCACATTTTATATTGAAGGACTTAAGTCTCTAAAAATTTCTTTAAAATGGTGATCAAACGTCCACTTGAGCAGGAAAAAATAGTTAAACATTAGGAAATAGGGTTGTTAATTGGTTCAAATGGTTCGATTTTGTATCAAAACCGAAATCGAACCAAGTTCAAGTTCGGTTTTCTGTTCGATTTGGTTATTCAATTTTAAATTAAAAAAAACAAAATCGAACCAAACTGTGCGGTTCGATTCAATTCGGTTTCTTTTCGATTTTTCATCACAAAATGTTTCACACTGTAATTTCAACATAATTTCAGTCCTATAATATCAACAGGGCTTACAAAATTCAGTTCTATAATTTCAACATACAATTTTCAAATTTTAGTCCTATAAATACAATCCTAAAATTCAGTTCTATAATTTCAAAATTCAGTACTATAAATTCAGAGCCTGTGACTTCAACATGGATTATTGCAGCCCTAAAAGAATAGTCATATAGTTTCAACATACTTAAAAGCAAAATTGCATAAACTTGGGTTGCAAGGGTAATTGGGGAAATTTTTCTTTATATGGTTTGGTTTTCAAAATTCTAAAAACCAAAACCGAACCGAACCGAACTTCATTTGATTCGATTCGGTTTTTACTATTCAGTTACGGTTATTTTTTTGTTTGATTATTTATCAGTTCAATTCGATTCAACCGGTTCGATCGATTTTCAAAAACCAATTAACAGCCCTATTAGGAAAGACCGTGGAATCTTAGTTAATTAAATTTATTTGTTATAACTAGTCTGATTTGGATGCTATTAGTGAAAAAAATGAAACGAGTCTAATTTGGTCTGCACCTAGGTAGCTTCAGCAACATTTGCAGAGAAATTGGTGCTGAAATATGCTGATATAGGAGATTTCAGACTACAAAATGGTAATGACTGTATGCCGTGACTTGGAGACACACAAGAACATCAAATGGAGCTTTTGTCTGAAGAGGAAGAATGGAGAACTCCATTCCTCCCAAGAATGCTCTCTTGTACAAAACTTGCGTGCAGATGGGAGCCTAACTTGGGGAAGGATTCAACAACAGTTATCGACTCTATTGAGGAAAGTATATTGAATGGTTTGACAAAGTTGAGTCATAGAGTTTCGAAGTTGGATGATTATCTTTTTGCCATAAACTGCCTAACATGGGAAAAGCTCAATAACTTTGACATCTCTCTAGATGGTGAACTCTGGAGAACTGAAGATGGTTCTGTACGTTGGTCTCATTTCGAAACAAATTGTGAACGATCAATTCTTCTTCTCCCAACAGATACTCAAGAATTATTGTTAAGACGATGTAAGATTCCGCGAATATCATGTTTAAGGAATCTTGGAGGCTTAAAGACTGGTCGGATTGAAAACTGTTTTTTGATATCAAGGGACAGCTTGATATCAGGGGATGAGGTAGATGAATACACCTTCACAAGATTAGAATATTTGAAACTTAACTATGTAAGTGGACTCTAGTTCTTATGGAAGGGTGTGGTGCCTCCTGCTTGTTTTGTAACTTGAGAGTCTTGGAAGTCGAGAGTTTGAATTTGAAACATCTCTTCCTTTTCAATCATCTAGAACATCTCAAGAACATTGACAAAGTACATGTCGCCTTTTGTGATCTGTTAGATGACATAGTAGTAGATGATGCCTGGGATGGGAAAGACCACAAGTTTGATTCTGTAGCACTGATTCTACCATTTTCTTCCCAGGTTACAAACATTATTCCTCATGTATTTACCAGAATTTCGTAATGTTTCTATAGGCCTTGGGTCCGTGGTTCTTTACTAGAGGTTGAAGTATTCGAACTGTCCACAACTGAAGAAGTTGCCTTTCAATATTGATAGCAACTTAACAAGTTTAAAGAAGATTAGTGGAGAGGCCAAATGGTGGGAGGCATTGGAATGGGACGACAGCCAACAATAAGACCATTCTCCAACCTCTTTTTGAACATATATAGGTATGTGAAGCAACCTTTATTTTCGTCAATTTATTTTTTCCATTCTATTTCTCGTTTAAAATTTTGAAACACAAAAAACTTGGCATTCTGATCTATGTTTTGACGACAGATAACAATAGTGGAGGATGGCAGAAGAATATATGTTCGCACTGAGGCAGAGAGAGTGACAACACTTGTGGGATGATTTCTTCATGCACACTGTTTGGTGCCTTGCCGTGCCAACCATGTCATGTACGCTTCTTGGAGTTCCTGTGCTCCAAGAAAACTTTTATTGGTGTCTTGTTAATTGTTACCATTGAGTCATGATCTTGTGTTTGCGTATCTTAGCTAGATTTCGGTCATATTCTTCTAAATAAGTGTTTAATTGATCTACTGGAAGTTGTCACTTGGGATCTGTCTTCAGTTTTAATGAGGGTTTTTTTTTAATCACACCTTGTGGTACTCGGATCAAATGCGTTTTTTTGATAGTGAACTAGTTTTCAAACATCTCATCATATGTTTTAATTGCTCGGTATAATTAATCATTGCATATTAGGTAAAATTTAACCACGCAATCTTTGATTCCTTGAAAATGTTTAGAGCAGCAGTAAATGTTTCTTTGATCAAGCATTCAATTTCACAGAAGTTAAATAAATTTTAGTATAGGTTTTGTGCTTGTACAGTTCAATTTAGTTTTCACAGTAACTATTTTGGTCACCTGCACTTGACCGACTTTACTATTTAGTTCTGTAAACTGACTAAAGCTTATAAGCAGCAAACTGCTTGAAGATTGGAATAGAAAATTTGAAAATTTTACGGTAAGAATTGGTGAACATATGATACTACAAAGAGTTCACTGGATGTGAATCACTGTAATAAAAACAACACATCAATGCACCACAACATTTTCAAAGCGCACGAGCAACATTTTTGAACTCTAGCAAACAAGACTCTAGTATCTTCTGCCGTTTGTGTAGGGATTGGCGTTCATTCTGAAGGACGTCAATTGCACCAGGTGCCACAAACATGTCCATGAATTTCTCATCATTCACAGCAAACAGATCAAGGACGAGTGCCACCACCAACCTATCTCGACTGAATCACATACAACAGAACAAAAAGAAAATACTCAGTCATTAAGTATAGCATAACAAGAGTTGCACCAAAGTTGGAGGATTTTGTGAATGTCAGAAAGGAAAGTAGAAGCGTAGATCATCCAAGTGAAGAGCTTCAGAATTCAATTTAAGCAGCAAAGAAAGGGTTCTAAAGGAAGCTAGAAACTCTTTGTTTTGCACAATATAATAAATAAACAATATATATTTGATAAAGTACTCCCACGCCACCCAGATTGTGTTAGAAGAAATCTTCTAGCATTAGCTGCACAAGTGGAACACAGATACTAATTTTGAACTTTTAGTATCTATGACCAACTTAAACATATTCTTGAGAATCTTATTGTAATGAAAGCAAGAAATATTTCTGGATTGATCAAAACCACCCATTTATAGACTGATCATTTGCAACTGTGGGAGATGTTCTTACTGTATCTTTAGGTGGGTGTATGTGAAAGGGTGTTTGGGTGCTATATGTATCCAAGTGCTAGATGGTAGGATGCTCATATACATGCAGAGGTCAAGAAAAGGCTTACCAAGGTGTTAAGAACCCAGAGTTCAATGTTGATGGCACTAGTCGTTCAATAAGAACCTCACGTATTCTTGCAAAGTGTTGTGCAGCAGAAGAGCAGATATCCGTGTAAGCAGATCCTGACCGTGAATTAGCATCATTGTTTCCAAAAAGAAGACTTCCGCCATTTTGGTGCTGAGAATTATCTACATTTCTGTTGCTGGCAATCATCCTTGGTTGTCGTTTCCCACAGTTTCCGTTTTCTTTCTTCTTATTTCCTCCATAGACATTTTCACATGGTTGATCGGGAGATGGGGTCTCTGGTACAGTCATTTGGCTTTCCCGCAAAGCTTCTTTAGGATCCATGTTCTTCCCTGGTGTGGTATGATGCCCACCTCTTTCTGGAGGTATGTTCTCCTGGTCCCTGCCCATTGCTTCATCTATAATTGATCCTCGGCCCTCAGAGAGCTCAACACAAAATGGAGAAACTTGAGCTGGACTGAATCTGTATATGGATGACGCACTCGAGCCAAAACCTCCTACTAGGTCATTTTCATAACAGACCTGAGAATATGGACTTGTAACTGAGTCAAGGTGGTGTCGAACTAATTGTTTACATTGCTTGGCGAGATCCTTTATGAAACGATTGTAGGAGTGCCTCAAAGCAGCATGGAAGCCAATATAGCCATCCATATCTCCACCACCCATCCTATCTGAATCAACAAAAATAATTCTCATAATTACAACTGATTATTAACCAAGGAAGGACCAATATCCATATAAACAGAAAACTGAATTAATCAGAGACATATATCTTTAAGATTGTTTTGCAACCTATGGTTCAATCTGCATAGTATTCCCCAAGTACTCAAACACACCGTTTTATCAATGATGATTTTGGAATTAAAAGCTCTCTGATATTTCATGAAGTTTATTTCAGTGCGCAGATAATTCAAGGAATAGGAAACCATTATTGACAACTATACATGTGCAATTTGCACATCATAAGATGGTCTCAATTTCCCATGTAACTTCCCCATGATGTATTTGTTGGAAGTAGAATCTGAAAGAACTGTAACTTTTAGGATGAGGCAGATCAAATGGATGTACAAGAATCATGAGGGTCATTTAGGGGAAAACCAAGATTTCATGAACCTGATAGAGAAATAGTTACAGGCCATGGGTCAAGGAATGAGGTTTAAGTACCCAATTCTCAGAAATTCTTAGGGTCTATTACCACCAACTTTTCTATTTAGGTTTTAGTATCCTAGTGTGTCACCTGTAGGTTTCAGGGTTTGGAAAATCTTATTTTTTGAATTTGCTTGTTCGCCAAACGAAATTCGATCTAAATGTGTTAGCTAGTGACGTCCATTGCATTGACAGGATACAGATGCTAAAAGTGGCAGCGTTAAAGTTCTTTTGGGTGAAATCCTTGGTATCCGGTGGCAAGTGTATTTTGTGGGTTCTAATGGCATTTAAACTAAAAAGAAGAATGAATAGATATGACTGGTCGTTAAAGCTTGTACTTCCAAAAACCATAACGCATCCAACAGGCCGGGGTACTTCGCTCTTGTAGAACTAAACCTTAACAATTTCTTGATTGGGTATTTAAGCCTCATTCGATAAATTAGACAAGTAAGACATGCCAATGCTTCAAACCAACGAGTAAATGACTAGCCAACTATACAATTAAAATGGATAACAGTCCCATAACGGTTTTGGAAAGTTATAAGTTATGTTATAACAGGATATAATGAAATATTTTTTAAATATATTTTTTATACCCCCACTAAGTCCTAATGTATTATAGAGTAAATAAGTAAACCATGTTCATAACATTAAATTCAAAAACATCAAAACATAAATAAAAAACATATTTTCGTATGAGAGTGAGATTGCAACAGAGTGAGATCGTAACAAAGAGTGCAATCGACTCTTCTTCTTTTCTCATTCTTTGTCAATCGGTGAGGTCTTATTCTTCGTTGATCGGCGACAGCGAGCTCTGGTCCTTCTTTCCTTGAGTCTAGGGTTATAGTTCAATCAATAATAAAAATGGTGAATTTTTTATTTCATGTATTAGAACAAAATGTTAAAACGACATTATTGAAAAAAACTTTATCTTAATAACGGACATATAACGGTCATTATATCGGAGCCATGATACCAAAATGTGATAATGTCAAAACATAACGGCTCACTTCCGTCAAGCGTTATATCGATACTATAACGTCGTTTTAACTGCATAGCTAGCCAATGGAGTACCAGCTCAGTGGTATGCTTGTGGTGGATGGAATCATAGGTCCGGGGTTTGAACCATGTTGGCGGCATTTGGAGTGGAAGGGGTTAAGGGATTTAAAAATAAAAAAACAACAACAGTTCAGGGCATGTGATAAACTAGTAATATCAAGAAAACAGTCCAGCAATTTAGTGTTCACTATCCTAGATTTGAAATAAAGTGGCAAAAGGGAACAAGACATGAATAACAGTTCTTACTGATGCTATGTTCAATTACCTTACAGTAAAGTAAGCAACTTTAGTAGCAGAAATATGGCATCTCTTGGAGAAACAAAGTATGAATGAAATGAGAAATTCTGTAAATCTGCTCGAGAACAACAAAATTTTGGCTCCAAATATGAATGAATATATTTTACTTGCTACAAGCAAGAAAACGGACACATTCAACTATCAGACAATCCATTTGAAAAGCTAAAGATGAGAGGGACATGAAAAAATCATCTATACGAAAACTTTCATCATGTAACTACTTTTCTCTCCAATTTGGGAATCATCTCATTTTCAACATTCTTACGAAGAAAAAAGAAGGGAAAAATAAAGAATAGAACATAAATTATTCAGTGCTTACAGTTTAATGATTCGCGGCAGTGATTGCGCTCAATGGCAAGATCAAAAAGGTTTCCGAGAACAAATGCAAGCCTATCACAGGCAGTGTCTAGAAGAGGAGCAAGCCATGATCGGGTAGCGGCACGTGCTATCTCTGCAGCTGCCTCTGTGACTCCACCACCACCACCTCGGCCAGCATGAGCAAGTAGTATGTTAGCAACCTGTGGGAACCAACCAGCAGAGTATCTACCATTTAAATTCTGAAATCAAGCACTACAATTTGCAATTTTTTTAGGAACCTTTAGAGTAATCTGACCTTCTCCCTTGACACCGGTGGGCATTCAATTGAGTATGTCGCACAGCGGAATTCATGCATCACCCTCTCAAATGCAGCTCCTCCATAAAGCTTGAGTGTGGAGTTGGGAGGTTTTACAGCTGTGGTAAGCCCTGGCCAGCTCCCAACACCACTTTCTGATTGCTCTTCATTAGTTGTTTTCCCCCATTGCTCTGGGGCCGGATCTGCTGCTCCGTCAATCAGAGCTCCCTTCATTGACAAACAAGAAGAATTGATGCTTCTTGTTAACAATGTAAATCATATGAAAAATGCAGATCCAAGAAATAAAATGCATAATATGACTTACAACATGACTGCTGATAGAAGCTGTGTGCATCATTCCAGATCTCCTAAGATGTGAAACATCAGAAGTAGCCTTGATCTTGGAGTCCATCCTGGCCAAATCACTGCTTACTTCATCACACCGCTGTTCAAGCAACGCGAGTGTCGCTGGTGCTGCTTCTTTATATCTCTTTTGAAGCTCTGCCTCCAAATAATCCTTCAGACATCCAAAACCTATGAAAGGTCTAAATTTTTCCTCATCAAATCCCCCATTAACACCCTCACGGAGATGACGGAGAACCTCTGTATCCACCTGGGAAATTTGCCTACGGAATTCTTCATTTGAGATTGTACCCCTGTCCTTTGGTAAAGCCACAAAGTATGGGTGGATGTTATCTCCGAGATAGCCACTTGCACTAAAATATCGATCCACTTCCCATCTGTCAGAAAACTCCTGCATGGATTAACTCTCTTGCCATCAGAAAAAAATGTTTTCTCAACTTGATATTAAACAGAAATTGGTTATTTCTCAGAAACGCGATGAACTGAAATTATTCGTACCTTAAGTCGATTATCAAACTTGGAAACAACGATAATTGTACGCCTGAAGGATGGATCTATTTCACGTATAGCATCAAGCCAGAGAGACGAGCACCACTCTATGCTACTTTGCTGAAGGAATAACAGAAGACGATGAGGAGGGCTTGCTAATGATTTAACCATTGACAAGATCTCATCAGGTGTCCTTTCCGGTTCCCCCTTCTTTGCCTGCATATTTAGATTTGTGAATTTCAAATGAAATAATCATTAACCTCAATCTAAGGCAAGAGAGTGGTAGAGCACACACCTTAAGAACAAAACCAGGTGTGTCAATAATGGTCAGATTAGGGCAATGTGCATATTCTGCTCTCATCACAATTGGCTTAGGCGAAACTGCAGTTTTTGTTTTCTTCAAAAGCGCTTCAGTCCTGGTCTTAATGTGTTCTGCAATTGCAGATGCCAACATCATTGGGCTTCCATACTCTTCAGAGTCCTCATCCTGTATATTTTCAATGTACCTTAGAAATTTTGTTCATGTAAAGGGAAGATAAAAATGTAACATAAAGTTTCACTTTCTAACTCAGGATAATAGAAAAGAAGATTATTAACCAAACAACTCCAAAGTAATAACCCTATTGCCTATGAGTTACACAAACAAAAATATATGACAATGAAGGGAACAAGCTCAAACTAAAATAATATACACAAATGTAACCTTGAACCAGTACGAAATTGTATAGAATATGAAGTAACAACAATGCTTTTAAGATACATAAAAAAAAGGAGCTTACAACAATGTAAATTCGGACACATCCCTAACGAAACATACACATCTGCATTAATGACTCATCATAAAATTCAAACAAAAGCTCCCAAATGAGAACCTATTCCAATGATTCGCAAAGCACGAGAGCTTAAAACAAGCAATAATCCCACCCACCATATCAAGACACACTTTTTATACCTTCATCAACCCTGGTACTCCATATGCACACAAAATGAACAAAACCCAGAAACCCCTAATTACTTGATCTCATATAACCCTACGGAAAATTCAAAAAATAATCTCATTTGCCACAAAAATTCACAAAACCCCAAATCTCTACACACAAATCTGAAAATACCCAATCCATCAAAACCCTAGAAATTGCAACAAAACCTCAAATTAACGAAATGGGGGTCAAAGTAACCTGAAATCGACATCGGGGCTCCGATGCAGAGGGATCATGAACCATCTGAAGTATAAGGGGTCTCCTGGTACCCATCTCGACCTCTCGAATGTTGAATCTAAACCCAAGAAGAGCTTCAAGAAGCGAGCTTTTACCATCGGATTGACCACCCAAAGCGACAATCTCTGGGATTGGGACTTTCTCCCCAAATGCGACCGCAGCAGCTTGTAAGCGGTTGTAGGCTTCGAATCTGGACTTGAATTCGGAGTTCGAAGTGGTTTTGGTGGAAGATGGATCGGTAGGGTTGTTGAGTTGGTGGTGTTTTCGGTTTTGTGTGTTTGGGGTTTTGCTTGGTGTGGTGAGGAAGCTGTTCGTGCTTTGGCTTCCCATTGTTGAAGACGAAGGGAGTGAGAGCGGAAGTGTGGGTTCTGGAGAGTAAAGGTTGGAGTTTTGAATTTGAATCTTGTTGGGGAGCGGGACGAGACGATGAAGAAGGGAATCTCAATGCAATCAAGTTCCAGATCTGATGTGGTCAAATAGAACCACTTCTGATTTGTGCCACCAGTATGCTTCAAAAGTCGTCCATGTTATGGTCGACCCACTTTAGGTCGCTCCGTTCCTCTTAGAAATTGACCTATGGATGTGGTTACTGAAGACAGTGAAGGAAGCATGAGAATAATGAAGAAAAAGACATCTTGAAAGAGTTTGTCTTTTTTTTTTTTTTTTTTTTTTTACATTTTTATCCATTTTTTTAAAAGAGTGATTCAACGTGACGAGCAAACCAGCGAGGAAAAGGAGGTGGCGGGGGGTGAACCATTCACCCCCTCGGGATGCGCGCACAAAAAAGTGGACACACATCCCAAGGGGTGAATGGTTCACCCCCGCCACCTCCTTTTCCTCGCCCACTTCCTCGACATTTAGAATTTCTGTTTTTAAAAACACAATGCCATTTTCATACAACAAAAAACAAAAATTTGACATGAGTTAAAATCTTTTAAGCAGATTTGTGCTAGTTGGAATCAAACACCACCTTGTTATCCAGTTCAGTAGTACGTGGACGGGTATAAAGATAATAAAAACATTTGAAAGGCCTAGCCTTATTTTTTAGGGTTTGGTGATCTAAGCAAGAGCGAACTCGTGAGACTACAATATATCGCGGTGAATATCAATAGTAAAACAACACAATAGATTCACACGAAGATTATCGTGAATAAACACATGGAAAAAAACCCATGGATAGTTGGAGTGAGTTTTAAAATTCCAATATGACCGCCTGCAGGTTGATCAAGAAAATTAACAAGAGGAGAGGGTCATGGGGGTGGTAACTCTGCTAGAACAATGTACTCATACTATAAGTCATCCAATATTAATATAAAAGGTATATCAAATATATTTGGTAGGAGCTCATTGATTACTTTAAGAGTATTGCACAACATAGATTTTAAAAAAAAAAACTCACAGCCAGAATCGTTAATTAGTCTCAAGTATGATAATTAACTAAAGGCTTCCTTATCTAACACTTGAATCAATATATTTACACTCGGATGAAGCTCCTTGAATGCAATAACACTACTAGATATGCATCGTGTAACTATTAAATACTTTTGTAAAAGGTTTGAGATGTGATGAGAGATATAAAATAGACGAGATTTTAGAAAGGAAAATGGGGATTAGGAAATAGTGAAGGATTTAGCGAGCACTGGAAGTTTGAGAATTTAGAAAAGAAGGGGGGAGAGGGAGAAGGACTTAGAGAGCTCTAGAAGTTTAGAGAGCAAGAGAGAAAGACATGTAATATCTTATGTGTGATAATGTAATTAAAATATATAGTGTATGTGTTTGACTTGATCGAACACCATGAAGTGCTTCTGTTTATGGCAGGAACTGTTGGGTTAATAGTCTCACATCTTCGGAGATAGAGTTGTCACGAAAGAATATAAAAATGTGATTCACCCTTTAATAAAGATGTCTTTTGAAAAAAAACCCTCACCTTAGGGTGAGATGAGACTGGTGCTAGAAGTGTTTAAGTTGGAACAACACTGCTGCTATGTTAACGGACCCAATTGTGCACGTGCACAATGTGCGCCAATAGGAACCATGAAGACCTTTGTGGGGTCTCCATTTTTTCTTGTCCTAAATAATCCCTAGATCCATTGTTGCATGCATCAAACATATCAAAACCAAATAATTGAGATTCTTTTTCATGTAGAGTTGAAACAGAAAACTTCCCTGATAAACCCCATTGCTAAGATTGTAATCTTCACATTACACTAAATTGACATTTTTATAACAATCCAAAAACAATATTAATTTTGAATTGTAAAAATCACCAAACAATTTTACACATTTTCACGATAAAGTGATACAATAATTATATCACCATGAAGAGTATGGTGCTATAAGTGATACTATTCATGGTGATCCAATTTATTATATCATTTTTTTTGTAAAACTATTTTTCATTTTTAACTAAATTTAGTTTTAATTTGAAAAATAGTTTTACAAAAAAAAGTGATACAATAAATTGGATCATCATGAACAATATCATTTATAGCACCATACTTTTCATGGTGATATAATTATTGTATAACTTTATTTGTAAAAATGTGTAAAATTGTTTATTGAACTATTACAACTCAAAAGTTATATTGTTTTGGAAACTGTTCCAAAAATATCAATTTTACTTTAAAATCTTAGAGATCCTCCCTCCAAAAAAAATATTTTGCCAATTAATTAAAATATAAGTTTCTGGAATTTATTGCCTTTATCAAAAGAAGTAATGAAAGAAGCCGCATGATGGCATCCATCGTTCAATTTATTCACTGATTATCATATACATATAGGTGTAGATGAGGTCTCTTTGATCAATAACCATGACCAGGACTTCGACAATAACCATTACTAGCTGCAAACGCAAAAGGCCCAACATGGTAGAGAGTAAATGGATTGGTAGGATAATCTGGTCCCTTCTCGTACTTTAAAACAGCCCCACTGTGCCCAGAGCTCATATCCGTGGTTTCACTGCATGCATTATTAGGCGATGAGACTAAGAACACCCTGCACTTGTGAGCTCCATAGTTGCTGACTGACTTTGGTGCTTGCAGGAAGAAGGTTCCATGCCTGTCTGTTTCGGCTGATTGAGTCACAGGGTATTTGGTGTTGTTGCATACTAAGCTCACAGTTGCACCTACATAACAAACAGACAAAAGAATGTATTAAAATGAAATGGTACAGCAAGTTGATGTACATAACAAGCTAGCTTCAGTTCAACTTACCAGCAAGGGGTGAAGATCCCCAAAGAGATCCCGACCCCTGATCATAATTGCAGGGCAAGCAATAAATAGAACCTTGCACTGCTATATAAGTTCTCGGGAGGAGATTGTTACTCGATGCAGGTTGAACAGCAGGTGGTTCCACCTGTGCCGGTGCCTGACCCTGATCAGCAAACGGTTGTGGTGCCGCAGCTGGTTGATCAGCAAACGGTTGTGGTGCCGCAGCTGGTTGATCAGCAAAGGGCTGCGGTGCCATACCGTGATGAGCAGACGGTTGCGGTGCCTGGCTTTGGCCTACAGAAGGACCCAGCAAAAGAAAGAGAGAAACTAGACACTTGAAGAACAATATTGACATGGAAGCCATTGCTTCCTCCCTGAAATTGATCAAGATGCAAAAGGTTTGAGCTTTTGTTTAAGGTAAGGTGATCAGAATGAGCTAGCGTTTATAAAGAGTTGCTAAAGTGTTTATAAAGAGTAGCTAAAGTGTTGTGATGTACATGTGGTGCATGGCTTGACATGCAGAGAGACAAGTAGCTTTGGAACTTTGCACAACTAGCAACAGATCATAAAAATGACCAATCCTTTGAAACCGATCACTTGAGATCACTTCATGAGAACGACTCTCAGTTCTCGAAGTATTGTTCAAGTATTTGATTACAACTTGGTCCACCACATCTTGACATATGGCAAGTATTTATGGAGTTGCCAAGAACTGGCCATGAATAGTTTTTTAATTAAAATTATAAGTAATCCTTATTTTGTTGAGGTAATTACATGGAGCCTTCGGTACCATGTACTGATGTTAGCACCATGAGACTTGTAGCTAGTAACAGGATGGGGGGGGGGGGGGGGGGGGGGGGGGGGGGGGCGGGCAGAGAGAGTTAAGTACTGTAAGTGACGAATCGATCTAATGGGTTAATTACCTAATAATAGTCTACATTGTATACTTTTCATGGATCGTATAAACTACGTTGGCCCATGGGAAAAAGAAATTTCATTTACAATTATCACAGCTTGCAACCTTATTTTCACTTCAACATTGAAGTTTCTCTTCTTCTTGTTCTTCTCGTTGTTTACTCGTTCATCATCTTCTTCTTTCTCTTCTCAACACATTAACAATTCAAGTTCAACTGCTCAATTTCATGGCTACACTGTTATTTCTGATTTTCGTTTGATTAACCAAAGATCACTAATCGTGTGTCCTGATGCAAACCCGTATCTCGGAATCAATGTTTCAAGTTCTTCATCAGGACTTTCTAATGATAAAAATGTTACTGTTACAGTTAGTGGCGTCTTACTTCCTGCAGAATCGGACTGGATAGCCATGATTTCACCTTCAAGTGCAGAGTAAGCTAACAAAAAAATCAAACAAATTGGGATATTATGTACAAGTGATCGTGTTTTCTTCTTTTCTTATGTTGTTGAATGGCATGGACAGTGTATCAAGTTGCCCATTGAGCACCATACAATATAAACAAACTGAAGATTTTAGTGACCTCCCTCTTCTATGCCATTATTCAGTCAAGGTAATATAAAAACTTCAAGAGTGAAAGAAATTAGTGGTCAATGATGAATGTTCCAATAGTATGATCCAAAATGCTAGGAAATCAGATTTTTGCAATCAGGGTGACGTGTCGTGACCTTGAAAGAATGACCAAATCCCTAAAGAGTTTATATGTATCTCGAGGTTGTAAAAAATCTCCTATAATGATGCCACATCATCCTGGTTGCAAAAGTTGGTTCCCTAGCCTTACTCATAGTATGATATACCTGTTGCTGTTTCAGGCACAATATATGAGCAAGGATCCAGCCTACCTTGGATGTAAAAAGAAGGAATGCAAGAAATACGAGGCAGGTGTTTGTGTAGTATCAATGTGCTCTGGGTCGTTGACATTTCATGTAGTCAACATTAGAACTGATATTGAGTTTGTGTTCTTTGGTGGTGGATTTGGCGCGCCTTGCATTTTGGAAAGGTCCAATAACGCTCTAAATTTTAGCAATCCGAGTGCACCCTTGTATGGCCATCTCTCCAGTACTTATTCTAGCGGAACTTCAGTAAGTTAGCTAATTGGGTTTATAATGACTTTTTATTAGTCAACAACTGCTCCAACGATGTCTATATCATGTTTAGTTACCTTCTTACTAAATACAAATTTAGCAAGGACACATTAATATCAAACTATGTGATAAATTGTGATACTAAATTAGGTTGATTTGGTTCTATGGGGTCATGTGCATAACTATGAGAGAACGTGTGCTGTTTCTCAAAATGAATGCAAGGGCATGCCTAGCAAAGATGGAGATGGGGATTGACATGTATGACAATAGCAATTACACAGCTCCAATTCATGCTGTGATTGGCATGGCAGGCTTCTCATTGGATGATTTTCCCAATATTGTAAGTCCTTTTTCTTTAATTTAAGCTAAAATTTTTATAATTAAACACAATTTATGTCATTGATAAAACTATTTTTATGAATTGAACATGAATGCTCAGGGTCCTAGCTGGAGCTTATCAAGGGTACAGGCATTTGGGTACTTTAGAGTACATGCCACAAGGCAAAACATTACAATGGAGGTTTGTACACGATCTAAATGCCCTATTTGGTTCAATTATGATTATCAAATAAGATTGTCTTCGAAGAAGCTAAGCTGATTCATGTATCATTGTTGTTTATGATTTCAGCTTGTGAACTCGAATACGGGGAAGGTTGAGAGGATAGCTTCCGCATCACCAAATGATAAGTCATGTAAGATCAGCTTGAAACATTTGAGTTGGGTTTATGATATATATATTTCTCAACAATTGAGTCAAGAAATAAAAATTCTCTTCCTGGTGGTATAGTGTATGATATACTATAAGGGACCGATTATGCAGAGCTATATGGTATAATTTTGTAATTTGAATGGATGTGGAAATCATTTAGAGGGCCATTATTTTTCATCCATAACATTCTTTCTGCTATATAAAAAGCAATGAGTGAATTTTGTGGGAAAATACAAGAAAGATAATAGTAAATATGGATGACTGCTGTTTGATGCTAATATCTCAAGTTCATTCTAGACAACTGAGGCGACATGAGCCAAGTTAATTTGTGGCCTCAGCATCAGCCACCTCCCCATTTGGTAGTGTAAGAGCTTATAAATAGGCTCCCAAATTTAAATTTGAAATTTAGGCATCCGAAAAAAACACAAACACACACCCTACCGTGCACCCAGAAAGACGTTTGAAAAGGCCAAGTTCTAGAAATCTGTCTGCAATCAGCAAGTTTGCTAATCCGATGCATCTGAAGCTTCCAGAAATCTAAAGGTACAAAATCTGAAATTTGTAAGAATCTTTGTAATCAGTATCCGAAGTGATAACAATTTTTCTGGTGGATGTTAGCAATTATTGATCCATTGCACATTTAGATTAGTTCGTTTTTGAGTTTGGAGGTAGCTTTGCATAACAAGGTGGTATTTGAGCTGTTTGGCACAACACATTATATCATTACACACCCACACATATATATACCAAACTATGTCACACCCCAACCTGCCACGGGACCCGCAACGTGCCAACATGTGGTTTGAATCCTTAACCACAGTCAATCGTAACCGGATACAATATCATAATATAACATATTCTCAAAACGAGAGACAAAACGAAAAATAACCAACTAGGATAAAATTTGAACAAAATAAAAAGTATTCGCCCAACCCAGCGTCATAGCGACAAGGCCAATATATAAACATCCCGTATCTAACAAAATATGTAAGTACAATGAAAATACTTAAACTAAAATAAAACATACCCGCACAGGGTGGACAAGACTAAACAGTACAAAACGAGCCTACAACTGGAGACTGGACGTAAGCGGCACGATCGGCTGGAACAACATTGTGTACACTCCAATAAAAGCACACCCTTTGCGGTGTCAGCAAAGCACAAAGCTAGCTTGTGCGAGTGAACTAAATACAAACATCAACAAAATATGTAGTGGGAAGCCATGGCACAATAACGAATAACTACGTAATCCTAAATGCATGATTCATAACATATAAGCGGTGCCTTATACCAGTTTCTAGAGTCCGAGTCACACCATGTCTCTAAGGATAACATTTCTTAGTTCATGCACCAACAACAAGGCATTCAATAAGTACAAGCAAGTTTCCAAGTGTGCTAGTCATTTCAGGTGATTCAAACATAGTAAATTTCAGGTGATTAGACATAGAAAATATCGTAACTTGCAAGCTTCCTAAGTATGACGATTAAGGTGTAACGCCCGTAAGTTTTCATTTGACTAATTTACTTACTTTTTAGTTTTATAATTAAAATCAGTGATTTTAGAGTTCTTAGAATTTAAATGACTGTGATAAAAAATTTCTGGATTTTTTCATGGCGGGTGCCCTTAGAGATTCGATGAGAGCAAATAGCCACCCACCTATTAAAACGTGTCCTTTTTCTTCCTCACGAGCAGCAGGGTTGCTCTCTTCATTTTCAACCTGATTTCCGGCGATTCACCACCATTTTTCCGCCAAATTAATCTCCTTATTTCTTATCTGTTTTATTCCTCTTCCTTTCCCCTTCCTTCTCCTTCGAGTTCCCGCTAAAAAAATCAGAGTGTATCATTTTGTGAAACTCGATCAAAGCTATGGGGGAGGTTGTTCGAACAACTCTGCTCCGATCAGGCCCTTTGGTGGAGTCGATAGGAGTGTTTGGAGGCCGAAGACCCTATATACAAAGGTGATCAAATGGTTGGCTGAAAATTTCAGAAAAACATGGAGATTGGGGTTCGCTTTAAGTTGTGATTTGCGGGTGAGCTTCGATCCATGGTTTTGAGGTGTTGGGGGAGCTTGATTCAGGTGAGAATGGCCTTAAAAAGTTTTGATTTTGTGTATTTTCCCATTATTTTTGCTTGCATGTTGTTAATTAATGGTATTGGATGTAGATCTATGACATGCAATAGGTTCTAGTATAAATTTGAGTTGTTTGTGAGTTGGATCATACTTAAAAGTTAAACTTCGGATCTGAATTTTAGTTTGTAGTTTAGGATATTTTCTTTGAAATAAAATGGATTGTTTTGGGTTTTCAGTTTTTGTGGTTCTTTGAAATTGTATCATGGAACGTGGAATCTCTAGTTCATGTGTTGTTATATATTTGCTAAGATTGCATAATATTCCATGAATTTTTGCTTTGAGCTGTATAATAGCACATGAGAGTGATTGCATAATATCCATTCATGGCATGTATTTGATAATAGTGATGACATAATTAAGCATTCATAGTATGTATGTGAGAATTCATGTGGAATTCTGCTAGATAATGTTTTCTTGGTTGTATATTGATGTTACCCCCTTGGGTGGGCGGGTAGCGGGGTAGATACGGGCGGCAAGCTACCAAGGGGAGAGTATTGTAATACATTGGGTGGGCGGGCAGCGGGGGAGATATGGCTGGCAAGCTACCAAGGGAAGACGATTGTTGGTGTTTTTGAGCACGTGTTTGATATTGTAACACCTTGAGTGGGTGGACAGCGAGGGGATATGGCTGGCAAGCTACCAAGGAACCATATTATTTTGATATTGATATGATGATATTAATGTTGTTGAACACTTGCATATTTACATCATAATTGAGCATTCGAAATGAAGAATGGTGGTGCATTGTTAAGTTGTATGATTCCTTTGAACTGTCTCAGTCGATGTTATACATATTTTTTAGGGATAAATGTTTTGAGATTTGGTGTGTTCACTTAGATAGGAAAACTAAGTCATTGTTTTAAGGTGGTTTAGCCTAACACAATGGGTTGTTCCCGAAAGGTATGATATGAGTTATTTCCGAGTGTTGGAAATATGTCAGCATAAAAGCATGTGTATATAGTCATGAATGTGATTATTTTTACAAATTGACTAATAGTTTGATGACTTAGATTATGGTGTGTTGATTGAAAATCTCAACCTGATGTGAATTTCTCTCATTTCATCTTGCATCTCATGCATTAGCTGCATGTAGGTTTACCACTGATATATACATTGTATTTTATAACATCATCATGGCATCCTATTGTTGTGTAGTACTGTTATGTATTTGTGGTCTGCTCATAGCAGCTAGTGTTGACCCGTTTGATTGTTTTGGGCAAATGGGTGTACCCTTACCTGGGTGCAGGCGATGTTGTTGTTGGGGGTGATGCTGCAAGTGGAGCTGAGTTGCGGATGCTTGTCTTTTAGGATGGTGAGTTAACTTATTTTATTGGATTGCATGTATGAGTGTTATGTTTCTCTTAAAAAAAAAAGGTTATTGGAGTCGCGTCTTGGCTTTCGAAGCATTTAGGTGTTTTGGAAATCAGGGCGTGACACAAAGTGAACCAAAATAATCTCTATGTAAGTGTCTCATATCATATGTATCCGCATACCTTACAAATGTGTCTCACCTAGACACATCCCACAATGTGCACCAATACCACTTCAACTTTATTTGTATCCCAATGAGGTGTCAATTATAGGATACAAACTCTGATGTCCGAAAGACTGGTCTAACACACCCGCTTTAACACAAATCAAACTCAAGCTCGCTAAGAGGGAAAATGAGTAATCTCCAAAGCATGTTCTCCAGGACCCGTCCTACCACACTTTCTAGTGGTAAGCGCGTGCGGGAGCTCACCCCACCTTAGTGAACATGCCACATGTGATAGCATCCACAATGTGCGTAGCTCATTATCTTAAAACACTACCAAACTCACGTTGCGAGCAAACTCCAAAGTATCAACACAACATGCATTACAAAGGGGAAAAAACATGCACATACTAAGAGACTATATAGAGTCTAACTTAACAAATGTGTAACAATTATCAACTAGACAATCCTCACAAGTCCATGACTACACTAGGATCCCTACATGACCCAAATCACCATAATAAAATCCCTCGAGTCGAACAATCATATGAGTTCAAGACTCGGCAATCTATGGTAAAATACAAGAGCTGATAACATAGGTCTTATTACCTAATTCTTTCTGAGTCAGTATAATTTTGCAAATAAAATCATGCCATTAACTTTAGACACTAGTCCCACCATGTCATACAAAGCAGACTTTAAAACATTGCGTATAAACCCAAATGGTGTTATGCGAAAGTCTAACCACATTTACATTCCGTCACTATTCCATTACATTCATATATATCATGATTCATAAATCCATTCACAAAAAAAGAACCAACATAGCAATAAAATCTCCAAAACCTTATAAGGGTCAAATCCCTAACTTAGGTTCAATCACATGCATAATGTAGCAATTCAATTCAAGATTTTAAAATTGATATTTCTCAAATTAAACATTATATTTACACTCACCTGAGCGAAATGGGTTTCCGAAACCTAAATCCTAGTGATTGAAGCTCCAAATTTGCGGAACATCAAATTGCGACTAAGGAAGCTTCCCAAAACTGGAAAGACAGATCCAACATTGAGCAAACTATTCAGAGACAGCAAAAGAGAATAGGAATAGTCCGGCAAAGGACTGAAAAATTACTTACCGGCGAAACAGATCCAGTGATGACTCCGACAAAGCTCGAATTCTGGCAAAAACTCTCTAAAAACCACCCGACACATCTCTAATCCTCTCCAAACAGGGCCATAGGCTGGAGATTGGCCGAAATAGCGTCACTAAACAAAGGATCGCCCCTCACTGGTGTGATCACAACTTGCATTCACGCAGATGAACCTCCTTGATGAACATGCAAACATTGACTTTCAGAATTTTTCCAACCACTCGACCACCTTTGCATGTGGGGCTTCGGACCTCCAAACGACGCCATGAACACCACTGAAAGGACTGATTGGAGTTGTGTCGTCCAATTAGTCATAAGAAGCTCTGTCAAGCACTAAACAATTTTAAGTTTCAGCGCAGGGGAACGAATGGGAAATAAATGAGAGGAAGATGAAGAAAAATGAGGAAGATATGAGGAATTTTGGGCAGAGAAAGCGCTAGCGAAGATGAGTTAGCTCTGCTCTCGCACGTGTAAGGGAGGAAATGGAGAAGACGAAGAGAAAAGGAATGGAGTTTTCTTTTTATAAGTGGGTGGCTATTTGCACGACCAATATTTGAGGGCACCCACCCTTTCTAACTCATAAAATAAATTTCAAACGAATTCAATGAAATTCCAAAAATTAAAATTACTATTCTAATCCAAAATTTTCAAACTAAGCAAATAAAAAAAAATCTATAGGTGTTATATATATATATATATATATATATATATATATATATATATATATATATATATATATATATATATATATATATATATATATATATATATATTAGGGGTGGGCTGGGCCGGTTAATTGGACTGTTTAGCCCAAACCGAGGACCGGAACCAACTTTTAAAGCCCAAGTCCGGCCTGAGTACCCCGGTTAACCGAAATTTCGGATCGGTTCAAACCAGTCTCGGTCAAGCCCGAAATTTTCGGCCCAAACTTTTTTCTTTTTTTCAGCCCAGTTTTTTTCAGCACTGTTTTTTTTAAGTTTTGTTACTGTTCAAATCTAAACCTGATTATTGGCTTTTTTTTTTTTTTTGCCAAATTACACAAAGAAGGTTTACAACATTTCAAAAATCAACTAAATACACCTTATAGATCCAATTACAGATCCAAACCTTTCAAATACAAAATACCTCACAAATTCAAAACATCTTACAAATCCAAACACCTTACAAATACAAAACACCTTACAAATTCCAACACAAAACACGAATATGCAAAATACAAAATTAAAACACATTAAAAGACCCTTTGTTGCCCTCATCTCCATGTTTCTCCATCTTCAATCATCCAATGTCGACTTTATAATAAGCTAATAATAACTTGAAAATAGAAAATAAAAAGAAATGATTTATAAAGAAAATTAGAGACTAAAACTATATGTTTCTAAATAGCTAGGTGAAGTAATTTGTAACAATTAATTGAAAGATCAAAGAAAATAGATTGTCTTGGGTTCATAATCATGTATTAGGGATTAGACTCACCGTTTCGCTGCAAATGAGCGTCCAACTCCACCTGTTTCTTGATTGCATCTTCTAATTGGCTTGCATGAGAACTTGTATAAAATGATAAAATCTTTCTCTGATAGTACCATCTCACATCTGGTCTTACATGTACAAAATTTGCATGTGGATCCAAACAAAATTTGGTGCATTGTAAGGATATGTTGCGTCAGTGATACAAGGGATGATGCGAGTAGATCTAGGGCATGTGAGAGCTTTGAGATTCGTTGTTCGGGCCTTATTGTCCTGGATCAAGTCCTAAGACCCGTGCCTCTGAGGCTGTATGTCTTGGGCCTGGACACCTGACTTATAGGTTTTTGATCCGCATGGGATTGCATTGAAGTCTTTTATGTACTGGGGTTAACCCATAACACATGTACGACATTGATTGAGTGATTGTTTGATGTCTTGTCAATATATATACAGGTTTTGGACCTTCAAGTGAGTAATTAGAGATGTTCTACTAATTATAAAAAAAATTTACCTCAAAAAATATATATATATATACAGGTTTTGGACCTTCAGGTTTTCCCCCACGTCTGCAAATTACAAAGTCATTGCATTCTCATATTAATTAAAGATGTTCTACTAATTATAAAAATAATTTAAAATTCTCAGATCTGGCGGATAAATAGTTCTAGATATAAGTGTCAGGTTTACCTCAAAAATGGCGGATATAAGCGCTGCAATTGAATCAAATCTGGCGGATTAAGCAATGTATCCGCAGGAAACATCCTTTTCTGGCACTAATAAATGTGGCGGTTTTTAATCCGCCATTGCATAGTTTTCCGGTGGATTGAGTTCTTTTTCCGTCACAAATGATGTTATATGTGGCACTTATCATCCGCCACAATTGAGCCATTTTGTGGTGTTAAAGGATTACATGACTTTAATGTACCAGAAGTTGAATAAGGAGTTGAAGGTTCATGGAACTGAAAGTTACAGAATAGTTTGAGTTTTATAATAAATATGACATGAAAGGGATGGTGATATAAGCAAGTGATGGGAAGAACAAGAAAGAAAGAAAAATAGGAGAAAAAAGTCTTTGGAGATTAGCCGGTGTGAAAACTAACGATGAAATCTAGGTAAGGAGTGGAAAGCAATGCATGGAAGAGGTTATCGCAGATTGTTCTTTCTTGAGTTTACAGTCAAACCTTCTTAGTAACTTCTATAAAATTTCTCTCCTAGTCAACAATTTACCCAGACTGTCCTGTACTATTTTGTTCATTATATAGGGACTTAAGCAAATGAAAATATCTCTCAACATACTGTATATCTTATATAAAAGCATTCTCATATCCTGAAACTCCAAAATTATCTTTCCCCCTTCAGCTCACTGAAAAAAAGAATCACGCGGACATTCAATAAAAAGAGCTTCAGTTCCTAGGCTTGTATGGTATATGTAGATAAGCTTCAAACAGTCATCTACTTCACATGCAAGTCGTATCACCATGAGAACTTCGACAAGTCATGCTTGGTGGAATGCTTGGAAGTTTATGTAGAGTATCTACCCCTGAAGGGGACAAATGTTCAGGTAAAGCAGTTTTATGTTTGAAATGGCTTTTAACAAAGTTTCGTGGAAGCTTTAGTCTGATATCTAGCTACATAGTTCAAGGAAGGTCATACATTACTATGTCTGAGTAATGTAATTGAGAGATCATGTTGTAGTCTAACAAATAGGGTAATACGATGAAAAAAAAGCTTACGTTCCAGTAGGATACACTGACACTGATCAGGTTGCACATATTGGATGATTTATACAGATATTTATCAAATTTCTAATACAACAGCTATGACCAAGGTTGCACATTACTTGGCTTGTTTATACCCTAGTTCTGAGTTTGTAATATCACGCCCAACTCTTTTGCCGAGGATCTTAAGAAAGCTGTATTTGAAGATAGAAATTGGAAAGAGTATCTAGTTAAGAGGTCAAGTGACTTAAACTATCTTCCTTTTTGGGCACGAAATTTTGTATTTCTCTCTCCGGCTTGGTATATTTATATCAATCATAGCTAACCCTGGGGTAACTTACTAAACAATTTAGCTTTGATAGCTTCCATTTTCATAGTCATTTTTCCGCCAAGCTGGCCTCCAACCCATTCCATGAAGGAACTAGCTAACAAAAATAGAAGTGCACGCCCAGCAGAAATAAAAAATCCTATCATCTTCAATTTATTTTAAAGGTTTGGGAATCCTAAATAAACCCCTGCTCGATTTTCAAAAAAATAATTTTCTAATTAATTAACTCTGGAGTTATTGCCTTCTTAAAAAAAAGTAACGAAAGAAGATGCACGATGGCATCCATCCTACAATTTATTCACTTATTATCATATACATATAGATATAGATGAGGTATTTGTGATCAAGGACGTCGGCAATCAGCAGGAATAGGTTCAAACGCAAAAGGCCCAACAGTGTAGAGAGTAAATGGATTGGTAGGATGATCTGGTCCCTTCTCGTATCGTAAAACAGCCCCATTGTGTCCAGAGTGTATATTCGTGTGCTGTTCACATGCAGTTGAAGGCGATGAGACTAAGAACACCCTGCACTTGTGAGCTCCATAGTTTGTGACTGACTTTGGCGCTTGCAGGAAGAAGTACCCATTCTTGTCTGTTTTGGCAGATTGAGTTACAGAGTATTTGGTGTTGCTGCATACTAAGCTCACAATTGCACCTAAATAACAAACAGACAAAAAAATGAATACAAAATGAAATGGTACAGCAAGTTGATGAACATAACAAGCTAGCTTCAGTTCAACTTACCAGGAAGGGGTGAAGCTCCCAAAAGAGTTTCAAATCCCTGATACTGGCAGGGTTTGCAATAAACAGCACCTTGCACCGCTACAAAAGTTCTCGGTGGAAGATTGTTACTCGGTGCAGGTTGAACAGCAGGTGGTTCCACCTGTGCCGGTGCCTGACCCTGATCAGCAGTTGGTTGAACAGCAAACGGCTGTGGTGCCTGACCCTGATCAGCAAATGGCTGTGGTGCCTGACCCTGATCAGCAGCCGGTTGATTAGCAAACGACTGTGGTGCCATACCCTGATCAGCAATGGGTTGATCAGCAAACGGTTGTGGTGCCATCCCAGGTGCCTGCAGGCTTTGGCCTACAGAAGGACCCAACAAAAGAAAGAGAAAAATTAGACACTTGAAGAACAATATTGACATGGAAGCCATTGCTTCCTCCCTGAAATTGATCAAGATGCAAAAGGTTTGAGCTTTTGTTTAAGGTAAGGTGATCAGAATGAGGCGTTTATAAAGAGTAGCTAAAGTGTTTATAAAGAGTAGCTAAAGTGTTTATAAAGAGTAGCAAAAGTGTTGTGATGTACATGTGGTGCATGGCTTGACATGCAGAGAGACAAGTAGCTTTGGAACTTTGCACAACTAGCAACAGATCATAAAAGCCACCAATCCTTTGAAACTGATCACTTGAGAATGACTCAGTACTTGAAGTATTTGACTCCACCGCATCTTGATACATGGCAAGTACATGGAGTTCCAAAACCTGCCTATGAAATAATTTTTAATTAAAATTCTACCTAATCATTATTTTGTTATTTTGCTTTTGTTGAGGTAATTACATGGAGCCTAAACCTCCATCAGTACCATGTACTGATGTTAGCACCCTGAGACTTGTAGTGACAGGATGGGGCAGAAAAACTAAGTGTAAGTGAAGTATCCATTAACAGGTTAATTACCCAATATAGTTTACATTGTATACTTTTCACGGATCGTATAAACTACATTGGTCCATGGGAAAAAGAAATTTCATGTATTTATTTCTTTATCTATTTTGTAGCTTTTTTTATTGACCACCACCTAAAAATGACCATCAGGGTCTGGTTTTTTGCACTTTAAACGCTGACCCTGATGGCCAGCACAAAAGCTGGTTAATTAGCACAAAATCTGGGTAGCTAGAGTCTCACTATATCATGCATGCGTAATCATACTTAATAAAATTTGTTTAATAGCATAGTCAAGATGCATAACATAACTACAATGCACACAACATCTTTGCAAGAACTTGAACTACAATATTTTTGGCTTACGTACTCTCATCTACAAAGAGCCGAGCGTCACCTTCATAACTTTACGAACTAAAATGCCATTCTCTGTTAAGTTTGCTAAATGAGTTTGAGGGGCAATGCAACCAGGAAACTTGAAAGAACTATTTTTGTTTCCCCAATTATATGTACATTTCCATCTACCTTGAATTCAAAAAAGAATGCATGTGGAGTCCTCCTAACACCAGATAAATCATCAACTTCGAAATGATATGCCGTATCAGATAGAATTCCTATCCTGACATTAAAAAAAGTAGGGAGTCCAGCATTTTCTAACAAAATTAAACGTAACTATTCACGCTATTGGAAATTAAATTAGACGTATGAAACTCCATTCGAAGTAAGTGCTTCTTTATTACTGAAATGTTGTGAAATTTCAGCAGACGAACAGAGTCATTATGTTGACAAGGTTTAAAATGTTATGTTATTCCTTGTCAATGTGGGGACTAAACTTTCTTGTACTAATAAGGATTATAAATAAAATGAATGAGCACAAACAAAATCTTCAATAAGCACCATGAAGCTGTGCAAATTCCAAATTCTAGCTACTTGCCTCTCTGCATGTGCAGCTATGCAACACTTGTGCATGACAACAGATGACTAAGAACTTCAACACACTCTTAATTCTATCAATCAGCTGTAAAGAGAATTAAGAAGTAACAATGGCTTCTTTTTCTGTGATCTTTGTCCATGGGCTTTGTTGTTGCTTTTCTACTCTTCATGGAACCTCCTAATGTTCTCAAACACAGATTGATGTTCATGAAGAGCCACATATGGGCATTCAAGGTGTTGTGTATTGCAAGCCATGCAAATACAAGGGTTTCGACACTCTAAGGGATGCTACCCCACATCCTGGTATGGTAATTAACTATTATCTATCATACAAAATGAAAAACATGTATTATCATGCAATTTGAAAATCATCAAGAAGCAATCACTTGCTCCACTCTGTTTTTGTACTTCGGTCGCATGGGTAAATCTCAATAATCTAATAATTGTTAAGGAGCCCCATGATTTCGATTATGTATCAATTCAGAAGACTTACCTGTTGATGGCAATACTCTAAAGAAAGCGGAAGGAAGAAGATGCAGAATGCAATATGTCTTCCTTGCCAAACCGAGCTTCCAAAGGTTTAACTTACCAATGTAGTAATTCATGAGGTGTGTAAACCTTAGAGTGGTGTCTCTCCCTTTGAAGAGATGTTGTTATTTAATTCTTATTATTAATGATGATATATAAAAATGGTTACACCTCTAAGCTGTACATGTGTCGTGATAATTTCGAGCCCAACACTGAACATGCCCAAGCGGTTCTAATCCCGCTCAATTTAGTTCGCCAGGCGGATCCAGACTCTCACAGCACGCTAAGCCCACACGTCTCACAACTGTCCTCAATACCTGTGAGCCCTCCATAGGTAAATATCTCGAGGATCTGCTTCGGACAGGTAACTACAACTGCCTTTGCTCCCAACTAGGAAGCAAACACCAGAATATCTTCCACATAGGGAAATTCCCTTCTACAGAATGCTCTTGGATTGAGAATTACATCCAGCGTATCTAGGAGCGCGGAGCTAATAGGGAACTTCCCTCCTACAACACGACTTCTAATTAGATAAGAATTTCCACGAAGATCTCCTCCCTAATCTACGCATACGATGGCCTGGTTAAACCAGGACTCCTTGCACTATAAATAATACATAAGATTGGTAAGTTAAGGTAAGCTACAAATTTTCTAATACAACATTACACCTTCCTCAAAGCCCTATCTGGCTTTAGCATCGGAGCGTCGTCATTGGCCACCACATCGGTGGTTTGTGGCTCACGTGTGCTACTTGTGCAGGTCAACAGGTTAGCATGAACCAGATTGGAGCAGAGAGCAAAAAACGATTGCATCAGTTTGGCGCCGTCTGTGGGGACGACATAGCTCATAACTTTACACTAAGCGTTGTCTCCTTTCATTACACAGAGATGGTGATCACTAGTTCACGCAACAACGAGGAGCCAAGGGACGTGTCCAATGCTCAGGCCATCCCTATGCTGCCTCTTTCAGTAGTTCCTGTCGTGCGCGAGCATCCAACTCACGGCTTTACGCTGATGATAGCACTGTCAAACCCCGAATTGGATGAACGATTTCTTTTCGTGCACCACGTTTTGTCAACAGTGAAAACGCTCACATAAATGAAGCAAAGGCTTGACGAGACACTAGAGACATATCTAACTTGCTTTAACAGTGAGTTAACCACTGTCTGCACGAGCAATGATGCAATGGCTGTTTCGGCCTTCATTAACGAATTGAGAAGGGGAAAGTTTTACAACTTTCTGACGCTAGACCCTCTGGCAAACATGACAGACTAAACAAAGCTAGCAAGAAACTTCATCGCCATGAGAGCGGAACAAAAAAAAATCGAACCCAAGGAGCCATTGAGCAACAGAATACATGTGCTTCAAGGAGGACATTCAGAGTCTGTAGTATCCAACAGTTCCAGAAAAAGGGCTTTACGAGGTATGAGGATCCAAGCGATACATGAAGAACAATTGACACAACACGGTGAGAGGCGAGATCCATCTGCACAACTTGTATTTACGGAGAAAGATCTCTAGGGCATACAACTCCCACATGACGACACTCTAGTGGTAACAATTTTCCTAGCGGGCTGGAGGTAAGAAGGTCCCAGGTTGATACTGGGAGCATGATGAACGTACTTTTCCTTTGTACGCTCCGCAACATGCAGCTAGATGAAGTAGTATTAAGTCCTGAGAATCATCCAGTGATCGACTTCAGTGGCAAAAAACGATTCCGTAGCAAGAGAACAACCAACTCATAAAACCATGTTTCAAGAGTTTGTAGTAATCGACACACCTTCAGCGTACAATGAAGTTCTAGGAAGACCCTGGATACACCAGATGGGAGCAACGGTTTCCACCCTGCACCCGTGCGTCAAGTACCCAATGAATCAAATAGTCGGTACATTAAGAGGGGATCATTCGTCGGCCATATAATGCCAATGCATGACAACTTTGCTACCCAACCATCCTCAACAAGTCGTCAATCCAACGGCCAAGACTACCCTATGTTCAACCTGAAGCGTCGAGGAAGAACGACTGACATCTGATGATGAGGCACTGGTAAGCCCCCGAGGCCGACCCAATGTTGGACAACTAGAGGAAGAGACCGTTACGGTTTACCCCGACAGCCCTCAGAACAGCAAAGCCATTCAGATCGGTTCCCTCCTAAGCAAGGTAGTGGCAAAACAAGTTACGAAGTTGTTACAGTGCAACCAAGACATCTTCGCCTGGACCATGTCCAATATGGTAGGAATTGATTCGTCAATAATCACTCATCACCTCGAAGTTGACCCCTAAAAGAAAATCGCCAGACAAAAAAAAGGCCCGTGGCACCTTAAAGGAATGCGATCATAAATGAGGAAATACAACGTTTACTCGACGCAGACATGATTAAGGAAGCGTGATATCCCGTCTGACTAGCAAACACCATTATGGTAAAACAAAAAATGGGAAGTGGAGAATGTGCATAGACTACGATGACCTCAACAAAGCCTGCCCAAAGGACAACTTTCTACTCCCCCGCATAGATCAGATCGTAGACGCCACTTCGGGACACGACCTACTCAACTTTATGGATGCATATTCAGGCTATAATCAAATATTGATGCACCCCTAGATCAAGAGAAAACCTCTTTCATGACAAAAAAGGAATATATCTGCTATATGGTAATGCCTTTGGACCTGAAAATGGTGGATCTACTTACCAACGATTGGTCAACCGAATACCAGGCGCTACGGCGTTGAAGTAATCCATGCATGTTCAAAGAACAAATCGATAGAAATATGGAAGTCTACATTAACGACATACTGGTCAAAGCATTCACAGCCACGACCACGTATGAGATCTTTCCGAAGCATTTGACCAACTCAGGAAAAACCGGATGAAACTCAACTCGCAAAAGTGCACATTCGGAGTCGAGTCTGACTGACTGGGAGGGTAGCAGCACTCAACAAATTTATATCAAAGTCATCCAACAAATGCCTCCCATTCTTCAAGATACTAAAAGGGAGCAAAGGGTTTTCATGGAACGACGAATGCAAACATGCCTTTTAGAACCTAAAAGCATACATGGGGAGTCAGAACTACTCTTAAAGCCCGCAATAGGTGAAACACTATACTTGTACCTATATGTTTCAAAACATGTTGTCAGTTCGGTCCTCGTATGAAATGACCAAGGAACCCAGATGCCAGTGTACTACATCAGCAAACCTTCATGGAGGCGGAAGCACACTACCCGAACCGAGAGAAGATGGCTTTGGCACTGGTCATATCCTCTAGAAAATTGAGGCCCTATTTTCAGGCCAACTCTATAACGGTCCTAACCAAACCTCCACTCCACTCGGTATTACATAAACCAAAGCTATCTGGCAAGATGGTGAAGTGGTCGGTAGAACTCAAGCAATTCGACATAAACTACGTGCCAAGAACCTCCATCAAAGCCCGGGCACTTGCATATTTCATTGCTGAATTTACTGGGAGGGAAGAGCCAAAAATAGACTACCAACTCTCGAAATTAGATCTCCAAACATGGACTTTGCACTGGGACGGATCCTCGATCAATAAGGCAAGCGGAGCAGGGATCACACTCCGTTCCCTCTGTGGCTTTACCCTCTGAAAGGCAGTCAGATTCGACTTCCTTGCTTAAAATAATGAGGCCGAATACGAAGCACTCATGTCAGACCAAAAGCTAGCTTTAGGGATCGACATAGATCGCCTAACTACGTACAGCGGCTCAGGACTGGTAGTCAACCAGGTCAAAGGAGATTTCAATAGTAAAGACCCTCGCATGATAGTCTGCCACGACAAGGTACTTGGCATAATGGGCATATTCAAAAGCTTTCAGTTCATATAGTGCCCCCAAGACGACAACCAAAAAGCTAACAAGCTAGCAAAAGAAGCCTCAGCTTCCAAAGAAGTTTCCGGCGACCTTATTGAATATCAAGAAAAATCAAATCTCGATGAGAAAGAACACAGAGATATTTGCATATAGGAAGCACAACCAAATTGGATGACTTCGATACTAGAACATATAGCAACCGGAGCTCTACCAACTAAGAAGATAGAAGCACAGAGACTTAAAAACAGGGTCGCAAGGTACACTATCCTAAACGACAAGTTATACAGGAAGTTGGTAACATGCCCTTGCTTCAATGCCTATCACCTTTAGAGGCAAGCCAAGTCTTGGGCGCCATCAACAACGACAAAAATCATCTAGGCGATAGAACCCTCGCCCATAAGGCTATGACTCTAGATATTATTGGCCGACCATGTAGTGAGATGCCAAAGACACCGTCCGCAAGTGCAACAAATGACAGAGGTTCGCACCATACACCCATATGCCAGCACATCCGCTAACCCTAATGAATAGTCCATGGTCGTTAACACAATGGGAAATAGACATCGTTGGGGGTCGACGTCGAGCCCCCTATCCAGAATAGGGCAGGTCCAGATCGAAAAATTCATATGGGTCATCATCGTCTGTAGATTTGGCATCCCCAGAATATTGGTCAGTGATAACGGAACCCAGCTTGAAGGTAGCAAGGTTAAAATTCAATAAGAGTTAAGCACCACTTCTCCTCACTAGGACACCCCTAGGCCAACGACCAAGCAGAAGTTACCAACATGACAATCCTAGAAGCCATCAAAAGAAAACTTGATGCAGCCAAAGGAAAATGAGTTCCAGAGCTACTAGGAATACTCTGTGCATATCGAACAACTAAAATAATCCCTACCAGAGAGGCACCCTTATCCCTAGCATACGGGTCAGAAGCTGTGGTTCCGGTGGAACTCAAGGTGCCAACCTTCAGGATGGAAGAGTTCATACCAGACGACAACAACGAAGCCTTGCTTGTGGGATTAGAGCTCCTTGACAAAAAATGGGATCTAACATCCGCCAAGATAGCCACCTACCGGATGGTGCAATACTACGACAAGAAGGTCAAGCCACGTGAATTTAAGGTGGGAGACTGGGTACTCAGAAAAACCCAACAAAACACCAAATAAGTCGGAGCGGGAAAGCTAAATCTGAATTGGAAAGGACCTTATAGAGTTGCCAAAGTCAACAGGCTAGAAACATACTGGCTAGAAGACGTCGACGGTGATGGGCTTAAACGACCATGGAATGCAGAACATCAAAAAAAAATATTTTGCTTTTATTAAAATATCTACTTTTGTATGTTATAACCCTCCACCAGCCTGGCTACGACTAGACTCGAATATCAGCCCAAAGCGTAATACGCTTCGCACAGATCACGACGGCGGAAGAAGTGGGAGTCTAGTCAGCGTTGGTCCCCTGATGAAGACGACTCGCCGATAGATCATTGCTCTCAATACAGACAATGATCGCCGAACTTGCTAGGTAAGCTCAGTCAGTTCACGACTGATGGCGACGACTTCTAGTGCCCAAAGCCTAATCCGTTTCACGCGGATCACAATGGCGGAAGAAGTGGGAGTATAGTCAGTGCTGGTCCACTGATGATGAAGACTCGCAAATGGATCATTGCTCTCAATACAGACAATGATCGCTAAACTTGTCAGATAAGCTCAGTCAGATCGCGACTGATGACGACGACTTTTGGTGCACAAAGCTTAATCCTCTTCAAGTGGATCACGACGGCGGAGGAAGTGGGAGTCTATTCAGTGTCAGTCCGCTAATGACGATGACTCACCAAGGGATCATTGCTCTCAATACAGACAATGATCACCGAACTTGCCAGGTAAGCTCAGTCAGTTCGCAACTAATGATGACGACGACTTCTGATGCTCAAAGTCTAATCCGCTTTGCACAGATCACGATGGCAGAGGAAGTGGGAGTCTAGTCAGTGTTGGTCCGCTGATGACGATGACTCGCCAATGGATCATTGCTCTCAATATAGACAATGATCGCTGAACTTGCCAAGTAATCTCAATCAGTTCGCGACTGATGACGACAGCTTCTGGTGCCCAAAGCTTAATCCGATTCGCGCAGATCATGACAGTGGAGGAAGTGGGAGTCCAGTCAGTGCTGGTCCGCAGATGGCGACGACCCACCGAGGGATCATTGCTCTCAATACAGACAATGATCACCGAACTTGCCAGGTAAGCTCAGTCAGTTCGCAATTGATGACGACGACTTTTGGTGACCAAAGCTTAATCCGATTCGCAAAAGGAATAAAGAGCAAAAGGCAGTACTAGTCCGCCAACGCGTAACGAGTCACTACTAGAGAAGTCTGGGAAACCCTTGACAAACAACGATCTATGGTGGTTAAACATTAACCTGCAACAGAACAACCTAAAACAACAATGTAATTTGAGTGACAAGTACAAGCATTGGCGAGCAAAAAATTCTACGAAGTGACTAAAGTAAACAAAACAATATGAGACAAAAACAAGACTTTCATTAAAAAACATGTCTATATATTCTATCCAAAAGAGAACGTTACTATCATTATAAGGAAATGCATCCTCCCCATCAGTAAGCCTCGTGGAACATTCCTCTCGATTGATCGATCTGAAAGCAACCCTCTTGTAGCGAGTGAAATCAAGGTAGTACCGGTATACTCTTTCCTAATAAGCTTCAGGAGCTCCAGTCTGTCACAAATGATCTCGGATGAGATGAACGACCTCCTAACTGACACGTCGAAGTCCACTGCTTCCAAACACTCCTAAGCCAACAACCGCTCCACCTCTTAGAGCGTTGTGAAGCCCCTTATCAAATGCGGCTTCCAGTAGCCGCCTTTCGACTTCATGCCCCCGCGGTCGGCAACAATGACAGAAGCCTGTAACCTAGCTTCCAAGGAGTCCGCCTAGTAATGAGCATCCGAATATGACGTCCGCAGATCTAAGAATGCCTTCCTATAAAGTAAGTACCCTTCCCCGGGCTTCGGGATTCAACATGCCCATGCAACTTCGGCGCACAAATAGCAGTTCCGAAGCCGCGATGACGCAAACCTCAACACACGCTCTAACTTCCTCCCTCGCTAGGTCAACAGGGGGAGTTGGAGCACCACACGCAAGGCCGCAACCCCCCAAGGATGTCACCCGTGCAGACCGTGACCTAATAGGGGGAGAGGTTGCCCTGACATAAGTTTGCCTCTTCCTTGGGACTACCACGGGAGGAATGTTTGCCTCTTCCTCGGGACTACCACGGGAGGAATGTTTGCCTCCAATTCAGCAAGCCCGGAAGGGTTAGGCAAGGCCATACCCATGAAGGCGAACTATCTCCCGAATGAACAACACTGCTAGACTATCTGCCGTCTGATTCATACTAACAGGAATGAAATGTGCACACTTCGTCAACCGATCAACAATGACCCATATCGACTCATTACCTTTCCTCGACCGTGGAAGTCCATCGATGAAATCCATAGTGATATACTCCCACTTCCACGTCGGGATATCCAATGGATGCAATAACCCAGACGGTCTCTGATGCTCGGTTTTCACCTGCTGACAAGTCGCACACCGTGCCACAAACTCTCCAATGTCTTTCTTCATTCCATGCCACCAGAAAGAACGTCTCAAATCTTGATACATCTTCATTCCACCGGGATGAATGGTGAAACGAGATCTATGAGCTTCCTGTAAGATATCTCTTCGCAACTCCTCATCAGACGGAACACAAAGCCGCCCACGAAATCGCAACCCTCCATCTGAACCCACTGACCAATCGGTAGGGCACTCATCCAATGTGTCCACTACCAAATCTGCTATCTGCCTCGTAATCACTGGATCGGAGGTCTGTCTCTCCACCACTCTACTGATCAACGACGGATAAACTGCTAAACCCGCTATCATGCTGCCCTCTGTACTGAAAGTAGGCTGAACTGCAAATGAAGCTAATGTCTCCAGTGTTCGGTACTCCAGAATCATCATGGTTGCCATCACTACATGTCGCCTACTCAAGGCATCTGCAACCACATTGGCCCTACCAGGCTGATACTGTATCTCGAAGTCATAGCTGCTAAGGAAATCAACCCATCGTTGTTGCCTCATATTCAACTCCCTCTGAGTGAATAAGTATTTCAAACTCTTGTGATCTGTGAACAACTCAAACCTCTCACCATACAGATAATGTCTCCAGATTTTCAAAGCAAAGACTACGGCTGCCAACTCTAAATCATGTGTCGGATATTTTCACTCGTGGGGTTTCAACTGTCGACACGCATAGGCTACGACCTTCTTGCCTTGCATCAACACTCCACCCAATCCTGTACCGCAAGCATAAGAAAATACCACCAGTCGGCTGCCAGGTGTCGGAATAGTCAACACTGGTGCAGAAGTCAACCGAAGCTTCAAAGTTTCAAAAGCTTCTTCACACTTTTCTGACCATACAAAAGGAACATTCTTTCTAGTTAATTGAGTGAGTGGTGCCGCAATCAAGGAAAACTTCTCGATAAACCGTCGGTAATAACCAGCCAAACCCAGAAAACTACGAATCTCTGTCACACTACTAGGTCGTCTCCAAGACTTCACTGCCTCGACTTTCTCAGGGTCCACTGCAATACCTCCACTAGAAATAACATGCCCAAGAAATCGAACTTCAGGCTCCCAAAAGTGACACTTACTGAACTTCACATACAACTGATTTTCTCTAAGTATCTGCAAAACAATGCGAAGGTGTTCTCTGTGCTCCTCTAAACTCCTCGAGTACACTAAGATATCATCAATGAAGATTACCACAAACTTGTCCAGGTACGGACTGAACAATCTATTCATCAAATCCATGAAGAAAGCTGGTGCATTTGTCAATCCAAATGGCATGACTGGAAACTCATACAAGCCATAACGAGTCCGAAAAAGCGATAATTGGAACGGAATGTTCCTCAACTCTCATCTGATGGTACCCAGACTGCAAATCTAACTGTGAAAACACTACGGCTCCCCTCAACTGATCCAATAGATCATCAATCCGAGGCAATGGATATTTATTCTTGATGGTCACTTTATTCAGATCTCGATAATCTATGCACATCCTCAATGATCCATCCTTCTTGGATACAAATATTGCTGGAGCTCCCCAAGGTGAATTGCTCGGACGAATAAACCCCTTACGAAGCAACTCATCAAGCCGTACTTTCATCTCTTCCAATTGCTTAGGTGCAAGCCTGTACGCTGATTTAGATATAGGTGCAGTACCAGGAACCAGGTCAATCCGAAACTCTACCTCACGACGTGGAGGGATACCAGGAATCTCCTGAAAGACATCAAGGAACTCACACACAACCTCTACAGAACTAGTGTCGGCACAAGAAATCTCAAGAGAGCTCAGAAAACTCGACATCAAAGAAACCGAATCGGGCTCACAAGCCAACACACGAGGCGAAGCATCAGGTGACACTAACATCACCGACCTATGCAAGCAATCAATGATCACCGGATGACTGGACAACCAATCCATCCCTAGAATCAATTGATAGCCCTCGAAACCCAAGACAATAAAATCAAACACAAAGCTGTACCCCAACAAGGAAAACTCGAAACTGGGACACAACTCCCACAACCAAACCGAACTGCCCAAGGGAGACACAACGCACAAGGGCTCCGGCAAAGGCACCACCTCAAGGTTGTCTCTAACAACCAACTGTCTAGAAATAAAAGACCTAGATGCTCCTGTATCGAAAAGAGCCATCAACAAGGAAGACGACGAATGCACAAAACCTGGCACACAACACAAGTATCCTGAATCACATACAACACACTAACATGCAATTTTTTCCTATGCATAATGCACATAACACAATCCTACTACATCTGGCACACACAAAACGACAATAAAAATAAATAAAATAACCTACCCTCAACATTTCCCTGACCGGGAATAGCTGCTAGGCGAACAGGCGGTGCTGGGAGAGGGACTCTCTGACCACTCGCCATCACCAAACAACCTCTACGAAAAAAAATAAGAAAACACACATACCATACATCAAACAACACAACAAAAGTCCTAACTCCTCTACCCAATCCACTCAAGAAAGTGGTATACGATGACGTTCTATGTGAACCGGTAACAATAGCTCTGATACCAAGCTCTGTCACGCCCCGACCCGCCACGGAAATCGCAGCGTGCCGATGCGTGAACTAACACCTACACAGGCGGATCGTAACCGGCCACAACATCATAATATAACACATTCTTGATACGATAAACAAACGAAAATAAAACTACGCTAAAGTTTGAACAAAATAGATATATATTTGATTCGCCCCACCAGAGTCATAGCGACAAAACAGTATACAAACATCTAGTTTAACAATAGAGTACATCTGAAACACAGAGGAAGCAAAACATACCCGTACAGGGCGGACACAACCAAAAAGCTCAAAACACGCCTACAACGAAAATCAAGGCCTACGCGCCACGATCAGCAGGAACTCCAACACTGCCTGCACTCCAATAGAAGCACACCCCTTGCGGGGTCAGCAAAGCACAAAGCTAGCTGGTGCGAGCGAACTAAATACAAATAACGAAATAATAAACAAGGAAAATTCATGCCACACAACAATAAATAAACAACCAGTTCTAAACTCTAAATCACACCGTGTCTCTAAGGATAATGTTTCTAAGTTCAAGCAACAACACACATATTTCAAATTCAACAATAACTACAAGTTTTCAATATATGCCGGTCATTTCACATGATTTAAACATAGTAAATATCAAGCAATGGAAATGAATCAATCTCATAATTCCTCCTAGTCTCCTAGGTATAGCAATGAAGTTGAAATCAGAAATCCTGTAAAATCCTGTATAAGTCCTGTATGAGTCCTGTATAAGTGTCTCATATCGTAGGTATCCGCATACCCTACGAATGTGTCTCACCCAGACACATCCCACAACGTGCACCAGTACCACTTCGGGCTTGTTTGTATCCTAATGGGGTGCCATCTGCCAGGATACAAACTCAAACGTCCCGAACGACTGGCCTAACACGGCCAACCTAACATAATCAAAATCAAGCGCGCTGGGAGGGAAAGCGAGTAATCTCCAAAGCACGTCCTCCGGACCCGTCCTACTGCACTCTATAGTGGCAAGTGCGTGCGGGAGCTCACCGCACCTCAGCAAGCTTGCCACATGCAGTAGCGTCCACAATGTCAGGTGCGAGTCATCTCAAGCACCATCCAACTCTCGATGCGAGCAAGCTCCTAAGCATCGGCACAGCAGGCATTATAGCGGGGTAAAGACACTTATACTACTATCCACATGCACAAATGACGAGTCTGTACATAACCAAATGTACAAACGTGCAATCATAAACAATTCGGCAAGTTTTATAAAACCACGACTATGCCAGGGTCCCAACATGACCCAAATCACCACAATAAATTTATTCGAGTCGCTTATCATACATGCTCAAGACTCGAAAATCCACGGTAAAACATGATAGGCTATGCAACCTCGAAAACAAAGCATACAAGTCTCATCTCATTACACCAAAGCCTAATCACGCCAAAATTACTATTCGATTTCATTCAAATATCATGCTTTTCTGAAAATCCAATGCATAATTCATTCACACATAAGTAACACAATCCTCGAAATATCTGAAAACTCCGAATTTCAGATTCGGATTCAATTCCACACAATTGACGGTATAATGTAAAAATTCAATTCAAATACTTATTTCTTAAAATACAAATTATAGTTCTACTCACCTGGCGGAATGGATTTTCAAAACCCAATTCCTACCGGTCGAAGCTCCAAACACGCAAAATCACGAATGCAAGGCCACGAAAATTCTAAAACTGCAAGGCGGGCTCGAAATGAGCAAACTAGCCGAAAACTGAAATAAATAAATAAATACAAGCGACGCGTGACTGAAAGGAATACTTACAGCCAAAAGGAAATCGGCAACCACCCCGCCGAAACCCAAGGTTTGGCGAAAACGCACCGAAACCCTCCCTACACCGGTCTGATCGCTACCAAACTGCACCACAACCCACAAAAGAATCTAAGGACACTCAGAGCCACGAAAATGAGGCTCACCCACGCACCCAAAGCCCGGTTTCACGTCGAGGAACCCTCCAAACAAACATGCACCCTGATTTTTTTTGAAAAAAAATTTGGCCAACCCCAAAACAGTCTTACATGTCGGTTCTAAAGGCTCCCAAGGACGCCACCAAGGCCCTAACACGGCTGATCGGAGCTAAGGAAACCGATCAAACCCCAAACCCAAAAGAAAACTGATTTTTTTTTTATTTTATTTTTTGAAAAAAAACAACCGAGAAATAAAGAGGGGGAAGAGAAGAGGACAAACAGAGGAGGAGGAGGAGGTGAGATTGGGGAAAAACCACCCAAAAACCGCCGAGACAAAGAGGGAGGAGGCGGCGATGGCTTGCTGCGTCGCTCGCTGTTACGAACAGAAAAAAAACAGAAAGAAGGAAAGAAAGAGAAGAAGAAAGGGGGAGGGGAGGGGTCGAGCTGTTTTAAAGGGGTGGGCGGCTATGTGCCCCACCACCTTTGCTAAGTACACCCCGGGTTTAAAAACTTTTTTTCCTTTTTTTTTTTAAAAAACAGCAGGTCTCACAGAAATGTTGTGAAATTTCAGCAGACGAACAGAGTCATTATGTTGACAAGGTTTAAAATGTTATGTTATTCCTTGTCAATGTGGGGACTAAACTTTCTTGTACTAATAAGGATTATAAATAAAATGAATGAGCACAAACAAAATCTTCAATAAGCACCATGAAGCTGTGCAAAATTCCAAATTCTAGCTACTTGCCTCTCTGCATGTGCAGCTATGCAACACTTGTGCATGACAACAGATGACTAAGAACTTCAACACACTCTTAATTCTATCAATCAGCTGTAAAGAGAATTAAGAAGTAACAATGGCTTCTTTTTCTGTGATCTTTGTCCATGGGCTTTGTTGTTGCTTTTCTACTCTTCATGGAACCTCCTAATGTTCTCAAACACAGATTGATGTTCATGAAGAGCCACATATGGGCATTCAAGGTGTTGTGTATTGCAAGCCATGCAAATACAAGGGTTTCGACACTCTAAGGGATGCTACCCCACATCCTGGTATGGTAATTAACTATTATCTATCATACAAAATGAAAAACATGTATTATCATGCAATTTGAAAATCATCAAGAAGCAATCACTTGCTCCACTCTGTTTTTGTACTTCGGTCGCATGGGTAAATCTCAATAATCTAATAATTGTTAAGGAGCCCCATGATTTCGATTATGTATCAATTCAGAAGACTTACCTGTTGATCGCAATACTCTAAAGAAAGCGGAAGGAAGAAGATGCAGAATGCAAATATGTCTTCCTTGCCAAACCGAGCTTCCAAAGGTTTAACTTACCAATGTAGTAATTCATGAGGTGTGTAAAACCTTAGAGTGGTGTCTCTCCCTTTGAAGAGATGTTGTTATTTAATTCTTATTATTAATGATGATATATAAAAATGGTTACACCTCTAAGCTGTACATGTGTCGTGATAATTTCGAGCCCAACACTGAACATGCCCAAGCGGTTCTAATCCCGCTCAATTTAGTTCGCCAGGCGGATCCAGACTCTCACAGCACGCTAAGCCCACACGTCTCACAACTGTCCTCAATACCTGTGAGCCCTCCATAGGTAAATATCTCGAGGATCTGCTTCGGACAGGTAACTACAACTGCCTTTGCTCCCAACTAGGAAGCAAACACCAGAATATCTTCCACATAGGGAAATTCCCTTCTACAGAATGCTCTTGGATTGAGAATTACATCCAGCGTATCTAGGAGCGCGGAGCTAATAGGGAACTTCCCTCCTACAACACGACTTCTAATTAGATAAGAATTTCCACGAAGATCTCCTCCCTAATCTACGCATACGATGGCCTGGTTAAACCAGGACTCCTTGCACTATAAATAATACATAAGATTGGTAAGTTAAGGTAAGCTACAAATTTTCTAATACAACATTACACCTTCCTCAAAGCCCTATCTGGCTTTAGCATCGGAGCGTCGTCATTGGCCACCACATCGGTGGTTTGTGGCTCACGTGTGCTACTTGTGCAGGTCAACAGGTTAGCATGAACCAGATTGGAGCAGAGAGCAAAAAACGATTGCATCAGTTTGGCGCCGTCTGTGGGGACGACATAGCTCATAACTTTACACTAAGCGTTGTCTCCTTTCATTACACAGAGATGGTGATCACTAGTTCACGCAACAACGAGGAGCCAAGGGACGTGTCCAATGCTCAGGCCATCCCTATGCTGCCTCTTTCAGTAGTTCCTGTCGTGCGCGAGCATCCAACTCACGGCTTTACGCTGATGATAGCACTGTCAAACCCCGAATTGGATGAACGATTTCTTTTCGTGCACCACGTTTTGTCAACAGTGAAAACGCTCACATAAATGAAGCAAAGGCTTGACGAGACACTAGAGACATATCTAACTTGCTTTAACAGTGAGTTAACCACTGTCTGCACGAGCAATGATGCAATGGCTGTTTCGGCCTTCATTAACGAATTGAGAAGGGGAAAGTTTTACAACTTTCTGACGCTAGACCCTCTGGCAAACATGACAGACTAAACAAAGCTAGCAAGAAACTTCATCGCCATGAGAGCGGAACAAAAAAAATCGAACCCAAGGAGCCATTGAGCAACAGAATACATGTGCTTCAAGGAGGACATTCAGAGTCTGTAGTATCCAACAGTTCCAGAAAAAGGGCTTTACGAGGTATGAGGATCCAAGCGATACATGAAGAACAATTGACACAACACGGTGAGAGGCGAGATCCATCTGCACAACTTGTATTTACGGAGAAAGATCTCTAGGGCATACAACTCCCACATGACGACACTCTAGTGGTAACAATTTTCCTAGCGGGCTGGAGGTAAGAAGGTCCCAGGTTGATACTGGGAGCATGATGAACGTACTTTTCCTTTGTACGCTCCGCAACATGCAGCTAGATGAAGTAGTATTAAGTCCTGAGAATCATCCAGTGATCGACTTCAGTGGCAAAAAACGATTCCGTAGCAAGAGAACAACCAACTCATAAAACCATGTTTCAAGAGTTTGTAGTAATCGACACACCTTCAGCGTACAATGAAGTTCTAGGAAGACCCTGGATACACCAGATGGGAGCAACGGTTTCCACCCTGCACCCGTGCGTCAAGTACCCAATGAATCAAATAGTCGGTACATTAAGAGGGGATCATTCGTCGGCCATATAATGCCAATGCATGACAACTTTGCTACCCAACCATCCTCAACAAGTCGTCAATCCAACGGCCAAGACTACCCTATGTTCAACCTGAAGCGTCGAGGAAGAACGACTGACATCTGATGATGAGGCACTGGTAAGCCCCGAGGCCGACCCAATGTTGGACAACTAGAGGAAGAGACCGTTACGGTTTACCCCGACAGCCCTCAGAACAGCAAAGCCATTCAGATCGGTTCCCTCCTAAGCAAGGTAGTGGCAAAACAAGTTACGAAGCTGTTACAGTGCAACCAAGACATCTTCGCCTGGACCATGTCCAATATGGTAGGAATTGATTCGTCAATAATCACTCATCACCTTGAAGTTGACCCCTAAAAGAAAATCGCCAGACAAAAAAAAGCCCGTGGCACCTTAAAGGAATGCGATCATAAATGAGGAAATACAACGTTTACTCGACGCAGACATGATTAAGGAAGCGTGATATCCCGTCTGACTAGCAAACACCATTATGGTAAAACAAAAAATGGGAAGTGGAGAATGTGCATAGACTACGATGACCTCAACAAAGCCTGCCCAAAGGACAACTTTCTACTCCCCCGCATAGATCAGATCGTAGACGCCACTTCGGGACACGACCTACTCAACTTTATGGATGCATATTCAGGCTATAATCAAATATTGATGCACCCCTAGATCAAGAGAAAACCTCTTTCATGACAAAAAAGGAATATACTGCTATATGGTAATGTCTTTCGACCTGAAAAATGCTGGATCTACTTACCAACGATTGGTCAACCGAATACCAGGCGCTACGACGTTGAAGTAACCCATGCATGTTCAAAGAACAAATCGATAGAAATATGGAAGTCTACATTAACGACATACTGGTCAAAAGCATTCACAGCCACGACCACGTATGAGATCTTTCCGAAGCATTTGACCAACTCAGGAAAGACCGGATGAAACTCAACTCGCAAAAGTGCACAGTCGGAGTCGAGTCTGGGAAATTCTTAGGCTATGTAGTAACCAAAAGGGGAATCGAGGCCTATCCTACACAGATTCAGGCCCTTCTCGACATGAAATCTCCGACCAATATTAGAGATATTCAGAGCCTGACTGGGAGGGTAGCAGCACTCAACAAATTTATATCAAAGTCATCCAACAAATGCCTCCCATTCTTCAAGATACTAAAAGGGAGCAAAAGGTTTTCATGGAATGACGAATGCAAACATGCATTTTAGAACCTAAAAGCATACATGGGGAGTCCAGAACTACTCTTAAAGCCCGCAATAGGTGAAACACTATACTTGTACCTATATGTTTCAAAACATGTTGTCAGTTCGGTCCTCGTATGAAATGACCAAGGAACCCAGATGCCAGTGTACTACATCAGCAAACCTTCATGGAGGCGGAAGCACACTACCCGAACCGAGAGAAGATGGCTTTGGCACTGGTCATATCCTCTAGAAAATTGAGGCCCTATTTTCAGGCCAACTCTATAACGGTCCTAACCAAACCTCCACTCCACTCGGTATTACATAAACCAAAGCTATCTGGCAAGATGGTGAAGTGGTCGGTAGAACTCAAGCAATTCGACATAAACTACGTGCCAAGAACCTCCATCAAAGCCCGGGCACTTGCATATTTCATTGCTGAATTTACTGGGAGGGAAGAGCCAAAAATAGACTACCAACTCTCGAAATTAGATCTCCAAACATGGACTTTGCACTGGGACGGATCCTCGATCAATAAGGCAAGCGGAGCAGGGATCACACTCTGTTCCCTCTGTGGCTTTACCCTCTGAAAGGCAGTCAGATTCGACTTCCTTGCTTCAAATAATGAGGCCGAATACGAAGCACTCATGTCAGACTAAAAGCTAGCTTTAGGGATCGACATAGATCGCCTAACTACGTACAGCGGCTCAGGACTGGTAGTCAACCAGGTCAAAGGAGATTTCAATAGTAAAGACCCTCGCATGATAGTCTGCCACGACAAGGTACTTGGCATAATGGGCATATTCAAAAGCTTTCAGTTCATATAGTGCCCCCAAGACGACAACCAAAAAGCTAACAAGCTAGCAAAAGAAGCCTCAGCTTCCAAAGAAGTTTCCGGCGACCTTATTGAATATCAAGAAAAATCAAATCTCGATGAGAAAGAACACAGAGATATTTGCATATAGGAAGCACAACCAAATTGGATGACTTCGATACTAGAACATATAGCAACCGGAGCCCTACCAACTAAGAAGATCGAAGCACAGAGACTTAAAAATAGGGTCTCAAGGTACACTATCCTAAACGACAAGTTATACAGGAAGTTGGTAACATGCCCTTGCTTCAATGCCTATCACCTTCAGAGGCAAGCTAAGTCTTGGGCACCATCAACAACGACAGAAATCATCTAGGCGAGAGAACCCTCACCCATAAGGCTATGACTCTAGGATATTATTGGCCGACCATGCAGTGAGACGCCAAAGACACCGTCCGCAAGTGCAACAAATGACAGAGGTTCGCACCAAACACCCATATGCCAGCACATCCGCTAACCCTAATGAATAGTCCATGGTCGTTAACACAATGGGAAATAGACATCGTTGGGGCCGCTTCCGGTGTCGGCTAGTAAAAAATTCCTCCTTGTCGCTGTCAACTTCTTCACCAAGTGGGTCGAGGTCGAGCCCCTATCCAGAATAGGGCAGGTCCAGATCGAAAAATTCATATGGGTCATCATCGTCTGTAGATTTGGCATCCCCAGAATATTGGTCAGTGATAACGGAACCCAGCTTGAAGGTAGCAAGGTTAAAATTATAAGAGTTAAGCACCACTTCTCCTCACTAGGACACCCCTAGGCCAACGACCAAGCAGAAGTTACCAACATGACAATCCTAGAAGCCATCAAAAGAAACTTGATGCAGCCAAAGGAAAATGAGTTCCAGAGCTACTAGGAATACTCTGTGCATATCGAACAACTAAAATAATCCCTACCAGAGAGGCACCCTTATCCCTAGCATACGGGTCAGAAGCTGTGGTTCCGGTGGAACTCAAGGTGCCAACCTTCAGGATGGAAGAGTTCATACCAGACGACAACAACGAAGCCTTGCTTGTGGGATTAGAGCTCCTTGACAAAAAATGGGATCTAACATCCGCCAAGATAGCCACCTACCGGATGGTGCAATACTACGACAAGAAGGTCAAGCCACGTGAATTTAAGGTGGGAGACTGGGTACTCAGAAAAACCCAACAAAACACCAAATAAGTCGGAGCGGGAAAGCTAAATCTGAATTGGAAAGGACCTTATAGAGTTGCCAAAGTCAACAGGCTAGAAACATACTGGCTAGAAGACGTCGACGGTGATGGGCTTAAACGACCATGGAATGCAGAACATCAAAAAAATATTTTGCTTTTATTAAAATATCTACTTTTGTATGTTATAACCCTCCACCAGCCTGGCTACGACTAGACTCGAATATCAGCCCAAAGCGTAATACGCTTCGCACAGATCACGACGGCGGAAGAAGTGGGAGTCTAGTCAGCGTTGGTCCCCTGATGAAGACGACTCGCCGATAGATCATTGCTCTCAATACAGACAATGATCGCCGAACTTGCTAGGTAAGCTCAGTCAGTTCACGACTGATGGCGACGACTTCTAGTGCCCAAAGCCTAATCCGTTTCACGCGGATCACAATGGCGGAAGAAGTGGGAGTATAGTCAGTGCTGGTCCACTGATGATGAAGACTCGCAAATGGATCATTGCTCTCAATACAGACAATGATCGCTAAACTTGTCAGATAAGCTCAGTCAGATCGCGACTGATGACGACGACTTTTGGTGCACAAAGCTTAATCCTCTTCAAGTGGATCACGACGGCGGAGGAAGTGGGAGTCTATTCAGTGTCAGTCCGCTAATGACGATGACTCACCAAGGGATCATTGCTCTCAATACAGACAATGATCACCGAACTTGCCAGGTAAGCTCAGTCAGTTCGCAACTAATGATGACGACGACTTCTGATGCTCAAAGTCTAATCCGCTTTGCACAGATCACGATGGCAGAGGAAGTGGGAGTCTAGTCAGTGTTGGTCCGCTGATGACGATGACTCGCCAATGGATCATTGCTCTCAATATAGACAATGATCGCTGAACTTGCCAAGTAATCTCAATCAGTTCGCGACTGATGACGACAGCTTCTGGTGCCCAAAGCTTAATCCGATTCGCGCAGATCATGACAGTGGAGGAAGTGGGAGTCCAGTCAGTGCTGGTCCGCAGATGGCGACGACCCACCGAGGGATCATTGCTCTCAATACAGACAATGATCACCGAACTTGCCAGGTAAGCTCAGTCAGTTCGCAATTGATGACGACGACTTTTGGTGACCAAAGCTTAATCCGATTCGCAAAAGGAATAAAGAGCAAAAGGCAGTACTAGTCCGCCAACGCGTAACGAGTCACTACTAGAGAAGTCTGGGAAACCCTTGACAAACAACGATCTATGGTGGTTAAACATTAACCTGCAACAGAACAACCTAAAACAACAATGTAATTTGAGTGACAAGTACAAGCATTGGCGAGCAAAAAATTCTACGAAGTGACTAAAGTAAACAAAACAATATGAGACAAAAACAAGACTTTCATTAAAAAACATGTCTATATATTCTATCCAAAAGAGAACGTTACTATCATTATAAGGAAATGCATCCTCCCCATCAGTAAGCCTCGTGGAACATTCCTCTCGATTGATCGGTCTGAAAGCAACCCTCTTGTAGCGAGTGAAATCAAGGTAGTACCGGTATACTCTTTCCTAATAAGCTTCAGGAGCTCCAGTCTGTCACAAATGATCTCGGATGAGATGAACGACCTCCTAACTGACACGTCGAAGTCCACTGCTTCCAAACACTCCTAAGCCAACAACCGCTCCACCTCTTAGAGCGTTGTGAAGCCCCTTATCAAATGCGGCTTCCAGTAGCCGCCTTTCGACTTCATGCCCCCGCGGTCGGCAACAATGACAGAAGCCTGTAACCTAGCTTCCAAGGAGTCCGCCTAGTAATGAGCATCCGAATATGACGTCCGCAGATCTAAGAATGCCTTCCTATAAAGTAAGTACCCTTCCCCGGGCTTCGGGATTCAACATGCCCATGCAACTTCGGCGCACAAATAGCAGTTCCGAAGCCGCGATGACGCAAAACCTCAACACACGCTCTAACTTCCTCCCTCGCTAGGTCAACAGGGGGAGTTGGAGCACCACACGCAAGGCCGCAACCCCCCAAGGATGTCACCCGTGCAGACCGTGACCTAATAGGGGGAGAGGTTGCCCTGACATAAGTTTGCCTCTTCCTTGGGACTACCAAGGGAGGAATGTTTGCCTCTTCCTCGGGACTACCACGGGAGGAATGTTTGCCTCCAATTCAGCAAGCCCGGAAGGGTTAGGCAAGGCCATACCTCTCTTCCTCAGGCAGCGAGCAACCACCCCCTCAGCCAGTGAACCTGACACGGGTTGAGCACCATGAGAACACCGCAGCAGATCGCATCATGAAACATTCAACATTACGACCTCCCTCAACAAAATTCAATAGAAGAAACTTCTCTTCTATCCGCTCCTCGTCCTCGCTAAGAGACGGAATAGCGAACCTCGCTGAAACGCAAAAGACAATGTCAGAACCAATATCACATAAGGGACATATAGAAACGCGCATATCACGACAGTCGAAAGACTCACAAAGATTAAAGTGGAAGTATTGAAACACTCTACGACTCTCGAGCTTGAAATAACCAGAATCCGCCGAAGCAAAAAACCACTGCTTCCCCCAAGATTCGGCATTGCTTGTCGCCAATCGCAGACAAGGAGGATAGTTCAACACACAGATACCCCTAGAATCTAGCCGAGCCTTTGTCAGGTGATAGATCACCGACGAAGGTAAACTGCATTTTCCTTCCTTGAGCTGTTGCATACCCATTAATGTCACACGCCACTCGAGACGAACACCTCAAGTCCAATCAACGCGACGGTACAATAGTTTTTCAAAGAGTCAGTGGATCGACTTAACACCCCACTAACTCGAGGGAGTAGCTGATGATACATAATAAATGGTCACACCCCTAAGTCGCACGTGTCGTAATAATCTCGAGGAAATACGGGCCCAACATCAGCCCAACACTGAACAGGTCCAAGTGGTTCTAAGCCCGTTCAATTTAGTCCGCCAGGTGAACCCAGACTCTCACAACACGCTAGGCCCACACATCTCACAACTGTTTTCAATACCCGTGAGCCCTTCGTAGGCAAGTATCTCGAGGATTTGTTTCAGACGGACAACTACATCTGCTTTTTACTCCCAACTAAGTAGCAAACACCAGAGTATCTTTTACACAGGGAATCTTCCTTCTACGGAATGCTTTTGGACTGATAACCATCTTTCGCGTACCTAGGAGCGCAAAGCTAATAGGGAACTTCTCTCTTACAACACGACTTCTAATTAGAGAGAGAGATCTCCACCAATATCTTCTCCCTAATCTACGCCTACGATGGCCTGGTTAATTAAACCAGGACTCATTGCTATGTAAATAAGACACGAGGTTGGTAAGTTAAGGTACACTACAAATTTCATGTTACAACATTATACCTTCCTCAGAGCCCTGTCTGACTTTAGCATCGGAGTGTCATCGGCAACCACAATGGTCGTCTATGGCTCACATGTGCTACTTGTGCAGGTCAATGGGTCAACAGAAACTAGATCGAAGCAGGGAGCAAAAAACCGCTGCATCAATTAATATAAAAGTTAAGGGTCCTTAAACTCCCCCTTGTTTTCCAAAAAAAACGCCTCCAAAAAATGGACTTTCTTTCTATTTATAATGGTAGAAAATATATAGAGACCGGTAACCATATGTCAACGTTGGAAAAATGTGAAATTTGGCTCGGATAATAATATTATTTTACTTTTCTTATAGATATTTCCTCATAAACACCTTCATTTTATATTGTTTTATAAACATTGTATATATCTTCGAGATGGAATTTAACTCCTTGAGTTCGACAGGTGTGAGATGTGTGGATCACCAACACCATGGAATAGACTTTCAAGACCAATAGTGCACTGCTGGGTGTATACTGAGTCAAGAACTAGGCCTACTCCATCTGATAATCCACTAGTCTTAACTTCAATAAAATTTGAGATGCCCATTTGAAGTACAATAAACCAAGCCCAAATGCCCCCTATAATATTAGGGGTGGGTACGGGATGAGATGGATCCATCCATATCTCATCCCGTTCATTTGGGATTGAGACTGGATTGGAAGGGACGGGATAGACCTCATCCCGACCTCGTTCCATCTCAAATGGGATCAGGACAGGACGGGATGGGATGAACACGTACTAAATAGTCCAATAAAAAATAACAAAAAGAGTTTTATCTCACATTACTCATACACCAATAATGTCAAATTTATATACATATAACTTACATCATAAATAATAATATATATTAAATAAATATAGACAAAATCATCCTTTGTACCGTTTGTTTACTTTCAAAGGTCTATTGGATCTTCGGGGGCAGAGGCTAAAGCCTTTGGTGTATGCACTAGGAAACTTCTTTGCAGCCGATTCTATAATTACATCATCACTAGAGAGGTATGGCTCATGCTCTTCTTCAGAAGATTTACAATTTCCTTGTCTTCTTACTGCCTGTGCAGTTCTTGACCTCGTCTAATGCATCTTTTACCCACATGCATTCTGTTATCACTGCATCCCTGCCACGTTCCGCAATCGCTTCTTGAGTTGCCAAGGGAACTTCATTTTCCTTATCGTATTCATATATCATCATTAAGGCACTTTCAACTTCTTTCGTGAAATTTTTCACATTGTGTTGGACTAATCTATCAACAACAACATTGGTATGGTATTTCTTCGCACCTGACCTATTGGCAGCTAGCATATTGTTGACTTTCTCAACTACATCTTCCTCAATTGAGTTGGGTGCAATTTCATTTGAATGTTGACTTCCCTGTTTTTCCCCCAATTCCTTGCAATTCGTTTCTACTATCTGAGCTTCTTCTATCATAGTTGTTGCCTGATTTTTTATGTTGACTTTATGTTGATGAATGATGATAATGAATGAATAAATAGTATGAACTATATATATATACTCTCCTTTACCTAAACTTGCCCCTAAGCCTGTGGTAAGTTTGCACATTCGGGCACCTAAACAAACAAAGCAGCCTGAGACTAGTCATGCATCACTGTCCAATGTAAAACCCAGTGAACATATGCTCACTGCAGCAATCGCAGTACCAATTTCCAATGCACTCAACGACCCCAATGAGCCTTGCCCCGATGAACCATCCAACTTGCAACTTGCAATAGTGGAGGAATCTCAGCAAGTGAGTACCTTACCAGCTGTTCGTGCTCCTCTAGTCACTGGTAACTCATTTGTGTGTCTTGTGCAAGAGGATGACACACTTAGACAAGCTGACACAATGAAGTCTTTGAGACAGACCCTACACAGAATCATAGGTGAAGCACCTCAGCGTGAGCTTATAGGAGACAGTCAGAACACAGGAGTCAAGCAACTCCTTAATCAAAATGTTATTAATGATTAAAGTCGCTTGTTGGAACATCAGAGGGCTTAACGACCCAGTTAAGCAGCATGAAGTCCGTGAGCTTGTCAAGAAAGAGAAGATACATATATTAGGTTTAGTTGAAACAAAAGTTAAAGAAGAGAAGAAGAACATTATGCAGAGGACCCTGCTGCAGGATTAGTCATGGCTGGACAATGGCCTTGCAGCACAAGAGGGTCGAGTTTGGGTTGGATGGAACCCAGGTTTGGTGACTATCACTACCCTGTCTAGTACATACCAGTCCATTACAGTAAAAGCCAACTGGAACACTGGATTTACTTGTATGCTCAACTTTGTCTATGGGAGTAGTCTCTACACAACCAGGCAACAGTTATGGCAAGAGCTCTTGCACCTCTCAAGCACAATCACGTTGCCTTGGGCACTCCTAGGTGATTTCAATGCTATCTTGCATGCATCTGAGAGAATGGAGAATGTTACAACATCTCAAGGCGGTGCTCGAGACTTCTTGAATTGTGTCACACAAGCATGCTTATATGACTGTTGATACAGGGGTAACTTCTTCACATGGAGCAACAACCAACTCGGAGCAGACAGGGTCTCATCTAAAATTGACAGAGTCTTGATCAATGAGGTATGGTTACAGCAGCTCCCAAACGCTGAAACATAATTTCTTAACTCAGGTATCTCTGACCATACTCCAATGTTACTGTCATTATATGATAATAAGAATAGAGGTCCTATCCTTCAAAATTTTAACTATTGGGTGCATGAAAATGAGTTCCATAAGACAGTGGAGGAGGCTTGGAACATAAGAGTCATTGGGAATCTTATGTATCGGTTCACTACAAAACTCAAAAATGTCAAGTTCTACTTAATTAATTGGCGCAAAGCAAGATTTAATAAGGCGAGCACGGTTGTAGATCAAACACGAGCTAGGATGGTTCATACGCAACAGGCTATCCAGATAGTCCCTATTGCAAATCAGTTAATCTAGGAAGAAAGGAAAGCAGTTCGAGACTTTGCAAGGGCAGTCCGGAATGAAGAATCAGAGTTGAAACAGAAATCTAGATCGAAGTTATTTGCAGAGGGAGACCAAAATAATGCATATTTTCATGGCTTGGTTAGGGAACGACGGTCTCAAAACAAGATTATGAGTATATATAACAGCCAGGGCGACAAGTTAGAGGAAACTGACTCAATTGCAGCTGAATGCATCATTCATTTCACCAACATTTTCACTGGTACTTCAGAATATGCATGCACTTCTGATCTCATTGACAATTTGCAATTTGATAGCACAGTTATAGAAGCTATGGGTGCTAAATTAATCAAGCCAATAATCAGGAATTAAATCACTGAAACCCTCTCAGATATAGACTCAAACAAAGCACCCGGACCCGATGGATTCTCTTCCCTATTCTTTAAAGCAACATGGTGCATCATTGGGGATGATTTTGTCAAGGTCGTATTGAACTTCATTCGAAGTTCCAAACTTCTAGGCGAAGTAAATGCTACGCACATTGCATTAATTCCTAAAGTCACTAATGCGTCTTATTTCAATGAATATAGGCCAATAGCATGCTGTAATGTGCTATATAAATGCATCACCAAGATCCTTACCAACAGGATGAAAGATGTTGTCCAACTGATAGTGAGTGATTCACAGTCTGCCTTCATTCGAGGACGAGACATCCAAGACAACATTATGCTAGCCCCATGCTTGTAAGGAACTATCACAGAGATAAGGGCCCACCTAGGTGTGCTGCGAAGATAAACCTCAAGAAAGCTTATGATATGGTCCGATGGGATGCAATTCTATGGTTACTCAAAAAAATCAACTTTCCTAGTATGTTCATTGAATGGATCAAGGAGTGTATTAATACGCCAAAATTCTCTATTTGTCTAAATGGCTCTCCTAAAGGATATATAAGAGCTACTAGAGGAATCAGGCAAGGTTGCCTCATGTCCCCATATCTATTTGTTATGATCATGGAAATCTTGCACGTATTGCTGCGCAAGAAGGTTCAGGAAGGTCATTACAAACTCCATTATCGATGTCAAGACCCTGTTGTCACTCATCTTTGCTTTGCAGACGACCTTATAGTTTTCTTTCATGGTGATCGTGGCTCGGCTAAAGCACTTGCTGATGGTCTCAATGAATTCAGAAAACTGAACGGGACTAGAAGTGAATTGTGACAAAAGTATGTTGTTTCTAGCAGGGGTACCAGACAGTGAACAGGTTATGATCACTACTCATCTTCAATTTCCAACTGGGAGCTTACCTGTTAAGTACCTCGGGCAGCCTATGACTTCCTCCTACTTATCTCATACCCAATGCACTCCTATTTTAGACAAGATTCAGGAAGAAATCAATTCCTGGAAGAATAAATTCCTGTCTTATGCAGGAAGACTTGTTCTTATAAAATCTATCTAATCTAGCATGCACATATACTGGACTTCTTGCTTCGGATTGCCTAAACAAACACTTGATTGCATAACTACTATCTTACGAAGATTCCTATGGTTAGGAGGAGATGTTGCATCAAAGAAAGCCCTAGTAAGCTGGGAAAAAAATTTGTTACCCTTATAAGAAGGTGGTCTAGGGATCTGGGATATTCGACTTGGTAATGAAGCAGCATGCATGAAGCATATATGGAGTATAATCACGCATAGGGATTCAGTATGGGTCAAATGGGTGCACAAATATCTCATCAAGCAACGCGACTTCTGGTTAATGAACACACCCAAAGAAGCTTCCTGATGCTGGCGCAAGATACTGGAATGCAGGGCTAAGGCTGCCCAGATAGCTATATACTCTATTGGCAATGGTGAGAGTACATCTTTTTGGAAGGATCCATGGCACCCCACGGACATTCTAATGGATAGATTTCTACAAGTGTTATTGTATGACTCGACACTCCACAAAGATGCTAAAGTCGCGGCCATTATCAGCAACAACAACTGGAGCATACCTCAGAGTGTAAGCAACCTCATCAGTGATATTACTACTCACCTAGACTGTGTTGAACTCATGATAGTAAACAAAATGAGGTGGTGTGGAGCCCTAGCAGTGATAGTCAATTCCATCTGAAATCAACCTATGAAGCAATCAGGAAACATAACAGACAGGTGGAATGGGCTCACATAGTTTGGTTCAAAAGGTGTATTCCCAGGCATTCCTTCATAACTTGGATCCTATGTCATGGTGCCTTAAAGACACTAAGCAAACTCAAGCAATGGGGCAAAGCTCAACAGGATATCTGCCCGTTATGTACTCAGGACAGTGAAACTGCAAGTCACCTTTTCTTTACATGTACATACTCTCGAGATGTTTGGGGAAGAATGCTACAATATCTGAGCTACTCTAGGCAGATTACAGGATGGGAAGACGAACTCAGGTGGTGCGCTAGCAACCTCAGAGGAAACAGTTGCAATACACAGTTGAAAAGGTAGCACTCCACTATCTACTACATATGGATCGAAAGAAACACTAGACTATACCAACAACAACAATGCTCGAGTAATGATCTAGTCTAGCGCATTTACAGTGACATACGACTCAAATTTTCTGCTGATGAGCTAGTCATTGATGACACTGCAGCCAACAGACAGCTCTTCGGGACATGGCACCTTGAACCATAGTTCAGGACCCGGTCTCCAATTGTGTACTCTTGGAAGAAACCTCATACTGGCTGGTTTAAACTTAATTCTGATGGATTACTACGAGGCCTCACAGGGGGTTATGGCGCTGTAATTAGGGATGATCAAGGCGACATTGTGGCTGCTTGTGTTGGTTCGATTGCAGGCTAGACAATTCTCAAGCATGAACTACAAGGAGTTGGGGCGGGTTTACAACTAGCCAACTCAAGATGTATTAGAAGACTAATACTTAGCACTGACTCTACAACAGTGCGTGATTACCTGCTCAATGCTAGGCAGATTGCGTGGAACCTTAGACACGCTATCAATAAGATCAGGAGAATGCTGGTAGAACTGGAAGAATTTACTATAATACACGAGTATAGAGAAGCAAATAGAGTCGCGAATAGACTTGCTAGCCTACACCCAAGCTCGGAGTACTTGGAAGTTACACCAAGTTCGTTTGCGCAAGATTTGAAAGATATTGTACATGAATATAAATCAGGAAAAGCTTATTTACGAATGTAACTTCAACTTTTTTTTTTTTCAGGTTTGGGGATCCTAAATAACCCCCGCTCGCTTTCCAAAAAAAAGTTTGCACATAGTTGTTGTGATTTCTTAACAAGCATGATCACCTCCACACATACCTGATGATGTTTCTTCTTACAACACATTGTAGGTTTCTCAAGTGCCAGATTTTTTTTTCCAGGAAAAAATTGTAGCCCTGCACATTTAAAATTTTTTATTTAATATTATTATTATTATTATTATTTATTTTTATTATTATTTTTTTCCGGAACTCTTCCAACTTATCAGACTAAGAGCATCTCCAATCATCCCTGGCTGTTTTAGGGATTCCATTCATCCCCCTAACCCATCTCCATAATAACTTCTCCCTCAACATCCCCTAAGAGCATCTTCAATGGTATTTTAACCAAAAACTAAAATTTAGGGGTTCCATATTTCTTCACCACTCCAACCACATCCCCTATTTTAACTTTTTCATCATTATTTTAATATATCTTCAACTTTTCTATAACAATTTAATTTCAATTATACTATTATTAATTTCAACTTAATATAATTATATTATTAGTTTCAATTATAATATTATTAAATATATTATTATTAATTTCAACTTAAATATATAATATTATTTTCAATTATACTATTATATATTATACTATAATTAATTCCAACTTAATTTAAATTTGACTAATTAGCAAAATTTGGGAGTTAAAAAATAGTATTTATAATTAAAATTTTTATCATTATTTTAATATAGCTTCCACTTTTTAATATCAATAATTACTTTTAATTATACTATTATTTTGAATTAGTCTTAATAATTACTACTAATAATTTTATCATTGCTTAAATTAGAATTAATAATTACTTTTGTTTAAATTAGTATTAATTTATTTTTAATTATACTATAAATACTTTTTAAATAATTATTTATCATTATTTAAATTAGTATTAATAATTAATTTTTAATTATATTATTATTTAGATACTTTTGTTTTATTTTTATTATTTTTAATTTAGAAATTAAATATTAGGATTATTTTATTAATATATAAGAGCATCGCTTAGGGGTTCCATTGAAAAAAACCCCTCCAATCATCCTCATATCCCATCCCCCATTATAACTTCTCCCTCAACTTCCCCCTAAATTTAAGGGGAAGTTAACCATCCTCTATATCTCAAATATTAATAAAATATTCAAATATTTAAGTTTCTAAATTAAAAATAAAAACAAAATTATATAAATAATAGTATGATTAAAAATAATTTAAATAATGATAAATAATTAATTAAACATTATTAATAGTATAATTAAAAACAAATTAATACTAATTTAAACAAAAGTAATTATTAATTCTAATTTAAATAATGATAAAATTATTAATAGTAATTATCTAAATAATGATGTAAAAAATGGAATATATTTAAATAATGATTAAAAATTAATTATTAATACAATTTTTTTTAAAACTCCCAATTTTTTAATTAGTCAAGTTTAAATTGATAATAGTATAATTAAATAAATCTAAATAATAATATAATTGAAAATAATAATATTATATACTTAAGTTGAAATTAATAATAATATATTTAATACTATTATAATTGAAACAAATTAATATAATTATATTAAGTTGAAATTAATAATAGTATAATTGAAATTAAATTGATATAGAAAATTTAAGACATATTAAAATAATGATGAAAAAGTTAAAATAGGGGATGTGGTTGGAGTGGTGAAGAAATAGGGGATCCCTAAATTTAGTTTTTTCTCATCCCAATTTTAACTTTTCCCACTGGAGATGCTCTAATGCAATTTAGCAGCATGTCAGTCAGCATAATAGTAAATTATAAATTTATCATAATTAAAAGATTTTATCTATCATTCCCCATTTTAACTTTTACCATTGAAGATGCTATAATGCAATTTAGCAGCATGCCAACCAGCATACTAGTAAATTATAAATTTATCATAATTAAAAGATTTTACCAACCATCCCTCATTTTAACTTTTATTATTGGAGATGCTCTAATGCAATTTAGCATCATACAGCCGGCATACTATTAAATTAGAAATTGATCATAATTAAAAGATTTTACCTCGTCTCAAGTATCTCTAAAATATGGCTTATAGAATACTTGAAACATAGAATGTAGCATAAAATAACTGTCACCTTACATGGGAAAACCTTTTATGATTTTGATCTCCATAACCAACCAAAACATGGTGGAAATACCAAACCATGTTCTGCAATTGCATCAATAAAGGATGGATGATGGGATTTTCGGCTAAACTTGACAAAAAACAGTACATGTTCTCTCATTGTTTTCATCACGAAAATTCGAACAACAAAGTATCCAATGGTTTCAACATTTATAGAAAACCCATTCTTCAAATCTCTTTACAATTATCACAACTTGCAACCTTATTTTCACTTCAACAATGAAGTTTCTCTTCTTCTTGTTCTTCTTGTTCTTTACTTGTTCATCATCTTCTTCTTTCTCCTCTCATCACATTAACAATTCAAGTTCAACTGCTCAATTTCATGGCTACACTGCTATTTCTGATTTTCGTTTGATTAACCGAAGATCTCTAATCGTGTGTCCTGATGCAAACCCGTATCTTGGAATCAATGTTTCTAGTTCTTCATCAGGACTTTCTAATGATCAAAATGTTACTGTTACGGTTAGTGGCGTCTTACTTCCTGCAGAATCAGATTGGATAGCCATGATCTCACCTTCTAGTGCAGAGTAAGCTAAACAAAAAATCAAACAAATTGAGATATTATCTGCAAGTGGTCATATTTTCTTCTTTTTTTATGATGTTGAATTGCATGGACAGTGTATCAAGTTGCCCATTGAGCACCATACAATATGAACAAACTGGAGATTTTAGTGACCTCCCTCTTCTATGCCATTATCCAGTCAAGGTAATCTAACATAAAATTCAAGAGTGAACTAAATCAGTGGTCAATGATGAATGTTCCAATAGTATGATATACGTGTTGCGGTTTCAGGCACAATACATGAGCAAGGATCCAGCCTACCTTGGATGTGAAAAGAAGGAATGCAAGAAATACGAGGCAGGTGCTTGTGTAGTATCGACGTGCTCTGGGTCGTTGACATTTCATGTAGTCAACATTAGGACTGATATTGAGTTTGTGTTCTTTGGTGGTGGATTTGGTGCACCTTGCATTTTGGAAAGGTCCAACGCTCTAAATTTTAGCAATCCAAATGCACCCTTGTATGGCCATCTCTCCAGTACTGATTCTAGCGGAACTTCAGTAAGTTAACTAATTATGTTCATACGGAATATTTTTTTTATTGGTCAACAATTGCTCCGACGATGTCTATATCATGTTTCCTTAAGTTCCTACTAAATACAAATTTAGCAGGGACGCATTAATATCATACTATGTGATAATTACAATTGATTCTACAAAAATCACTTGCTCTTAATGGACACTGTCTTATCTTTACTCCTTTAAGGCATTCCTAGGTTTTATCGATGTTGCTTGTAAATATTTTACGTTTTCAAGAGAAATTTTGTTTCTGTCACAGTGTTAAATAAATAAAAAATAGTACGACAATGGAATACCATATAATATTAGTAATTGTGCCAACTTCATACCTTATCGAAATGAAGTAATGAACCAGAATGGGAGACATCTATATTGGATATCTAACCTTTTTAAGTGACCAATTTGGAAAAGCTTAGTCCCACGGTAGTTTCATTGATTCTGGAGCACTACTACGGTGCCTGGTCACCCACCTTAGTTTGCCATTTCTCTAGCCATAAAATATGTCGGGCCTCAAGCTCCTTCCTCTTTGCTGCACAGCAGCTCCAAGCTTCCCTGATGATATTCATGATATGCAATTATTTTTGGGAATTGACACCAAGACAGATTGTCAACGCTACCACAGACCTCATAAATTCCAAAACACGGCTGCTTTGCAAAATTCATTTACAATTCAGCTACATTCATCTTTAAATGCTAGGACACCTAAAACATAATCCGCCTTGAAGAGAATAAATGTCCTAATGATTTGATCAAATGGACACTAAAGAGAACATGACACACACTTTCAATATTATGTTCCAAAAATAATGAAATATGGAAGTTCTTCTATGCATCCATGTATGGTGCATCAAGGTAAATTTAGGTTTTCCGAATTGTGACTTTTGTAATTGGTTGGTAAGTAGTAACTTTTTATGCAATATTAGTAATTAAGTAAGTGGTAACTTTGGCCACACAATATCTTGTATATACCTAGTAGTAAGTTGTTGTACTTAAGCCAATGGCATGACAGCTCAACGGTTAGAATTTGGCAGATGGTGTCACTAGGTCACGGGTTCTAAGATCCTATAAAAATCATACGTGCTGATGTTGTTTTGTAGATGAGATTGACATGGGTGAGTGGAGATGGAACACCTCAACAAGTTCAATATGGGGATGGCAATTCACAGAAATCACAAGCCACCACATTCACACAACATGACATGTGTAGTAAGTCCTGTAAAACTGGTTGATAAATTCTTTGGCTGACCTTATAACTTGTTTCTTTTCCTGAATAGAACAACTGATTGATTGTGTTTTCAATTGATCATAGGTTCTTCTTTAGCAAGTCCAGCTTCAGATTTTGGATGGCATGATCCCGGATATATTCACTCAGCTGTAATGACGGGGCTTGAGCCATCAACCAAGTATTCCTACAGCTATGGAAGGTTAGTATTCAATTAAAATGCATCAGTGCGAGATCCAATTTATCATAACCCAGTGATTCAAACTTCAAAGCATATGTATTTCAAATGCACCAGAGTTAGTAGTAAAGAGAACATAACAATTATCATAATGCAGTGATTCCGTTGGTTGGAGCAAAAAATCCAATTCCAAACGCCACCAGCAGTAGGATCAGATGAACTCACATTCCTTGCATATGGTGATATGGGAAAGGCTCCACATGATCAATCTGTTGAGCATTACATTCAGGTCCTGACTTGAGTTTTAAATCAAATAATGTTTCGATTGTAATATACCTACATGTTTATTAACTTTTAAATGAATGTATAGCCAGGATCCCTCTCTGTTATTGAAGCCATGGCCGATGAAGTAGCATCAGGAAATGTTGACTCTGTGTTTCATATCGGAGACATAAGCTATGCTACTGGCTTCTTAGTAGAATGGGATTTCTTTCTTCACCTTATCACTCCGGTTGCTTCTCATGTATCTTACATGACTGCAATCGGAAACCATGAGAGGTACCTAATCTCCTATCTTTACTAACAACCCAATTAATAGCACCAAAATGCACTTAATTTGGTTTCTGGGTTCTCACCTTGACTTGTCCTTTTTGGTCTTGACAGAGATTATATAGATTCAGGATCAGTGTACGTTACGCCGGACTCAGGAGGAGAATGTGGGGTTGCTTATGAAACATACTTTCCGATGCCAACCTCTGCTAAAGATAAGCCATGGTACTCAATAGAACAAGCAAGTGTACACTTCACTATAATTTCGACAGAGCATGATTGGTCTGTGAACTCTGAGCAGGTAGGGAAACCAAAATAGTATATTCACTCTGATTAGTTTAGTTATTGTTCGTATCTAACAAACTTTTTTTTTTACAGTTTAACTGGATGAAGAAAGACTTGGGATCCATTAATCGATCAATTACACCATGGGTAGTTTTCACTGGGTAGGCATGAGAAAACCTGTTAATTCTTATAATCTGTAGAAAGAGATATTATTTACGAGGTTGAGCTAACCATTGAAAATTTTTATTCTTCAGACATAGACCAATGTATTCATCTCTCTCGTCAAGTGTGGATCCTGATTTTGTTCAAGCTGTAGAGCCATTGCTAATGCAAAACCAGGTGAACTTTTGTGTGTGTGTGTGGCGTGGTTAGATCAAATTATGTATTGACCCACACTACACCAAATTGACAATATTTGTAAGAACCAAAAAAAAAAATCATTGTGGTGTTGTACACTTTACCAAGTGATACTATGGTGCTGCAAGTGATACTATTCATAGTGATCTAATTTATTGTATAACTTTATTTGTGATGTTTTCCAAAATTTTGCCTAAATTTAATTGACTTGAAATTTTTTGATGGATTAAGGACTGTTATATCACAAAAGTGATACTCTTGGGGGTCGTTATAAAAGTGTCCATTTGGTGTAGTTCCACTTTGATTGTCTCTTTTGTTCAATTATCTTTGAAACCTTGATTGTCTAATCAATACCAACCGCAATCTTCATGTTGTGATACTAAATTAGGTTGATTTGGTTCTATGGGGGCATGTGCATAACTATGAGAGAACATGTGCTGTTTATCAAAATGAATGCAAGGGCATGCCTAACAAAGGTGGAGATGGGATTGACACGTACGACAATAGCAATTACACAGCTCCAGTTCATGCTGTGATTGGCATGGCAGGCTTCTCATTGGACGATTTTCCCAGTATTGTAAGTCCTTTTCTTTAATTTAAGCTAAAAATTTTATAATTAAACACAATTTATTTCATTGATGAAATTATTTTTATGAAACTGAACATGAATGCTCTCAGGGTCCTAACTGGAGCTTATCAAGGGTACAGGCATTTGGGTACTTTAGAGTACATGCCACAAGGCAAAACATGACAATGGAGGTTTATACACAATCTATATACCCTATTTGGTTCAATTATGATTATCAAATAAGATTGTCTTCGAAGAATCTAAACCTGATTCATGTATCATTGTTGTTTATGATTTCAGCTTGTGAACTCGAATACAGGGAAGGTTGAGGATATCTTCCGCATCACCAAATGATAAGTCATGTAAGATCAGCTTGAAACAGTTGAGTTGGGTTTATGAAATATATATTTCTCAACCATTGAGTCAAGAAATAAAAATTCTCTTCCTGGTAAAGTATAAGATTATGCAGAGCTATATGGTATAAATTTGTAATTTGAATGGATGTGGAAATCATTAAGAGGGTGTTTTCTAAAAGAAAAGAGTTATGTTGTTCACAATTAGACTTATAGTTAAGAGGGTTATTGTTTTTTTCATCCATAACATTCTTTCTGCTATATAAAAAGCAATGAGTGAATTTTGTGAGAAAATATAAGAAAGATAATTGTAAATATGGATGACTGCTGTTTGATGCTAATATCTCAAGTTCATTCTAGACAACTCAGGCGACATGAGCCAAGTTAATCTGTGGCCTCAGCATCGGCCACCTCCCCATTTGGTAGTGTAAGAGCTTATAAATAGGCTCCCAAATTTAAATTTGGAATTTAGGCATCCGAATAAAAAAAGACAAACACACACCCTGCAGTGCATCCAGAAAGACGTTTGAAAAAGCCAAGTTCTAGAAATCTGTCTGCAATCAGCAAGTTTGCTAATCTGAAGCTTCCCGAAATCTGAAGTTACAAAATCTGAAACTTGTAAGAATCCTTGTAATCAGTATCTTAAGTGATAGCAATGTTTCTGGTGGATGTAAGTAATTATTGAGTACATTCAGATCAGTTCGTTTTTGAGTTTGGAGGGTTGCTCTGCATAACAAGGTGGTATTTGAGCTGTTTGGCACAACATGTTACATCATTACACACCCACACACACATGTATATACAGGTTTTGGACCTTCGAGTGAGTAATTAGATTGACCAACAGAAATCATCATAATGGTCATCAATAGAGTCGATGACAGCATGTGTGAAAGCAAACCAATTTAAAAAAATAGTATCAAAAGTGTCCTAATTTTTGAGAAATTGTCGATTTGCTGCGTCGTGTTTGTGTTCAATACGACACATGCGTCCGTGTTCATCCATCCTTGCTCAAACAAATTAAAAATCTAAACTGCTAGAATATTACCAAAATATTAATTGGTATCTGAAACCCAATAAATACTGAATACAGGCGATTATATTGAAAGAGTTGCACATAGATGAATACATGAGGCTACAACCAAAACACCAATAGTTAAATCAACACAAGAAGTACATCTAAGTACCATAATGTAAAACAAATTTAACGCTCTATGGCTCCAAGGCCGAGGATGCGGCTTGCCTCAACCCGGCTCCTGGCTCCATGGCAGCGCTCTGTATCACCCCAGAGAACAATGATGATCTTCAGGCTGTGATCGGGTTCAAGAGACGTTTTGACAAATACGGTATCAAAAATTCCTCGGATTATCAACGAATCAGCGACAACTTGAATAAAGCTATATCTCTCCTCAAAGAAAATGGGCAACTTCGACTGCCGAAAATCGATACACTCGAAATGACTAGCGAGGATAGTGATGAAGTCAACTCAGAAGCTGAGCTAGGTCCACAAGCACCAAAAAGTGATTGGGATTTAGGAGCTATGTCAGAAAAAAGATGAGGCGTTACACCAAAGTTATCAGCAGTTGTCCCCGAAAATCTAATAGAACTAGGAAAGAAAACTATAGGTACAAAGACTGAGTTCTTTGTCTAGGTTTGTTTTTTGTGAATCCTATCTTTTGTGAGATTTTGTTTCGGCCTTTTAGTTAACCCTATAGGGTCAGTCATGTAGCCTTCGAGCGTTTTGATATTTAAATGAATAAAATGGGGCACTATCCCAATTTAAAAAAAAAAAAAAGTAAAACAAATTTAACGAGAAAAAAAAACAAAAAACTTTATAGCATGACTCCATTGCCTTGAAGACCGCCTGCATCTGCACTCCATTGCCCAACGGGCCTCTTTCCTTAGAGAAGAGAGACATTACGAAAGAGACAAGTCATGGCGGTAATCACTCCCCAAGAACGCATCTCAATGAAGGACGAGACCGTTGCGAGAAACATATACCTTCATTGCGCCTTGCATGCTTAAGTCACGCACCGAGTTAATTACTCTCAGTATAAAAGGTAAATGAGAGAGTCCATCAGAGGTTTGCAAACACAATATAATTATACTCTGTCCAAGTTCATTCTCTCTGACAGTGAACTGATTTTAGCATCAGAGTTAATTACTCTCAATGTAAAAGGTAAATGAGAGAGCCCATGATAGGTTTGCAAACACAATATAACTATACTTCTTTATGAGAGAACTCGCTCGAACCTGGATTTGGGTCTTAATTATGATTTCTTCTAACGGACCATGTTTGGATTTTTATGATTGGTTTTGTCTTTGGGATTTATGAGCTGGCCCGATTTTAGGATACTTGATCCTCGTGATAGACAATTTCTGCCATGTATAGAACTGTGATGACGGTCTATTTTGATGTATCATCAGTGTATACACACTCGCAAAATAGCATTTGCTTTGAACATTATTCATGCTTGAACCATGTCAAACAGTTGGATAAATAAGGCTAGTTGATGATTGTATAAAATTTGGAGGTTCTTGTCCACTTTTTGGGCCTAGATTATTGGTCCTGCATAAGGCCCTTGCCTACAAGTTAGTTGGGCCATGATATTGGGTCTTGATAAGGCCTTAATCTAGAGGCTAAGAAAACAACTCAATAAAGGATTTCATTCTGGACTTCTAACAACATCTTTCAATTAGGACAATCCAGCCTAGTTTTATAACATCAAAGTCCACATCACAACAGCTCATTTTGTAGTTGTCAAGTTGATATTTGCGAACCATCTACTTTTTCTTACAAAAAATTGATAGCAAACTTATCAAATTAAATTAAAAGTAGAAATAAAAATTGAGAGGTGTGAATCAGATGTCAGTTTGGGGTTTGACCTTTGATTGGATCAAATTTCAGATCCACTTCAGATTTAGCACAAGTCATTTTAACAAAATCAGTATCCATCGAAGATCTATTGACAACCACGTATTTGAAATTCCATCAGATATCACGTTTTTCATTTCTGTCAAACGTAACAACTAAATTTTCAGTGTCTTCATTGCCCTATGCACATTTGTCGGTCAAGCCCATGCAAAATGTTGAGATATTGTTTGCTTGAATAATTTCACATTAAGTAAGGAAAGTTGTCACGAAGTTTTATAAGAAAGTGATTCACTCTCTAATAGCACTTGGACCAAGGGTTGTACATAGGTGCATGATGTCATATGGTGGTGTTTAAGTTTAAGACAATATCATTACTATGTATGATGGACATGCACGTAAATGGTCTAGAACCACGCCAAGAGAAAGTACAATATACTACTCTCAGAATCGTAATCCACTTCTTAATAACAACCTATAATCATAGGTGCCCGACGCCCTAACAACAAACCCCTTAACCCAATTTTCCAAAAAAAAGACATTCCATAAAAAATGAAAACAAAATATGTTCAACCAGGATAAAGCATATTTGCATTTGAGGTTCTCTTCTCTCCCTCAATTAATATCAAACCTAACTGTTCCTGTGGCCATAAACGTCTCATTCTTACCACTTTATTGCACCCAATACCACTTCTCCACGTTATGAAATCATCCCTTGTATGATCTTTTTCAGTACGAGCTTTTAATTTATTCATGTAAAGCGACTTCTTGTTCAAATGTAACTCTGAATATTTGAGCATATACAGAATATGCCATTAAAAAGCAATCGAACAGTCCATCATCTCGAGTATTGAAAGAACTTCTTGTTATAAATTCTAGGATAACTAACTAAAACACTTAAAACTGTGTTTCACATTTGCATCATCAGCTGATTGATTATGGGAACCAAATTTGCCGAAAATGATGAGAACGTGCTGTCACCACTGATTTCATCACCGGAGAAACTGTATAGTAGAAAGCCCATTCGCCAGAAACTTTTTTTCTTATCCTCTTCACAACTTCCTTCTTTGCGTTCGCTTCTTGTTTCGGCTTCAACCGTGATGTTTGTTTTCTTCTTCTTATTCTTCTTCCTGTTTTCTTCTCCAACACCTTCATCTTCTTCTACTTCATCTTTTTCATCTAGACGTCATGTTATGAATTTGAGCTCAACTAGTCAGTTTCAAGGCTACACTGCAATTTCTGATTTTCGGATAATTAACCGGAGGTTATTGATAGACTGTCCTGATTTGAACCCATATCTTGAAATCAATATTACGAATACTACGGGTCTTTCAAATGATCAGAATGTTACTGTTACAATTAGTGGTATCTTACATCCTGCGGATTCAGACTGGGTTGCTATGATTTCACCTTCCAATGCAGAGTAAGCCATTGAAATAGAGGAGATGGAAATTGAAACCTTTTTGTGTACTGATTTTTTTTTGGTTGAATTGCATGAGCAGTGTGTCAAGTTGTCCGTTGGATGCTTTCGAATACCAGCAGACTGGTGACTTCGGTAGTCTTCCTCTGCTGTGCCATTATCCTGTTAAGGTAAAGTCTAAATTCAAGACCAACTAATATAGTTGTTAGTATCGTCAGTTAACGTTATAAGTACCATACATTTATATATGTTCATGTTTCAGGCACAATACATGAAGAATGATCCAGAGTACCTTGGATGTGGAAAGAAGGAATGCCAGATAAACGAAGATGGTAATTGCCTAGTATCGACTTGCTCTGGGTCGTTAACATTTCACGTTGTTAACATTCGAACCAATATAGAGTTTGTATTCTTTGCTGGTGGATTCCATACCCCTTGCATTTTGAGAAGGTCAAGCGCTCTGAATTTTACCAATCCAAAAGCACCCTTGTATGGCCATCTCTCCAGCATTGATTCCAGCGGAACATCAGTAAGTCCAACTCTTTGTATAAATCTCATGCATGTTGATATATATCCGAAAACTTTGTATAAATCAGTAAGTCCAACTCTTTGTATAAATCTACATATATCTCCGAAAACTTTGGATCATAGATCAGCCATTTTTTTTGTTGTCAAGATAGTCAACTATTCATGTGTGTATGATACAGCCAACTAATCATATGTGTATGATTAATTTTACACTATGTGATAATTCCAAATGATTTAAAACTAATCAATGGGTCTTGAAGCTTCATATTTATATATTATCTTTGCTAGTTAAGAAGTTTTCAGGTTTTATATCGATGTCGCGTGTAACCATTGTTTTCTTAAAGGGAATATTTTCTTGCCGTCACCATGTTACATAAAAATGGCCAGATAGCTTTTATACATTATTACAACGACTTAATACCATATAACTTGTTAAGAGGTCAATTTGGAAAAGTTCAGTTTTGATCAAGAAAGTTCAATGATTTTGTGAAGGATTGAGACATCAGTTTTGAGCATAATATATATAAAACTTAAGAAATTAAACAATAGTAAATAATATGGGTAAAGAAAGAAATCTAAGCAGGTAATAACTAACCTAGATCAAAGGTGTAGAAGAAGGTGAACTCGAGATCTCGAATAGCGAATTAGATTCAGTCACAACAATATATTGAAGGGTTCAGAACGGTGTATTCTGTCATGGTTTTATCTAAATAATGAATAAATAAATAAATGTTAAATTTCAAAAACAGATTGTAAATTTTTAAAGTTACAAAATAAAATTTTTGCTCATATTCACACTGTTGATTTTTTCTTTTTGGTAATAATTAATTTTATTGGGGTTGATTGTAGATGAAATTGACATGGGTAAGTGGAGATGCAGCACCACAACGACTTCAATATGGGAATGGCAAGTCAGAGATATCGAATGTTACAACATTTGCACAAACCGATATGTGCAGTGAGTATCCCTTCATAATTAGTGGATAAATTTTGGCTTACCTTCGAACAGATTTCCTTACCTGAATTGAAGACTAATTGATTGTGTCTCGACTTGATCATAGCTTCTGATTTACCAAGTCCAGCTTCAGATTTTGGATGGCATGATCCTGGATATATTCACTCAGCTCTGATGACAGGGCTTCAGCCTACGAGTGATTATTCATACAGATACGGAAGGTAACATTCAGGTCAAGTAGATAATGTAGTGGTTTAATCGGAAAATTTGTATACTTCAAATGCCATAGTTTTAGTAAAAATGATCAAAATACAGTGATTCAGTTGGTTGGAGTGAAGAAATCCAATTCCAAACACCACCAGCCGTAGGATCAAATGAGCTCACATTCCTTGCATATGGTGATATGGGAAAGGCTCCTCATGATCAATCTATTGAGCATTACATTCAGGTACTTGGCAATTCCGAAACAAACAAATATGAACCCGTTCATCAAATGGTTATTTATTTTTTACATGAAAATACAGCCAGGATCACTGTCTGTTATTGGAGCCATGGCTGACGAAGTGGCAACAAGAAATATTGACTCTGTTTTTCATATCGGAGACATAAGCTATGCTACTGGCTTTTTAGTAGAATGGGATTTCTTCCTTCACCTTATCCATCCAGTTGCTTCACACGTAACTTACATGACTGCAATCGGTAACCATGAGAGGTACCTAATTAATCTCCTTCCTTTACCAACAAAGATTGTTATTGAGTTCTCACATGATTAGGCATGTTGCATCTTTGCAGGGACTACATTGATTCAGGATCGGTGTACATTACAGCAGACTCCGGAGGAGAATGTGGAGTTGCTTATGAAACATACTTCCCAATGCCTACCTCTGCTAAAGATAAACCTTGGTACTCAATAGAGCAAGCGAGTGTGCATTTCACTGTAATTTCAACGGAGCATAATTGGTCAGTAAACTCTGAACAGGTAGGGTGGTCAAATAAAAGTTATTTTGTCATACTTTAGTCATTTTTCATATCTAATGAAAACTACAAACTTGTACAGTACAACTGGATGAAGAAAGACTTGGGATCCGTTAACCGATCAATAACACCATGGGTAGTTTTCGCAGGGTAAGCATGATCAAACCTATTTATTCTTACAGGCAGGCTTATGCATATGTGACATAACCATTGTTGAATATGGTTCTTCAGACACAGACCTATGTATTCATCTGTAAAAGGGGGTTTAATTCCAAGCGTGGATACTAGGTTTGTTGAAGCTGTAGAACCATTGCTACTGCAATACAAGGTAAGGGTCTAAACTAATGTTTAACTATATTGTATCCGTGCGTGTTGGTGTTAGTTCGAATTGCAATACAACCCCACTTTCATTGTCAATTTAGTATCATTATCATGGCAATCTTGATTGATGAAATAAGTACTCAACCCTGCTCTTCATGTTGTGATATCAAATTAGGTGGATTTGGTTCTATGGGGGCATGTACACAACTACGAGAGAACATGCGCTGTTTATCGAAGTGTATGCAAGGGCATGCCTAGCAAAGATGCAGATGGGATTGATGTTTATGATAATAACAATTACACTGCTCCCGTTCATACTGTCATTGGAATGGCAGGATTCACGCTAGACAACTTTACCAGTACTGTAAGCCCTTGTCCCTACTCCAATTCAAAACTTCTATATATAATTAGCATAAAAACTATTATTTGAAGAGAGTTTCTCAATGAACTGACCATGAATGTTCAGGCTGCTAACTGGAGCTTAATCAGGATATCGAAATTTGGGTACTTTAAAGTACATGCCACAAGGCAAAATATGACAATGGAGGTCAGTAAAGGAACATGTTAGGAAACCTTATATACCTCATTTGCTTCAATCTTGCATATCAATGAATATTCTTATGGAAGAAACTCATGTGAAACTTATCCTTGCTTGTGATTGCAGTTTGTGAACTCCCATACAAAGGAGGTTGAGGACAACTTCCGCATAACTAAATGATTAGGTCGTCAGCTCACTTGATGAAATGTTTTAGTGTAATATATGATAATACAAACGTATATGGAAAAGAAAGACGGGGGTTTGGTTTCCATTTTTTTTTCCCTTTATTCTCTTTATGGCTTAATGCATGTAATTGTAACATGGCAGGGGAGGCTTAGGGATTATCGATTATCGACTATGCAGAGTTAATTAGCATTGTTTCAAAATGTTTTAAATAAAGTTCAAATCAGTTTCATGCAATGAATTCATCAAAGAATTGAGTCAAATCATGCTAATTTTCCGGCTTCTCCATGCTTTTTGAAGTATTACTATACCCACAAAAACAGAGAATACTAACATTTTGAACAAATATTGAATATAAATGGACTACTTAATTACTTGCTTTCTAGTTTCATCCATCACTGCTTGTTGTCCATCATCGTTGAAAAAATATCCAGTCCAGTAAATATGGCATCCACTTAAAATAACTCTCTTGAGGCATTTCATCCAACATCCATAGATTCACAAATTATTCAGTAACTTTTGTATACAATACTAGTAACTATTTATTTTAGGAAGACATTGAAAGAGCTCTCCAAGCAGAGCTTCAGGAAGACATGTCTAGGAAGGCTACTAATTCCAGGTTGGTGGAAAAGGAATCAGTTGGCATGAGGTCGAGTGCTGGCCAGGTTGCTGCGAACACTGAGGTAGTAGATGGTCTGATCAATGGTGTTAAAATGGAAGCAAAGGCAGTGTGCGATGTCCAGGTTGCTGCGAACACAGAGGTAGTAGATGGTCTGCTCACTAGTGTTACAATGGAAGCAAAGGTAGTATGTGATGGCAGCGAGGTTGCAGATTTGACTGTCCCTTTGGGACCAGAATCCGTGAGCTCTGGTTGCATGGATACAGGGAACGCTAGCGCTGTGGAGGCAGGGGAGGTTGATGTGAGGCAGGGAGGTTGGTGTGGGAGCAGGGGCAGTGGACGTTCGTCACAGGGTTGCAGGGGGGGTTGTTGTCGTGCCAATTCTGGCGATTGCGCAGGACGCTAGAGAGGCTGTTATTGCTTCGTACATAGCCTCTGATCAGTTGCATGATATTGAAGTAGGAAAGGTCAACAACATGCCAGCAGCTAATATTTCAGGTGCAAAGGAAGACAACAGCTCCCAGGATGTCAGTGATGGTGAGAAATTCGGGCACCACAATGTGAAACAACTCACCATCGCAGAACTGAATGAAGCGAAAGGTATCCTCACTCTTTCTGAGATTGAATTTACGTTAAGGATGATAAATGAATACGAAAAGGCAAACGACGTTCCTTCTACAATAGAAGAAATTATTGCAAGACGTGGCAAAGAAGAAGTGAAGGCAGTTTACATTTGGTTAAAAGATGTATGGGAAGATGATTAGAACCGCACACGCAATAGATTGAGACAGGAAAATTATCAGGTTCCTGAAGAAGAGCATGAGCCATGCCTCTCCAGTGATGATGATGTGATTACATATTTGGCTGCAAAGACGTTCTCTAACACCCACACCAAATATTTTAGCCTTTGTCCCTGAAAATCCAATAGAACTAAGAAAGCAAACAAAATGTACAAAGGCTGAGTTTGTCTAGGCTTGTATTGGTGAATCATCTCTCTTATGAGAGTTTGTTTCAGTTTTTTTAGTTAACCCTATAGGGTCAGTCATGTAGCCTTCGGGCATAGATTAATAAATAAATAAAAAGTGTCAACAACCCAATTTAATTAAAAAAACCTATTAATTTTTTGTCATTGGAATAATTTTATTATGCTCAAAATGTCTACTATAACTCAAAAGTTTTTCTCAATAATTTTATTATGCTCTTGTTATTATTACTGAACACTATTTAAGTTGGAGTGTTTTTTTGTTGGAATATTAAATCCACTCCAATTATTCATAGGCCTAAAATTGTCCATGTGCTTATCCATGGTAGTACCGTGTGAATTTATGGTGTAGTTATACGATTGGTATCCACCAATACAGTTATAGTCCCAGGACTCGAGCTTTCAGAGAGTCAAGGCAATTTATCATTTTCTGTAGGTGAAATGTCAAAGCTAGCATTAGTTGTGTACAGGGCCATGGGTATTGTGGTGCTTGTGGCAAGGGTCTTCCAAACAATTATGATCTCCCCTTTTTGTATCTCAAGTTTATTCATGATGCAACTGTTTCAATGCTCCTTGTAGCAAGCCATGGCGACCGACAAAGGATAAATGCAAAACTTGCATAGAAGTGAGACCTTGGCCTCAGCTTCCTACTCATCTTCTTGAGTTAATTGCAGACAGATTGGCCACAGTAGAACTAATTTGTTTTCGAAGTGTGTGCAAGGCTTGGCGCTGCTTCTATAGAAGCTTGGAATCGGTGTGACTTCACAAAAAACAGAACCATGGTTTCTCATATATGTAAGGCAATGAGAATTTGATGTGCAACTTGTATGACCTGCAATCTGACAAGTCATACAAAATCTGCATACCGGAACTAGACCATAAAACAACTTGCATTGCTTCAAATTAAATATGACAGGCTTCTCGTACACTGAGAAGGTTCAATGTGGTTCTTCTGCATGCCCCTTCACCTCTGCTAAAGTAGACCTTCTACAGTTCCCACAGTCCATACTGATAAACGATGTTGCAGTATTCACAGCTCCTCCTACTCCAGATTGCGTAGTTTGTGTCATTAACCATCACAATGACATCACATTGGAGCAGCATTTGCTCAACCACGGGATTGACAATTGGAAGAACTACAGATATGAAGATCCTTTCATGATGAAAAAAATTACATGCGCAAAATTTTTCAATGGGAATTTATATTTCTTCAGTCCTACATTTAAGGCCTTAGCTTTTGAAATGAAATATGAAAATGGAGTGGATGGGTGTATCAGTTTCTATTGTGGACTTCTTCTAGATTATTTATATTGTGGAACTGTTGTACCAAGAACCAATTGTTGCATGTGCATTCACAATGAGCAGGTTCAGGCTGATAAAGAGGTGGAAATCTGTCAAATTAAGAAGGGAACATTTCTTTTTCCTCGATTCTGTTCTCTCTCGCCAAATTAAAGCTGATCCACTTGAATTTGTTTTCATAGAACAATGAGAGAGTGTATTGATATAGTACTCAATTTTGACAATATGGAAATCTTGTTAATGGTCTGGATACTCTGCTGAACCTTTGTTTTAATCGGATCTTTGAATGTGAAAATTCGCTATGCTCTTTGTACCAATACAGTTATATAACATGGGAATTGTAAGTGCATCGAGAATTCCTCGCTGGTATGGCCAAATGTGGTGTGGTTCTGATATAATAAGGTTTATGATCAGCTGCCATTAACATTGGTCGTTTACAATCTAATTTGATGACATATCAAACAATCACTCAATCACAGCTGTACATGTGGCATGGGTTAACCCTAGCATGAGAAAGACTTTCGTGCAATCCCAAGCGGACTCATTCACAAACTGTTTTTCAGCTCGTAAGTCAGGTGCCCAAGCTCAAGACACGTCACCTAAAAGGCACGGATATGAGGGCTTGCCTCAAGATTATAAGGCCCGAACACGGATCTCAGAGTTGTCATGGGCCCGAGATCCACTTGCATGAAATCAACTCTTAGCCCAATGAAGCATGGGGTCCTAAATAGGGCCAAGTGTCGAAGAAACTCAGTCATGCACAGGTAAGATCTCATGCGAGATCTCCTCCCTCCATCACGCCCTAAATTGTAAGGAAAATTGGGGAAGGAGCACTGGCTATAAGAGATGGTGAAAGGAACAAGAAAGGTACTCATATACATTGCAATTTACATACAGAATTCACTCTTCATTCCATCGATATCTAACTTAACTATTAGAGTGTCTTTGGCCACTACATCGGTGGTCTCTGGCTTAACCATTATTCATTTTTGCAGGCTTAAGATCAACGAGATCAGAAAGGATAGATCTGAACACATCAAATTTGTGTCATCCGAGGAAAAAAGTTAATTTTTCCCTGAAACGAATATACCAAATTCTTTCTAGCTAAGCAAAGCATCTAGAAATGGTTACCAACACCAGAACTCAAGCATTCAACAAATATGTTGAATCAGACAACCTTCTGACCAGAGAAGCCCCACCACAAGGCCGAGAATCCAACGGATGGGTCAAAGAAGACGCACGATCCAACTATGATTGACACCGTTTAGACCAGATCCTACTACTACATATAGATCATCCAACATGGATGGTGGAAAGACTCGCTTAGGATCGACATTAGTACTCTATGGAGGATATTCTTGGTGGTATTTTCTCCATGTATTTGATGATAATCTAGGATCTTGTGTCCAGGTTTATCGTACCTTCGTGGCTCCACAGTCCATGTTCCTTGTACCCTTGTGGTTATGGTTTCACTGCTTCCACACATCCACATATGTTCCTTGTGAGTGACGCGTGCCACATGTTTGGTATTACGAAAATACCCCTTCAACTATTAGAGCTTGGCGGATGGTACCACTAGGTCATGGGTTCAAACCCAGCTTGCGACATCTTTATGAGTTCTGGGATTCTATAAAAACCGTGCTTGCCTTTCAAAAAAAAAAATTTACAAGAAAACATATTGTAGCCTTCTAAATAGATTTTGGAAAAAGGAACTTAATATTTGATTCAATAGTCCTGAATCGTTAAAATAGTTATTTGCACCAACCTTACCTAGTGGTCTGCAGTATTACTATTTCCAGAGGGCGCAAAAGACTGTTTAGTTTTACCCTATATATTTGCGACGGTCCTTATATAGTTTTCTGGATAGGTAGGAATAAGGTGACAATGGCATATTTGTCATGATATATTGATCATAATAGCCAAATGATGCTAATCGATTAAGGCGGAGGATTAACTTCATATATGTTTGGGCGCACTAAGAATATCATGTTTATAATAAATGGCAGTCAGAATTAATCCAGAATTTTTCTTTGGTGTAGGCTTAAAGATAGGAATGGCCTTACATATGTCATTGATTTTTCTCTGTGTCTTGACATATTTAGTAAATGGCCTTCACAATCAGTTGAACTATTATCAAACTCGTTCCATGATCGTTTCTTATTTTTCCCTTTCTTTTCTTTTTTCTATCATTGCTTGGAAATGAGATAAACAAGGAATTTGTCAATACCACTCTTTACTTTCAAACATAAATAGGATTATAAATTGACCAAAAAAGATTAAACTCAAGGAGAAAAATTTGCAATGGAGATATCTCCGGACAATAAAAGTATTGCGCTTGATATGAATGGCATAAAAGATTTCTTCAATCCTTTTATTTGCCATCAGTCAAATATGATTACCTCAAATGGGGTGTATCAGGGTGAAAATCCCCTAAATTTTGCTCTTCCTCTTTTCCTTTTACAGGTAATGATAATTGTTGTTATCACACAAATTGTTATTATGATCTTCAAGCCTCTTCGCCAACCTAGAGTCGTCTCTGAGATTGTTGTAAGTTCTATCTTCATTTATCCTTTATTCAATAAATAGTGTTTATGTGTGTGGTTATATACAAATTTTTTTGCTTATTATGATCACAAGAAACTTAAAAATACAAAGAAAAATATATATATATATATATAGTAGTTGTCAGCTTTGGTCTCAAAAAAGAAAACTTTAATTCTTGAAATAATTATTGGACAAAGATAAATTAATTAATAGTTGAATTGTTTGTATGCTACTTGGTAAGATACTAACTTCGTAAAATATGCATAAAATGGAATGAATTATATCTATTTAATGTTTGCGAAATTCTAAATGTCGAGGGGAAGAGCGAGGAAACCAGCGAGGTTTTTAAGGTGGCGGGGGGTGAACCGTTCACCCCCCTCGAGATGTGTTCCGCGCGCGCATCTCGAGGGGGGTGAACGGTTCACCCCCCGCCACCTCAAAAACCTCGCTGGTTTCCTCGCCCTTTCCCTCGACACATAGAAAATTTTTTTCAAGCAAAAGTTAGTGAGAGAATCGACATGAAGGTCACTGTTGGGATGAAAATTGTCTCTAATTTTTATTGTTTAAAGACAAAGTTCAAATCAAAGTTGAAAGGGAAGCTTTTTTTTTTTTTTCTTTTTTCTTTTTTAGGAACTTTTTACCCAGAATATATATGGTTCCTCAGGAATTTAGTACTTGTAACAAATAGGGACATCTATAGTAACTGGATAGTTAAAAAGTAATCTATACCATGAGATACTTAAAAAGTCTTTCATGTTAAAATAATATATAAATATAAATTGAATTTGATATTTAATAATTGTAGAAACTGGATAGTTAATAATACCACATCTATAGTGAAATTTCTATGTTGGTATTTAAAAAAAACATAGATTACTCGTTCTTGTAATTTTCAATTATTAATAGTATTACATTTGTGACAGGCTGGTATCTTATTAGGTCCCAGTGGTTTTGGTGCCATTGATTGGATCGGGAAAAACATATTTCCCTTGAAAAGTTTAATGGTATTAGATACAATGGCAAAAATCGGAATCCTTTACTATATGTTCTTGGTCGGGGTAGAAATGGATGTTAGTTTGGTGAAACAAAGTAATCGACAAACTCTAGCCATGGTAGTTTTTGGTTTGGTTCTGCCAGGAACTCTATATTTCGGGATTCAATTGCTAGCAGTGCCCACAATTTTTAATAACAAACTGTTTATACAGCCAATGGGTCTTTTTTTTATAGCTATCACAATTTCTTTCACAGCATTTCCTGTGTTATCTCGTATCCTTGTAGAACTAAAGTTATTCAACACTGAGTTTGGAAGAAAAGCCATGTCGACAGCTCTTGTACTTGATTTATGTGGATGGTTTCTCATAGGCATATGTGTATTTTGGGTAGAAACTACTGACATTCCCGAGAAACGCTATGTTTTAGTCCTTGGTGCTATTGGTTTCGTGTTGGTGTGCTTCCTAGTGGTTCGCCCAACCATTATATTGATGATTAAATACACCCCAGAAGGAGAGAACTTTAGTGATTTCTCTATCTGTGTCATTCTTACCGGGGTCATGATTTCTGGTTTCATCACAGACGTCGTTGGCTTGCATCCTGTGTTTGGTGCTTTTGTTTTCGGCCTCATCATACCTAATGGACTACTTGCAACTACAATATTGGAAAAGCTTGAAGATTTTGTAACTATACTTTTGTTGCCAGTGTTCTTTGCTTTAAGTGGGATGAGAATAAATGTCTTGAGCACCATAAAACCAGGTGAAGGTGGACCATTTAAGTATTTGATTTACTTCGAATTTGTTGCCATATTATTGGCTAATGCGGCCAAGACATTGGGTATATTTCTCGTCGGCATTTATTTTGACATGCAGATACACGAAGCCTTATCATTAGGGATACTAATGAACAGCAAAGGCGTCATTGAAGCAATCGTACTCAGTGCTGTGAAATACTCAGTGGTACGTATATTTTTATTCTTTATTTTAATAATGTTCTTCAACATGTTTGTGTGACAGTATCATTAACCAGTAATTAACACTGCATGTGTTGAATGATGCACATTATGTACAGGGCAATGAATCTCTGTTTTCAACACTGATGATTTGCATGGTGGCAGTGACTACCATCGCCACACCAGCTACAACAACTTTATACGAAACTAGTAGGCACTTCATTTCATACAAACGTATGACCATTCAAAAATCCAAATTGGATACAGTACTAAACATAATAATGTGCATTCACACCACTCGAAATGTACCAGCAATGGTTAACCTTCTCGAGGTTACCCACTCTACTAAGAACTCTCAACTTCATGTCTATCCTCTCAACTTGGTAGAACTCACAGGTCGTGCATCATCCATGCTCATAGTTCATAATGCAAGCAAGAGCGGTACTAAACATAGCACAATCAACCCTACACAAAATCAATCTGAGTACATTTTGAAAGCCTTTGAGAACTATGCACAACAAGCATCAAATGTCATTGTTCAACCTTTCACCGTTATTTCCCCATACACTACAATGCATGAAGATATATGCAACCTTGCCGAAGACAAACATGTTGCCTTAATAATTGTTCCTTTCCACAAGCAACAAACTGTTGATGGTGGTATGGAGTCCATCAATTCATATTTACTTCAAGTAAACCAAAACATCTTAGCCAATGCACCATGCTCCGTCGGCATTTTGATCGATAGAGGACTTGTTGGATCCACCAGCCATGTTCCCCCCCATATTGTAGTTATTTTTGTAGGAGGTTCTGATGATCGAGAAGCACTAGCATATGGATGGAGGATGGCAGAAAACTCAGGTGTAAACTTGACTGTTGTACGATTTATTTTACGAGATGATGTTATGAAAGAAACAACAAAACGACCTTGCGGCAATGAGACTATCGAGATGACCACTGACATGCAGATTGAGGCACAACTCGATGATGAGTATATTGGCGATTTCAGAGTAAAAGTTGTGGGTCAAGAGACAATTATGTATAAAGAGAATGTTGTGAATAATGCGGAGGAAACTGTATCAGCTATTCTTGGTATGGTGAGCATCAATGATTTCTACATAGTTGGGATAGGAAATGGCAATCAATCTACTCTCTTATCTGGTCTTAAAGAGTTTAGTGAAAATCCAGAATTAGGGGCAATAGGAGACCTATTGGCATCATCAGACTTCACAACCTCTATTTCTATTTTGGTGGTGCAACAATATATTGGAGAGAGGACACTTGGAGTTAGCAACAAATTATATCTTGGGGAGTCATTCAACCAATAGGTGGCTATGTTAAATGAGTTTTCCTAAATGGAATTGATAACTTGTATAGATTAAAAATAAATCAAACATTCTCAGCAGTGTATACGTAATAGCATATTGCCCGTGTCGTTGGCCAAGGATTGTGATTTCGTTTTTCGAGGTAATTTTGGTAAGTTGATTTTAAGAAATATTTTGTTTACAAACGTAAAAATTGTGATTATAATTTTGAAGTTATCAATATAAGTTAAGCATTTTAAACTCTTACAAATTACATAAAAAGTATCACGAGACTCGTAATGTCATACAAACTACATATTGCAAGAGAATCACTTATATAACCAAATTTTAATATTAAACTAAAATTATAACAGGTTAAAATGTATCGACATTGAGATTGACCTAATGAAAAAAATAAAATTTTGGTTTCGAAAGAAATTTCAGTAACTAAAAAGGAGAAATATTCGGTGAAATTTCGACATTTTTCGAGAAATCACATTTCTTGTCGTTGGCACTGCACTTACACCTTTTTTTTGCTGCTAATTATCATGTGCTAGACACCCTTACCATCTTCCCCACAATTTCTCTCAATCAACTCTATAAAAAAAATATAATATATTTAAAAATCATATTTTTGAATGTAATCATAATTGTTTCAGACCGATTGAATGTTCGGGGTCTTTGTTTTAATTAATTTTCATTAAATTGTTCGTAAATTTCTTTGAAAAATACTAAAAATACTTAGGCATGACAATATTAAAATACTTGTATGTTTTAATAATAAAATACATATTTTAAAATTTCAAGTGTTTGTATTCAACATTGGTTTTGTTGAAAGAATCTTCACAATTGCATTTCAATAATACTAAGACTCCGCTTAATATGTGGTAAAAGAATGCATAATGCAAAAGTTTATGACGGTTACATAAACTTGGGTACTTTGTTGACTTTACAGAAAATAGTTATTGGAATTTGAATTCAAGACTTTCGCATTTTCTAGTTATAAAATTTTGCAAAACTTGCGGAACAAAATCTTCTGCGTTACTTTGTAAAATTTTCATCATCTCCTCAAGTACTCCAACTTTTTCATAAACACCCCAACCAAACCAACTTCACAGCTACCATCATCACCAATACCACAACCACCATCCATAACCATCAACACCACCACCACCTCCACCACCAACACTATCATAGCATAATAACCACAACCAACGCCACCTCCCTATTACCATCATAATCGTTTTCGGCGCGCGCCACCACCACGACCACCATAACATAACAACCACCACCACTATCATAGCATAATCACCACAACCAATATCACCTCACTATTACCACCATAAACATTATCATCCAACGCCACCACCACAACTACCATAATATAACAACCACTACCACTAATATTGCCACTACCACAACCACCATAGCCACCACGTCTACTACCACCACCATAACAAAACCATCATGACCACTACCACCATAGCCACTGTCACCGCCAACTCCATGATCACCGATACCATAGCATACTCACCACAACCACCACTACTACTACCACAACTACCATAACATAACACTACCACCACTATAGCATAATCACCAACACCTTCACTACTACCATCGCCACAACCACCATAGCCACTGCAACCATCACTTCCACTATGACCGCCACCACTACCACCACCATTTTAACAACCATCGCCATTGCCGCCACCACCACCGTCATTGCCCACATTTGTTATCTATCACCATCATCATAACCACAACCACATTCAATGCCACCATGACCCTGCAACAATTACTACTATCATCATCGACACCACCCACAATCATTTGTCTAATTTGCATCGATTTTCCATAGTTACTACCAAGCACCTGAAAAGTAATGCATTGCAACCAATGGCATGACAGCTCAAACCCAGCTTGCGGCATCTTTAGTGGGTTTTGGAATCCTATAAAAACACTGTTTGCCTTTCAAAAAAAAAAAAAAGTAATGCATTGCAAACTAATGCATATGCATCCATGTTTAAAATGCATTATTTTATAATGTACCAAGCGGAGCCTAAGTTTACAAAAATCCGACAACGTAGATACTTATGACAATTTTCATTTTGAAAAAATGAAAACACAATATTTTTTCTTTCTACGACGTGTATATTCCAACAACTTTTTTCACAATTTTTCACTAACTTTGCCCTTATACATGCTTTATATTTACAAACATATCATCATAGGCATCTCAACCCTCAACACATCTTTCAACTTTAAATCATAACCATCTTTTATGTTCAGTTATTGTGATTTGACTTTATCTCAGTCAACAATAAATAGTAAAACACCGCTATGAATTGTAATATAGATATTTATACTACTATATTAAAATATCTCTATAGAGATACTCTATATAGGAATAACCTCGTAGTCATAAAAAATCATAGTTCAAAATTTGGGTCAATCATAAATAGGAATAATCTCCACGTTGTGATAAGTTATATATATATATTTTTTTTAGGTCCCATCTTCAGAAGTTAATTATATATGTAATGTCACATTTAAGCTAACAAGCGCATACAAATTTTGATTTGCATTTCATTTATTGGAGAATTCTCATCCCAATAGGTAGGTTTCTTGTTCATCTTCAGCACAAATGTTTTAAAATCCTAAGTTAGCAGTTGCATTTTTAGTTTAATAAGTTTTTTTTTAAAAGGTTGCAAAGCCAACTTCAAATCTAGCTATGGTCTTTGTACTGATTTAGACAACAACCCTGAAGAGACTTAGAGTGTAACTTTTCAGATTAGTGATTTTTTTTTTTTTTTTTTTGCCAAACATGAAGATGTTTATTAAAGAAATAAAATAAAATAAATTACAAAGGGAATCGTTCCTCTATCAAGGAATGCCAAGGCACTATAAAGGTGTCATAAACCAAATCCCTTAACAAATTACAAGCCGAACTCATCCTCCACAACAGTTCCCTGATCTCAATAAAGATAGAGTGCTCTGATCTGTTGAGCCCTTCAAATACCCTCGTGTTTTTTTCTCTTTTCACACACACCACATGAGTACGTGAGGAACCCTACGCCATAACCACTCCGCCCACCTGGAAGGATTAGCTTGGGACCACCAACTTAGCCAATTTAAAATAGATCATTCAAACATCAAACTCAAACCAAATTCTAACAAGAAACTGCTCCAAATGGATTTGGAGAATCTGCAATGAAGCATCAAATGATCCAGCGTCTTGTCAATCTCATTACAAAGTACACAAAGACTTCCTGTGTAGATTCATCTTTTTCTTAACCTATCTTTAGTCAAGGTTCTCTCATGCAACATGAGCAACTACAGAAAATTATCCGAGGAAAAAAAAATTTCACCCATTCCAGATTCTTGTGAGAGGAAATGAAGGGGTTGGAGTGAGTCTCATAATGAGAGGCAACCAATATATCAAAAAATTCTTTCACCGAGAAGCCCATGCCTTTACCCTTCACACCAAACTATCAAATCCCTCTGAGAGCATCTGTCTATCCAACAGATCTCTTAAATTGGCGACCTCCTCTAGTTCCCTAGTATTTAGGGGTCTTCGAAAGAAAAGATCCCAGGAACTGTCATTAAACCTAAAATTGCTCACACTCCCATATTGTTTGTTGTTAATGATAAACAACATTGGAAACAGATCTTTCATAGATTGGTTACTACACTAAAAATCATGTCAGAAAGAGATGAAATCACCATTGCCACATCGAAAAGAGGTGTGAGGGTAAAAACCACTTGCGCACCGGGAGATGGACTTCCACAAAAAACATCCATAGGGAGTGCACTTAGTTCTCTTTTCCCAATCCCATCAATTGCGCCCATATTTATCAATAATGAGGGACCTCCATAAGTTGTCATTTTCTTCTGAAAATTGCCAAAGCTACTTGGAAATAGGGATGGTAACGAGGCGGATTTGAGCAAATCCATTCCCGATCCTTCAGGAATAACGGATCCCCATATCCGCCCCGCCAATCCGTTTACGGTTTGCGGTTCTGTTACTGGATTGTCGGATCTCCGCCCCTAATTTAGTTATTCCTCTTCCTAATTTGCTAACTCTTGGAGTTGCTGGTTATCCATCTAAGTGATCTAACTACAGTAAATCATACTTCATTCATTAGATCAGTAACACAAAATTATAACAAAAAATTACAAAGAATCCATACAAAAATTACAAACAAAAAAATAAATCGATCTAAAGAATCTCATATCTAAGATGCAGCTTGGGAATGGCGGGGAAGGGAGGCGACCAAGATGGGTGTCGAGTGAGAGCTTCGAATGCCCATGAGAAGAGAAGGAGACGACCCTTCGAGTGTCCGTGAGAAGGAAAAGAAGGGACAACCCTTCGGCCTTCGCTGTGAGAGAGAAGAAGGGACGACCCTTCGGGCTTCAACCTCCGCCTTCGCTGTGAGAGAGAAAAAGGGACGACCCGGCCTTTGCTGTGAGAAGTAGACTTGAGACGAGAGTGACAATAAGAGATAAATGGGATAATGTGAGATGAAAGTGAAAAATGATAGGTTTATCTCTTTATATAGTCTAAGGGTATTTTTATAATTTCACTAATTAAACGGATATCCGTGGGGCGAATATGGCTAAATTCATATCCGCCCCGATTAATAAACGGATATAGATTGGAAATCCGTATCCGCCCCAAGATCCAGGGACCCTTTACCAAATCTGCCCCCCAAACAGGGCGAGTGGGGCGGATATCCGTGAAAATCTGCCTCACTGCCATCCCTACTTTGAAAGTAATGCAAAATTGAATGTGAGCACTTGGCGAATGCTTAAACCACCTCATCCGTGCGATCCTTCGCTAAGACATCAGTGAAAAAAAATAAAAAAAAATTAAAAATTAAAAATTAAAAATTAAAAAATAAATTACTTACATTATTTGTTTTTAAATTGTGTGGGAGAGGCCACACATGGCTTCTGCATGTCCTTGTCAAATAACGTGAATTATGCACGTATTACATCAAACATGGACTTTAATACGACTTATCTGGCCCAAGATCTATATATCTCGTGTGTTTGTTTTTAAAGTAATTAAAAGGGTTAATCTGCATTTGGGTCCTATAATTAGTATCAATTTTGAGTTTGAGTTTTAAGTCTTTTCAGCTTTGAGACTGGATCCTAGACCAAGTTGATCTCATTGACTTTCAACTCTCCATTACAAATATAGGACCTAAACACTAAATTAGTATAAATTTTGGGACCTAAACTCTAAATTTATCTATACCAAAATCAATATTTTATTTTGGAAAATGACTTTTGTGGGCCAATTTTTTAAGAAAGTAAACCATTTTGGTACCATAATTAAGATATTTACTAATATGTGCCCAATTTTATATTTTCATGACCAATAGAGTCTATTTTGTTAACCTTTGGTAACTACTAAAATAAAAAGACATTTATGCCTTTTTTTTTTACTAGATTCAAAACCTAACTAAGTAACTAATTTGATGGCTCAATTATCTTTAATTTCCCACTCCTTTTTTCTTCTTTTCTGGTGTTACTTGTGTCGTAGTCACCAGTAGGGGTGGGCATTTAGGATCGAAAACCCGGACCGATCGGGTCGGTTTTTATTTATTAAAAAAATTTCAGTTGTAAAAGTCCGGCTCGGCCCGAAGTGTCTGGTCCGGGCCTCGATTTCTATTTCTGAAGCCCGTCGGGTAACCGGCCTGGCCAACACAGTTTAAATAGTTTTACTTTAAATACAACATTGATGGTTTTGACTTTTGAGTCCCATCGACCGCTGCCTACCAATCCGCCTCCCTCTCCTCTCTTCTCCCTCTCACAGACGAATCCGCCTCCATCTCACTATCCCTCTCACAGCGAAGTCCTCTCACAGCGAAGCCGCCTCCATCTCCTCTCCCTCTCACAGCGAATCCGCCTCCCTCTCCTCTTCTCTCCCTCTCACAGCGAAGCCACTCTCCCTTTCACTACTAAAAAAATCCTCTTTTGCGACAACTCGTAGCGCGACGAGGGAAATTTTGTCGCTCAAACTTATCATGGCGCGACGACATATTTAATATTGTCACGCAAGTACAAAAAATAGCTAACTACTTAACGCGACGAGAGGTTTCATCGCGTCATAACCTCTGTCGCGACGCAAGTAAAGCCTTCGTCGCATACCTAATATGCGACAACGTGTCGTCGCTTAAAACCAAATATTTCGTCACCCTAAAATACATAGGGCTACGTGTCAACCACTTTAAACGACCAACTTTAATATCCTATGGCGACACACTATTTTGTCGCCTAAATATAGCTTACGCGACGAAGCGTTCGGCTTCGTCGCCTAACGTATTCACAACAAAAATACCTCCTAGGGCGACAAACTTTGTCGTCGCCTGAAGATATCTTACGCGACGCACCAAAAGCCTTCGTCGCTTAAAATTTGCCACTTTGAACAACACCCTAGGGCGACAAGCGTGGTCATCGCCTAAAGTATTCACAACAAAAATATTGAAGATATCTTACGCGAAGAATTGGAAAGTGGCGTTGCCACTTTGAACAACACCCTAGGGCGACAAACGTGGTCATCGCCTAAAGTATTCACAACAAAATATTGAAGATATCTTACGCGATGAATTGAAAAGCTTTCAAATTCGTAGATGTGGAATTGCAAGAAATATGGAAGAGACCCATGCATTGTCGTAGATGTGGCCAGGCCACTTTCAAAATATTTGTACTCTCGAGCAATTTGATTTGACAAGCTTTCAAGAATTGCAGATGATTAAACTGATTGTTTTCATCCTTTAGAGTTTTGCATGAACATTTTCATGTTCTGACTTTCTAGTTGTTTTTTAGTTTTTCTTGAAGCGTAGTTCGAGTTTTGAAGGAAATTTAAGCGAGTTTTCTTTATTTTACGTTGATCATGAACATCAATGATATTGTAAGGGAAATTCTAAATGTCGAGGGAAAGAGCGAGGAAACCAGCGAGGTAAACGAGGTGGCGGGGGGTGAACCGTTCACCCCCCTCGAGATGTTTTACGCGCGCGCATCTCGAGGGGGGTGAACGGTTCACCCCCCGCCACCTCGTTTACCTCGCTGGTTTCCTCGCCCTTTCCCTCGACGCATAGAATAACTCATATTGTAATGTCTTCCGTAAATTTTATTTAACTATCATTTGGGGTGCTTCCATAATAGAGAACATTTGATTGATAGTCACATGTAATATGGCTTGCAGGCCTACTATGCACTTGTCTATGATATCACCCATTATTTTATATTTTTGTTTAGTTGTGAAAAAGTTAGAAAAATAAGAGATAGGATCAGGGGACACTAATCTCTATCAACTGTAACACTCAATTCATCTTTGGAAAGAACCCACGGTGTGTCCACAGTATAGACAATTTGGTTATAGGCAGCAGAGATCGTGTATAGAAAAAAAAAAAAAAAAAAAAAATATATATATATATATATATATATATATATATATATATATATATATATATATATATATATATATGTGTGTGTGTGTGTGTGTGTGTGAATGGAGCCGTCAAATTAGTTATTTTGTTAGGTTTCGAATTTAATTAGTTAAAAAAGTGTAGAAATGTCTTGTTATTTTAGTAGTTAATCAAGGTTAACAAAAGATGCCTTATCGGTAATGAAAGTATAAAATTAGGCATAAATTAGTAAATATCTTAACTATGATACCTAAATGATCTACTTTCTTAAAAAGTAGGCCCTCAAGATCATTTTCCATTGATAAAATTGATACCTAAGTTGAGATGAGACGTATTCATAGAATTTGCAAGTACTTAAGTTGGGATGAGACTATTCATAGACTTTACAAGGACTTGCAACGAAATGTCCCAATCCATGTTGATACAAAAATGTGATGTATTTATTGATTTTCATACAAAGACTTCACAAATACTTGCAACGCCGATCCCAATACATGCTACAATACATAACCCCGGTGATTGTCATCAGTGCAAGGAACTTGGCTCTTTTCAGTTTCCTCTTTATGTTAGTTTCTTGTGTAATGAGCTTTTGATTCTTTCGAGTGAGAAAGTCCATGTTTTTTTAGGTTTCTTAGATGGTCGATTCTGCAAGCAGTTGGACTCCGTGTGCATTTGACAACTTGAACAATCGGTTCAACAACACTCAATAAGTATTTTTTTTTTAATTGGATCATTGACCTTTTTTATTTACGAAAAATGACTTTTAGGGCATATTTGTTTTTACAAAATAGACAATTTAGATAATATAGTTGATGTAATGGATAATTTGTACTTACTTTTATCTTTTTATGACCAACAAAGATTATTTCATTAACTTAAGTTAACTCATAAAGTTACATGACATATTTATTCTTCCTAAAAAATATAGAACGTAAGTTTTTACTTTTATGACCAACAATGACTCTTTTATAAATGATATTTTTATTTTTCTTTATTTTATTTTTTTAGCTATTATTTGTTTCAAGTCTTTTTTCTTCTTTCAATACTTAGAACCATTAATGCTAAAAAAAAATAAAAAAGTAACAGAGAAGTTGTAAATGCGGCAATGGCAAGGATTGTGATTTTATGAAATTACCGAAATTTTCATTTTTTTAATTTACGAAAAGAAAAACAAGTCCAAAGAAAAATTACATTTTTTTCGATGTTTTTCATTAATTTCAGAGGTTTTTCATAAATTTTTTTTTCGTAAAAGGAAAAAAATAGTTACTAAAAATTACATTTTTTCAAGGATTTTTTTTTCATAAATTTCGAAATTTTTTTCTTCTAATTATCCATTATTCTAATTATTTATTAATTTTTTAAACCACTCCTAATTTTTTAATTAATATTTCTTCTACTTATATATTGATTTTTAAAAATAACTCAGATTTTCTAATTATATGTATTTTGCTTTCATTTAATGCGTTTAATACATTTATTTACTTGCATCTTATTTTTCAAATATTTAATATACCTTCGAAATTAATTATATATATTTCATTTATCCTTAAAAATTTTACATTTTTTCTTTACAAGCTGAAATATTTCTTAAAATCAGGAGACCTTAATTAACTCGAAAAACGAAATTATAATCCTTGATTATAATTCCATTGGAATGTTAAAATTTATGAAAAGTTAATCAAATAGATTTTATTAATAAATTAAAATCAAATTTCTCATCATCATTAACTACATTATGAAAAGTTTACCAAACTTTACCATAATAATTTGATTAACTTGTCAATGAAAACTTAAAAAAACTTATAAGTTGTTGTTCATAATTATAATATTTAATATCGATACCTACCAACGGCATGGGAGGAGTGAGTTATAAAAATAATAATAATAATAATAAATAGAATCATTAATAAAGAGCCTTCATTGGTTATAAAAATACAAAATTAGATTATTTATTTGTTTAGGAATGGTAAATATGTCTTATAACTTTATAAGTTGACCTGAGTTAATAAAATAGTCTTTGTCAGTCATAAAATTAGGTATAAATTAGTCATTACATCAACTACGACATCTAAATAGTCTATTTTGTAAAGAAGTAGACCTTAAAAGTCATTTTTCATTTTATCAACGCTACTTAGCAAGCTAGGTGAAATATGGGAATCACAAAATCTGTGCGATTATATATTACTAACTGTTGATATCCACAAACAGACCTTTTAGAATGGCGAAATGCCTTCTCGGTAAGGACGGGTATCTCCAAACAACACGCAATATGTTGTGACCACTAATGTGGAACTAACAACCATGACCATCACTAGTTTATGGAAAGCCTTTTCAATAGGGGTGGGCATCCCATCCCGCGATCCCGATCCCGTCCCGATTTTTTCGGGTCTTAATGGGATTGAATAATTTCATCCCGATCCCGACCCGTCCCGATCTAGAGTATGATGAGATGGGATGAAGATTTTCAATCCCGCCAATCCCGTCCCGTCTTGAACTAATTTATTAATATTAATTATTAATATTTTTATTTAATTATTTATTTTAAATTTGTGGATGCCCATACAAATTTACCAATGTATATAACATTTACTTTAAATCTTCAAATTTTCAATATTTGATGTTTGCTTAGACAGGTTTCGTCGGACTGCCTGTTGATATACATCAATCTCTCTTCTTGTGGTTGTTTTATTTTTAGAAAACCAACTGTTATTGCAGTCAAAAAGTTTATACTTGCACATACCAGCATTGGATTGTGCAACTTATGATACGATAAGGGATTTTCAGTTTTAGTGACTAAAAGGATCTGAATAACATGCACTATGCTGCAGATTTAGACCATGCTTTGAGAGTAATTTAATCCCAATGTAGAAGATGTGGTTTGCTAACTGGAAATCTAAACTCTCTCATTTTGTTTATATGATTCTCCCTAATTTTGTACAGTTCAATATCTTCAACTTCAAACAATTAAAGAGTTCTTAAATTGGATTGGTTAGGTAACATCTTCTCATCTCCTTACCTGATTTCATTTTGATTAAATTTTAATTTATTTCAGTTAGTTTAAGTTATCATCAACCCCTTCTCTGTGATTAGTTGGTACAAGGCATTGATAATGTGATTGTGTATTCCATTTGTTTTAGTTTTAGATTGAACAATGACAATGTTGATTGATACTCATGGAAAAGGAAAGTTGGTATCAATGTTAGCTTTGTGGGAAGCAGAACTAATTAGTTTTGCTGGGAAAAAGTTGTTGTGAAAGTTCAATGCAAAATACCTAATTCCATAAACATTTGATCACATAGCATGGTCATTGGATCAATGCTGCATGGTTTGCCCGTGACAGATTTTAAATATTACCATTTCCTTTGGATGTTCTCCGGTCCAGAACACTGGTATGGAAAGTGAAAGAGGGAAATGAAGTGGAGGTCGAAGGAGGAAAGTGTTGAGCTGCATTATAAGCTAGAAGAAGAGATGGGAGCTACTGTGGGGATTCTTTGGATGATCCCGTCCCGTCCCATCCCGAACCCGTTTGAGATGGGATGAGGTTGGGATGGGGTTTTTCTCATTCCATCCCATTCCGATTCCGTATGAACGGGATGGGATAAGGATGAATATATCTCGTCCCATCCCGTCTCGTGTCCACCCCTACTTTTCAACCCTGGAGCTCAAGTCTTCTTGGTAGTAAAAATCTTATCTGCAATGAAATAGTGTAAACTAGGTAGAATCAATTAATGTGAAAATTCTCATGCCAAAACACAAGTAAACACCTCTTCATTTTTGTATCTAAGCAAATGAAAATACACTAATGCCCATAGCAAAATGATACATGCACGATAGAGTAAAATTGACCGAGCATTTGTTTGATTATGTATATTACATCATAACTGCACCACTCATTGTATTCTCTCTTTTCTTTTCTTTTTGGCAAGACACTCCGTAAGGAGGGAGTTAGGCGAACCAATGGTGTCACTGAAAAAGAAAAACAAAGAGGGACATATTCATACAAGACATGTCCCTTATACAAACGTTTTTTTTACTCTTAAACATATGGGAAGCCTTTTCAACCCTTTTACTAGAGTTTAAACATAAATTAAGTGATGAATGCATGTTGCTCTAGGCAAGTATATCGGCTATAAAGTTCTCGTCTTGAAAAACATGACTTAGCTAGGGTGTTTGTTTTTGTTTCTGAATGAAGTCAGAAGTTTTAATAAGAAATAGATCATCTTATTTGGAGTGTTTTTTTAGTTCTGATAAAAAGTTCTGCTTCTGATTGGAGTAAGCAACAAAAAGGTGCTGATCACTTAACACTTTATTGAAAAATTATTCCAATAATAATCTTAACATAATTTTGTAATGACAATTGCTGCCCCCATTTTCTTAAAAGTAAGTAGGGCTAAATTTTGGTGACACACCTTCATTCTCTCCGTTAAACATTGTGGTTCTCTTTTATCTCATTCATATTTATTTTCTTTTTATGTATTTTCAAGTTTTTCTTCATCTCTCAAACTCTCTATTTCATGTATATTTTCAAGTTTTTAGCATATAATTTTTGTGCCTTATGCGTATCATAAAATATCAAATCAAATAACTCATATTTGGATTAATAATTTCATCAAACAACCAATTAAAATGCTACAAACGTATTGTTTTGATTCAACAATAACGCCACAGTCGTATTCGATATGATTTTAAGCACAATATTTATGTCATAATTTTTCTAACTCAGTGGGGCAAAATTGTCAAATAATTTTCATTCACCACCTAAAAACAAACACTTTTTAATTTTACAGCTTCTAATCAGCAGCTCATTCAAAAGTAAAATTAACAAATCATTCAAAAGCTCGTTCAAGACTTCTAACTCCAGTTAAAAGTTAACTACTGAACACTTAAAAACAACAAACACCCTCTCACTATTGAAATGTAAATGCATCTACAGTGATCCACCAATCATACCAACCAATTGAATTTAATCTTCTTCTTTGTTTTGTGCATTTAAGGAACTTAATGTAATCAATTTTAAGTATGAGAGATACAATGTAGTCTTCAGTGTTCTTCTTCAATTCTTCTTCTCACTTCCCTCTCAATTCTTCTTTTCCCATTTTTTCACAAATTCAACATGGCATCAGAGTCATGCTCCAATCCAAAAACCCAAAAATCAAAATCCGATAGCCAAAACTGAAGCTATGTAAAATCCAAAAATCCGACCTTGAATCTTTGAACCCTTCAAAACCCATCCTGAATCTCTGCAAACCCAAAATCAAACACCCAATGAAAAAAAAAAGGAAGAAAAGATAAGTCCAGCACAAATGCTGAGAATATTTTTAGCATTTGCATTGAAGGGGAGGATTACGATTATAACTCCACTCCACCAATCCATCATTCACTGCGGGAATTTCAATAATTCCGACAGGGGATATTACACTGCCATTTTGACAGGAGAATTTGCACTGTCAATTTTGGCAAGAGAATTTCACTACCGGAATCCCAATAATTCTGGCAAGAGGATGGGTTAGTAGAGTGGACTGATAGTCTTAATTACCCTGTTGAAATTTGATTTTTTTTTCTTCACCAAAGCACTAAGCTTGAACTCTTTGTAGAACCACTTCCAAATAAGATAGGCATTTGTTTGGATCTGGATCTAGATATGCTCAAACCCTCATTGTAAATATTTAAACCCAAGAGGAGGGCTTTAATTTTGATAAAATTAACATATTTATTAATATTAGAAATATGAGTGTTAGGTTTATAAAGGACTGATTATGCAGAGCTATATGGTATAATTTTGTAATTTGAATGGATGTGGAAATCATTAAGAGGGTGTTTTCTTAAAAAAAGAGTTGTGTTGTTCACAATTAGACTTATAGTTAAGATGATCATTGTTTTTTTCACCCATACCATAACATTCTTTCTGCCATATAAAATGCAATGAATGAATTTTGTGAGAAAATATAAGAAAGATAATTGTAAATATGGATTACTGCTGTTTGATGCTAATATCTCAAGTTCATTCTAGACAACTCAGGCGACATGAGCCAAGTTAATCTGTGGCCTCAGCATCGGCCACCTCCCCATTTGGTAGTGTAAGAGCTTATAAATAGGCTCCCAAATTTAAATTTGGAATTTAGGCATCCGAAAAAAACACAAGCACACACCCTGCAGTGCATCCAGAAATCTGTCTACAATCAGCAAGTTTGCTAATCTGAAGCTTCCCGAAGTCCGAAGTTACAAAATCTGAAACTTGTAAGAATCTTTGAAATCAGTATCTTAAGTGATAGCAATGTTTCTGGTGTGATGCAAAGTAATTATTGACTATGGTAGGAATTAAATTTAAAATGAGACTTATGGCTATAGTAGGGTGCATTGGAAATTGGAATTGGTGGGAAATGAGAATTAAAATTAGAAAAATACTCACTTTGGTTCGATTTGTTCGGATGTTAAAAAAGTTAAAACTGCAATTGAACTGAATGCATTCGGTTCGATTCAATTTTCTACTATTTAATTTCAATTTTGCTTTCAATTTGATTTGATTTAATTTGATTCAATCGATTCAGCTGATTTTTGAAAATCAGTTAACACCCCTACATTGTATTCTTTCTTTTCGTTTTGGCAAAACACTCCCGTTGGGAATGAGTTGGGCAGACCAATGGTGTCACTGAAAAAGCTAAACAAAGAGGGACATATTCATACAACACATGTCCTTATCAACCCTACATTGTATACTTTTTTTACTTTTAACACATGGGCCTTGTCAACCCTTTTACTCGAGTTTAAACATAAATTAAGTGATGAATGCACGTTGCTTAGTCAACCGATGAAAGTATATCGGCCATAAAGTTCCCTTCTTGAAAAACATACCAATAGAATGTAATCTTCTTATTTGTTTTGTGCATTTACTGAACTCAATGTAATCAATTTTAAGTATGAAAGTGAATACAAAGTAGTCTTTAGTTCTTCTTCTTATTTCCCTCTAGGGATGCATCGACTCTTCGGAAAATTTTTATATCACGCGTCAAATACGTGTTGGACACGCATTCGCATCCGACAAGCGCTGGACACGTATTGGACACGGAGTCAATGGTCAAAATTCATTGATTGGTTCGGACACGGTCTGAACACGGTCCAGACTCGACCAGACATGGTCCAGTCTTAGTCAAAATTTGTTGAATGAAACATTTGCAATTAAATCATTTCGATCGCCCGATCCTTCCACACAGCACAGGAAAACCGAAAAAAACCCTAACTCCCACAGCCAAACCTTAACCCTAACCCTGAATCAGATTGATCGAGAAACGGAGGTAGAGAGAAGAGAAGTCAGAACAGAGAAAGAGTTTAGAGAAACAATCGATCGAAATCGACAGAGATGACCGAGGACTGAGGAGAATCGGGTTTGACAGAGAGGGATAGATTGATCGACACGATCTATGGCGTCCTCATCAACACCAGGTAACTTCGATTGATCGACAGGATCGATCGATTTCGTTTTTTTTTTCTGCTATTTTCTCCGTTAATGTTTCCTGCGATTCCTGAGATTGATTTTTGAGATCGATTGATTCATCCTGCGATTTCGTTTTTTTTTCCTACGATTTCCTGAGATCGATCCTGCGATTTTGTATTTCATTTTTTTTTCCTGCGATTTTTTTTCCTGTTTTTTTTATTTTTTTTCCTGTCATTCCTGCAATTCGTGAAATACTTCAAATATATATATGAAAGTGAAACTAAAATACTCTTTTCTTTTGTTTTCCTGTTTTTTTTTTTTCTATTTTCCTGCCATTCTCTTTTCTTTTGTTTTCCTGCCATTTTTTTTTCTTTCTCTGCATATATATGAAAGCATGCATGAAATACTTCAAATACCCCATATTGAGCTTACACCTATTGGCTGAAAACTAAATAAGAAACTAAAATTGGTTTTAGGCCAAGGAGATGATCTTTGGAAGCATGTGACAATACTAAAAAGAAATGAAGGTGCGGAAAACCTTAGATGGAGGTGCAACTTTTGTCAGAAAGAGTATACGGGATTTCTTACTAGATTGAATGACCACTTGTTGAAGATAGCAGGGCATGGGATAACTATTTGTGCCAAAATCTCCCCATACAACTTAGAGAGGTGCGACAATTTGTTGATGAAGCTGCATTGAGAGCAGAAAGTACAAGGGTGCAAAGTGTTCCTTTACCTCCTTCAGTGGGATCAAGTAGTCACCCACGCCCGGGTTCAAGTAGTGGGGGGGGGGGGGGGGGAGGGAGGGGGGTTGGTCCTTCAGATCCATACAATGAACAAAGAAAGATGAGAGCCACTAATAATCTTATTGCAAATGCTTTCAATACGAGTGAGCGACAAAAGTTGGATGCTTTGATTGCAAGGGCGTTCTACTCAGCTGCATTGTCATTCAACCTTGCAAGGAATTCGTATTTTCAGAAGGCTTTCACCTTTGCAACGAATAAAGCAAAGTCTATTCGTGGTTACAAGATCCCTGGATATAATGCATTGAAGACGACATTGCTTCAAAATGAAAGGGGCAACATTGAGAGGTTGTTGGAGGCAACAAAGTTCACATGGGTTACTAAAAGGGCAACAATTGTTTGAAATGGGTGGACTGATTCTCAAAGGAGGTCTCTCATTATTTTCATAGTGATTAATGAGAGTGGTCCAATGTTCTTGAAGGCTGTGAACTGTGAAGGGGAATACAAAGACAAGTTCTTCATTGCTGATTTGATTAAGGAAGTTGTACGTGAGGTTGGGCCAAGTAATGTGGTTCAAATTATAACCGACAATGCTCCAGTTTGTAAGGTTGCAGGTTTACTTGTTGAGAGCCAGTATCCTGAGGTTTTTTGGACACCTTGTGTAGTTCACACTCTCAACCTTGCCTTGAAGAACATATGCGCTCCAAAGAACACGCCTGCAAATGAAAAGGTCTACAGTTTGTGTAGTTGGATTATTGATGTTGTTGGGGATGGGGTGCTGATCAAGAACTTTATCATGAACCATTCCATGAGGTTGCATATATTTAATGAGCATTCGAAATTGAAGTTGCTTTCCATAGCAGAGACACGCTTTGCTTCAAGCATAATTATGCTCAAGAAGTTGAAAGACATTAAAAATAACATCCAAAGTATGGTGATTGGAGATTAGTGGGATTCCTATAAGGAAGATGATGTTGACAAAACACAGATTGTGAAAGGGAAACTATTGGATGACTTGTGGTGGGACAAAGTGGACTATGTGCTTCGTTTCACAGAGCCTATTTATTCAATGTTGCAGATGGCAGATACAGATAAATCTTGTCTTCGCTTGGTGTATGAGATGTGGGATGTTATGATTGAGAAAGTGAAAAAAGTTATTTACCGTCATGAAGGAAAGGAAAATACTAGTGAGGAGTCAGAGTTTTTTTTCAGTGGTGCATCAGATATTGGTAGATCGATGGGAGAAAAACAAGACACCACTGCATTGCTTAGCACATTCCTTGAATCCAAGGTAAATAATTACATTGTTTTAACTTTTTATTCTACTTATTCTTGAGTCTTGACTAGAAGACTAGAATTCATGAGTTATGCACTTAATGTTTATATATTAATTATTGATTGACATTGCTTATATATATGTATTATAGCAGAGAATGGATGCAAGAGGATCCTAATCGTATTGCGCCACACAAGGATCCTGAGATTACAAAGGAGAGGGATAAGTGTTTCAAGAGATACTTTCCTCTAATTGAAGATAGAAGGAGTGGTTATTACAGAGTATGCAAGGTTTTCAACGGGTGCTGGACAGTTTGCAGAAGGTGATGCTCTACAGAATAGAGCATACTTAGAGCCTGATGTGTGGTGGGTTTCTTATGGTACATCTGCACCATTACTCATGAATATTGCGTTGAAGTTACTTGGGCAACCTTATTCATCCTCATGTTGTGAGAGGAATTTGAGCACGTATAACAATATTCACTCATTAAAAAGAAACAAATTGATCCCACAACGAACTGAAGATTTAGTTTATGTGCATTCCAACCTTGTCTTTTGTCAAAAAGAAGACAAGAGTACAAAGAAGGTGAGACAAGGATGTTGGATGTCGCATGAGATACTATTGATTTGTTGGATTTGGATGCTACTGGATTGCTTGAGATTGCCAGCCTGTCACTTGATGAACCTGAGCTAGAGGCTGGACTATTAGATGAAGAAAATGTGACAATTGATCCGCTAGTTAATGAAGAATAAGAGATCTAGTCGCCTCGCTGGTGAGTTTTAAAATGATCAATTTACATTTTATTTACATTATCAAATTAATGAAATTATATTACTTATGCTTTATGAATTATGAGTATGACTTGAGCAGTTGAGCTTGACTTTATAATGCATTTGTAAATTTGAATGTTTTATTAATGTGTTTGGATTGTTTAATAATATTATTAATTTATTTATGATTTTATGTTCTTCTTATTAGTTACAAAAAAAATATATTAAAAAATTAAATTTAACCGTACCGTCGAGTCCTATTTTTCTGAAAATTGCCCGTCGCCGAGTTCAAGTCCGTGCATCCTTGCTTCCCTCTCAATTCTTCTTGTTCCATTTTCATTCACAAATTCAACATGGTATCAGAGCCATGCTCCAATCCATTCCGCTGCACACACAAAGAAACCCATAGCCTAAAGAGCCAAAATCGAAGCTATGTAAAATCCAAAAACTACCTTGAATCTTTGAACCCTTCAAAACCCATCTCGAATCTCTGCAAACCCAAAATCAAACACCCAATGAAAAAAAAAAAAAAAAAACACAATCTCACCCACTCCTTCACGATCCAACAACGGATCAACAGTTATCCTCAACAGAACTCTCACACAATCCACCATCAAACCTTTCAATTCCAAAACCAAATCAGAAACCCATTTCTCGAATCAGGGGAGATTCCAGAAGTTCTGGTTCTTGAGTTATCATCTCCTGGTGCAGAGCGATTACTGAAGGTACTGGAATCTTGGCGACACTCCCGCTCTCCAAACAATGGATCAACGGCCTCATCTTACCAACCAGCGGTCGCCCATATTTCACCGCCATCACAGCATGCTTCGCCATTTCGCCGGCAGCCCATCCTTTCATCACTTCCATCAACAACATCTCTGAAGAAGAGAAGGGGAGGGGAGTCTCTTTCACTTTTCAACTCCTTCACCCCTTTCTCTTTAGCTTTAGCTTTTGAACTCAACAAAACAGGGAATGATGGGAATTGTCATTAGAAAAATGGGAATTGTGAAAGAAAGGGAAAAACTTTGGGAACGATGAGGGGACAAAATTGTGTGGGAGAGATGAAAAGAGAGAAAAAAAATTTGGGCAGAAGTGACAAGGTGAAAGAAATAGTGACGGAAAAAAAAAATCTCATTTCCACTCCACCAACCCATCAAGCTCCTTCCTGACCCTTTGATCATTCTCATCAACCCCCTTTCTTATCAACAACAACACAGAAAAGGAAAGAAAGAAAGAAAGAAAGAAAGTGACTAACAACATCAAGTAAAAAAGGGGGAGAAGAATAGTATGATGATGATGATGATGTTTTTTTTTAGCATTGTGATTTATCAGTTTGGCAGCTGCATTAAAACTTCCATCTGATCTTGATTTGTAAATCCGAACCAACATTGAAGAAGATAGTTGCTTGCAGAAGAAGACCAACAACATATTTTTTGAGAAATTCTAGATGTCGAGGTTATGGGCGAGGTTTTGGGCGAGGGATGGTGCATCGCACGTGGTCTTGCATCGTTTCAAAAAAAAAAAAAAAAAAAAAAAAGAAAAGAAAAGAAAGAAAGAAAGAAAGAAAGAGGGGGAATCGAAATTTTGGGGGAGAAAAGGAGGGAACCTCTCCCTCCCCCCATTTCCATCTCGACAGGAAGAGATAGAGGAAGCTTTCCCTCTCCCACTCTCCCCCAACGAAGACCAACAATCCCTCCCTCTCCCCCAAAAGGTAAACCACTGAGGAACCTCTCCTCTCCCTCTCCCATTTCCTCTCCTGAGAAGACGAAGACGAAGACGAATCGCCAAAAAGGTAAAGCTCGACAGTCCCATGTTTATTTTCCCTCTCATTCTCTCCATCTTTGTGTGTGATTTCTTGTTGGGGATTTCTACATCTACGGTTTCCACTAGATCTAGGGTTTTTTTGCTTTGATATTGAATTGAAACTGAAATCTAGGGTTTTTTGCTTTGAAACTGAAACCTCTCCCATGTTTATTTTCCCTCTCATTCTCTCCCTCTCCCTCTCTGTTGTAGTGTAAAAGAGTTGAAACTGAAATCTGGGTTTGGTTTACAAGGTCAAATTCTGTGTGGATTTTTTGGAATTTTATGATTACAAGTCTCTCCATCTCATCTCGAGCTTTGGAGCTCCTCTCAGGTTTGTTTTCACTCTACTTCAATTTTCGTAGATTTAATCAAATTTAAACAACATTTTTCGTATTGACATATACATTTTTTTCAATCTCAGCACAAGATTAGGCTCGGCAAGTACAAGAGAGATTCGGATTCGATTCAACGCGAAGGCGAGAATGTGCAGGCTGTGTGGAGTCCTGATGCCAAATTGGTCGCTGTTCTTGTAAGTCTTCGCAACTCATTTAATTGCACTGTGTGTTTTTTGGGATCCAATTGGTTTAGTTTAAAATATTTTTCAGTTATTTTTTACATCGAAATTTTATCATGTAATTGAGCTTGAGCATGTGCACTTTCAGTCCTCGTAAAAAAAAAAAAAAAAAAAAAGCTGAATGGAAAAAGGAGCTTGTAGTTTAAGTGGAGAAAAACACGACTTCATCTAGTTAAGATCATACACTTGTTTTTGTATGCAAGGCTTGTATGTTAATTTTGATTTTACTTTCACGGGCGAGGGAAGTGCGTCGCACGCGAGCGGGCTGACGTGGTGAAAAAAAAAAAAAAAAAAAGATTGCGAGGGAAATGAAAAATTTGGGCGAAAGAAGAAGAGGGAACTGATTCATTCCCTCTCTCGCTCCCTCTGTCGCTCGCCACCTCCCTCCCCTCGCTCATTTCCTCGCTGGTTTCCTCGACACCTAGAATTACGTTACCCCATTCATAATCGATCTATCTTCTCTCTTCCTCCCATTTCATATGGCCAGAAACTGAGAAGCAGAGAAAAGGAAGTTCAAAGCCTACTCAAAGATCTCACCGTCGTTTTCGACCCCTCTCCCCAAAGTTCACAAGAGCTCAGTCCCTTCAAGCCTTGTCGACTGCTCTGAATAAAAATCTCAAATACTCAGTCCCTCTTTGATTTCATTTTCGACTTTAAAAGCTCAGAAGCTCTCTCTGAAAAAAAGGTAAGTCCCTCAGTGGTGGGTTTCGTTTGGATTTGTTGTGGGTTTCTAGATCTAGGGTTTCTTCTTTGATTTCGTATTGATTTCTGGTGGTCGGTTTTGTTGTGGATTTCTAGATCTAGGGTTTCATATCTTCCAGTCTTCTCTGCTCTACTCTACACAACTTGCTTTCACTGCTCTATGAAATTGTTAGGGTTAGGCTTCACACAATTACAACTTTGTTAGGATTCACACAATTGCATTTAGTTTACCCACAAGTTCTTAGATACGACTTTTTGTATGAAATTGTCTTGATTTTTCATATTTATGGTTTCATCAAATTTGATCTCAAGCTATGTTCGATCACGGAGAAAAGGAATCGGTGCCCTTGTGCCCGTCATTTTTCCTTTTCTGAATGCATTGTTGTAGGGTTCTTCTCCTAGCAATTAGACTTTCAAATTTGAGTTGTTTGGGAACACCCTTATCCCTAATCATCTCTCCACAATTTGAGTTTTTTTCAAAAATTTGAATGTGGAGGCTTAATTTTGTTCTGGTGTGGTATGGTGGGATGGATGGATCAATCACACATCAATACCCCACAGACACCCATTAGTCCAACATCAACAACTACACAATTATTTGTTGAATCATTGCTTTTCAAATTTAAAAATCTTTGCATGCTTGCTTCATTGGTTAGAAATGTCGATTCATTTTTTTTTTTTACCATTAGTCCAACATCAACAACTACATTTACCCAAGTATTTTGGGAAATACGGAGAGATAATTGATTCTGTGATAATGAAGGAATCGATTCACGGGGCAACCGAGGGGATTTGGGTTTGTCACTTATGCTGATCCTTCTGTTGTTGACAAGGTTATTGAAGAAACCCATATCTTCAATGGTAAACAAGTAAGTGCGTGCTTAACTGCTTAGTTTGATATCAGTTATTATTGTTGTTCGGTTAATTTGTCATGTTGCTGCATTATAAAATTAATGACTTACAGCAATATGATTGGTCCATCTTAGTTCATAATTAATTTCCTCATTTCTTAAAATGATATAGGATTTAGTTCATGTAATCGCAAAAAATGAAGTGAATTTTGTTTTGGAGTTTCACATTAACATGCTATTGTATGCAAGGAATATTTATGGAACAGAATGAATGTCGAAGAAACACTATTATTTATCCCTCAAGTGAATTCCAATTTTGTTTAAATTTTTATGGTGAGAATATCTGTAGTTTCAGTGTTCATATCTGTAGTTTTTCCTACTTGAACTGTAAATTAGTTGAACCTGCCACTAAGGTCCTAGATTTTTTTGTTTAATTTCAGTGTTCATGTGGTTTTGTTTTTTTGTTTTTTCATTACATTTCTGTTTTGATTTCTGCTTATCATCTCCCTGTGATTAACCATTGTTGTTGTTATAATGCAAATAAAATTAAGGCTTAAAAACCTTTAGCCTTTTATTTGTATTGCTTTGTTGGAGCACATGGGCTAAAGCCGTGTACGTCTATGTATGCTTCATGTTTCTTATTGTGTTCTTTGTTTGTTAAATTAGGAATCCTATCCAATAGTTAATTTCTTGTTATCTCTTTCTGTCTCTTCTTTAGTGGAGCTGCTTTACTTGTGGAAGCTGCAGACATGGGTGATGCAGATGCTCAATATGACTATGTATTTCTCAAAATAAACCCTTAAAACTCTTCAAAGACTCTACACTAGCCGTAGAGGAACCTCTTGGACTTTTCCTCATAGCAAAGAGTATTGCATTGAATTGACAAGGGAAAATACAAAGAAGTTGCAGAAGTGAAATCCATGAGATTCTTATATGTATGATGTTCATGTCTGACATTTTTTTTTTTTTTGGCAAAGGATATGGTAGATTCATCCTTGTATGAATTCTATGAGATATTCAAGCCGTTGTAACACTGATGTAAATTCATTAGTTGTTTCATAAAAGTTCAAGAATTCATACTTATATTTGTTGTTTCATACTTATATTCATTAGTTGTTTCATACTTATATTAGTTGTTTCATATTAGTTGTTTCATAAAAGTTCAAGAATTCATTAGTTGTTTCACTGAGCATACTTATATTCATTAGTTGTTCCATTATAATCTGTGACTTCAAATGAGATTCTTGTATATTTCAGCTTCCTATTCAGCTTCCTATTTAGTGTCTATGCAGGGTGTTTGATTCACATGAGAGTTGAGCATTCATGCTTTGCACACTGACTGCTTTCCAGAGATATCAACACCTCTTCTTTGTCTGGTTTGAAGAACATACGGGGAATTATTGTCAGAGAGTTCATTTGATGCTGTAGTTGGGGATAGCAGGAATGGCATGTTCTGTTTTCTTGCAAGTAATTAGACGTCCACTGAATTCAGCTAATTGTATTAACAATTGGCAGATTTTGCTCTGTTTTTTTTTTCAGTGCATGTTAGAAAAAATTGCCACTTCTTCAGAAATATTGATATGATTGTGATTCTTATATGTTATGATGACATGCATGCATAGATGGATATATATATAAGAGATATCCTAGCAAATAAAAGTGGAATCTGGAACAAGTTTTCTGAATTATGGATCAGTTCTTCAATTGGATTAGTTAAGTCCTATATTTATGCTACCAAAATTTTTAAAAAAAAATAGTTACTAAAAGACCAATGCCAATGCCAATGCACCCATCTTTTGCTGCCCATATATGTTGCTTCATCTGGCAAAGTAGATGCAATATATATAGGGTCATTAACAATGACATCTTTTTCCTATCAGTAATTCTCTCAAAAACTATATATGAGATCACTACTTATACCCAAAAAAAACACTTTACGAGTCTATGCCCATTCTAAATCAATGGCCTATACCGCCAAACTCTTGACTTAATTGCTTTAAATATAGATGGCTCTGGTTTTGGTAAGCCTGGTGATGCAGGTTATGGTATTATTATCAGAGATTCAACGGGACACTCAGTTGAACCATCAAATGCTTTTTGCTGGACAAATTGCGAATTTCTGGCAATGGCACACAGATTGCAACTTGCAAAATCTTTTAACATTCATTTGTTAGTGATACAGTGATTCTGATATTCTTATGCATGGCCTGCAAGAACAAAAGCAAGAATCTCCGTCTTCAAACTTCTGTTGCAGGTGTATCTGGGAGCTGCTGATGAAATTCCAGGCCTTCAAGAATAAGGATGATATCGGCTATTGCCAGCATAACCAGTTCTACTTCCATGTAACCCACCTGCTCCACCATAACTAGGGCCAGAGCCAGATTCAAAACTACCACCATAAGCCAGATCCATAATTTCCATAACTTTCAGGTCCCCTGCAATAACCACCCAATCCACTTCCTCCATATCCCCCACCAAACCCCCCATTACCATATGAACCAAAGCAACCTACATATTTATTGAAGACAACGTACAGTTGATCGCCATGGAGTGGTGCTGTAGACAAGCAACAAGAGTACTATTTTGCACTTTCAAGGTGTGTTTATACTTCTGTTTAATTAGTGTGTCTGTCATTTATTTAGCCGATTTTCTATATTATGGTTGCGTTTATTACTAGAAAGGCTTTTCTTTCCATTTCATTCTTTATATTCTATTGCATTTCTATTGTGACTCAATCTTTTTCTTTTAGTGAAAATTCTTGGTGATGAATGAGAACATGAAAATGAGAGACGTAAAACCTGAGTCAGTGGTTAAGTTGAATTTTCAAAGTTCATTGATTGTGTTTGTCTTTTCATTCAAGTCTAATCATATTCCATACAAGAATATGATGATTTAGAATTTTTGATATTGGCATGATGTTTAGCGGGAAAGAAGAGTAATTCTAGCTGGCCTGGGAAACTAGCCTGAGGCTGCCCTTGGTAGGAGGTGAATTTACACTTTTGCCCCTTTTTTTTAAACAGGTTGTTAAGAGGGGGGGCAATAGTGTAACTTCGCCCTCAGGTAGTCAACCCAGGCTGATTTTCACAGGCCATTTAGAATTTCTGGGAAAAAATAACTCCATGGGAAACATTTGAAAGGTTGAGAGAGAAAAACACTAATGATGTGAAGATTAATAATCATATTTAGTTTGTAGAAAGACTTTTCACATACATACATACATACAACAAGAAGAACTAAGATTCCTCCATACAATCAAACTTGAAACCATGTGGCAAGACTAAACAGATGTCAAACCAACTTCAATGTAGTAGTTGGCCCAATGTTATCCCTTCATAAGGTTCACGGCCCCGAAGGTGAAGACGAAGATAATTCCTGAGATACAGTTTCCATAGTAGGACGATGGTCTGGGTTGACATTTAAGCATGCAAAAGCCAATTTTGCAATAAAAATGACTTCCTTGAAATCTTTTTCTTCACTGGGTGGAATACGTTGATCTAGTATATTCTTCAAAAGAATATTTTGCGACGATGTAGCGAAAAGAGATAAGTTCTTGTGGATATCTTCCCATTATCACTTCCAATGATAGCACCCCAAAGCTGTAGACGTCACATTTTTCGGTCACCCTCATTGTGTAAGCAAGCTCTGTAAGAAAGAACAATATTTTTGTTTTTTGCATTTTATGTCAGTTACACATCAGAAATTTTGGTATATAGTTCAATAGTTTCTTGTACATCTAAGGTGTGTTTGGTTGCATGGAATCCTATTCAATGGGAATCAAACAAATCTTAAATTTGTATACCAATATCTTATATCCAATACAAAAAATGTAAAGTAATTAATGAAACAAATGATTGCAACTTCATTTCTAATTTGTACATAAATGTATCGAACATAACATAAATACCTAATTATTCATGTATATAAAACCATGGGAAAAAAGGAAAAGGGAATTAAGCAAAACGATAAGTCTATTATTTAATGAGATGGAATATGTGATTTTACCTGGGGCTAGATATCCATATGTTCCTGCAAGTGTCGTCCAATTAGATGAGTTCGGCTTTAGAAATTTTTGCAATACCAAAGTCTGAAACAAAGGCCTCATACTGTGAATTCAACAAAAACATTGCTACTAGATAAGTCTCGATGAACAATCGGCGGCCAACAATGATGGTGTAAGATTACGATAAGGCATGCGCTACACATTTGACAACATTTGCCCCTTTTTGACCAATCCATCTTCTGTGCAACTTCATCATCAGTCAAGATCTTAGCTAGACTCCCCATCTCCAAATACTCGTAAATTAAAAACGACTGTCGAACATGGTGAACAAACCCCGTTATAGCTTCACAATGTTCCGGTGTCGAACTTCTGCTAATACATGTATCTCTATTTTGGAATGATCTCAAATCAACCAAATCACTATCTTCTAAAGGGCGCAGTTTCTTTACAGCCACTACTGACCTGAGGATAGTTCTGCTCTATAAACATTGCCATATCCTCCACTGCCAATACCAGTAGTTGAGTCGAAGTCTTCTGTTGCTGCAATGATGTCTTCACTATACCATTTTCCCATCAAAATTCCACACACAAAACAGATTTACTGGGGGTACTTCCACTTTGGGATCAATTCTTCTCTTTTAACTTCCGATGACGATTCCAGAAAAAAAGTTCCGACAAGAGAAAATATAACAAAAATTGTTCCCAAGAAGGAAACAATGGCAATACCACGATTCTGATCTTCCCATATATTTTACCATCTTTGTTGGTTGCTGCCAAGAATTGACAAGGTTCAACCTTTGATGCCACCACACAAGGCTTTTGTTATTTTTTGAAACATCTATTGAAGCGTTCTGAAAAGCTCCTTTGGTTTGGAAGAGGGCCCTCCAAGTCATTGTAAGAAACATCAACTGATTGCAAACTGAACATATCACCAAAAGATGGCGGAATTTTACAGAGAGCCTATTATGTGAAAGATTCAAGTTTTCCAAGACTTTCAACTTACTTAATTCTAGTGGTATCTCTCCGTCGAACATGTTGTGGCTGAGATCAAGTAGCATTTGTAAGGAAGATAACTGACCCAATTCTGGCGGAATGGTCTCATTGAATCGGTTTTTACTAAAATCTAAGTATAGCAATTTAAAAAAACTCCCTATTTTATTGGGTATGGGGACCATTCATTTCATTAGAAGAAAGATCAAGATGTTCAAGGCTCGACAACATCCCCATCTCGAGTGGGATCAGACCATGTAACTGATTATGACTCAAATTCAAGTGACTCATAAAGATCATCTTCTTGACTTCTTTCGGTATGTTTCATGCAAACGATTTGATGAAAAGATCAAGCCATTGTAGGCTAGTTAGCTCAAAGAACATACCTGCTAGCCCGCCAGTAAATTCATTGTTAGAGAGTTTCATGGTTGATAGCCGATGCCACCGCCCCCAATTTTGAGGAAGCACCCATGCAATTGGTTATGACTCAAATCGATGTATTCCACATTGTGATAATCACCGACCATGAATTGTGATATATCCTCCAAAGAGTTTTATTATGCTCCAAGCGAATTCTTTTTAAGCTTCCCTGAATGGGGGATTGACCAGGAAAGTTGATTGTTCAAAAGGATTAGATTGGTCAGATTATTTAAATTCCCAAGAGATGAGGGGGATTGAACCAGTGAGATCATTGGTAGACAACTGCAATACCACAAGAGATTTGAGATTTCCTAATTCAGAAGGAATGTGGACCAGAAAGTGCATTGGAGTGAAGGTTGTAGAGCGATCAGTTCAGTCAAATTACCAAGAGATGAGGGGATTGAACCAGTGAGATTATTGGTAAACAAACCCCAATTTCACAAAGAGATTTGAGATTTCTATTTCTGAAGGAATGGTGACCAGTGAGGATATTGGCAAACAACGCCAAATTCACAAAGAGATTGAGATTTCCTAATCAGAAGGAATGTGACCAGAAAGTGCATTGGAGTCAAGGTATAGAGTGGTCAGCTCAGTCAAATTACCAAGAGATGAGGGGATTGAACCAATGAGATTATTGATAGACAACTGCAAGTCTAAAGAGATTTGAGATTTCCTATTTCTGAAGGAATGTGACCAGTGAGATTATTGGCAAACAACGCCAAAATCACAAGAGATTTGAGATTTCCTAATTCAGAGGAATGTGACCAGAAAGTGCATTGGAGTCAAGGTATAGAGTGGTCAGCTCAGTCAAAGTTACCAAGAGATGAGGGGATTGAACCAATGAAATTATTGGTAAACAACACCAAATCCAGAAGAGATTTGAGATTTCCTAATTCAGAAGGAATGTGACCAGAAAGTGCATTGGAGTAAGGTATAGTAGTGGTCAGCTCAATCCAATTACAAGAGATGAAGGAATTGAACCAATGAGATTATTGGTAGACAACTGCAAGCCCCCAAGAGATTTGAGATTCCTATTTCTGAAGGAATGTGACCAGAAAGTGCATGGAGAAAGGTTTATAGAATGGCCAGCTCAGTCAAAATTACCAAGAGATGTGGGGATTGAACCATTGAGATTATTGGTATACAATGCCAAGTCCACAAGAGATTTGAGATTTCCTATTTCTGAAGGAATGTGACCAGAAAGTGCATTGGGTAAAGGTGTAGAACGATCAGCTCAGTCAAATTACCAAGAGATGAGGGGATTGAACCAGTGAGATTATTGTAAACAACCCCAATTTCACAAGAGATTTGAGATTTCCTATTTCTGAAGGAATGTGACCAGTGAGATTATTGGCAAACAACGCCATTCACAAGAGATTTTGAGATTTCCTAATTCAGAAGGAATGTGACCAGAAAGTGATTGGAGTCAAGGTATAGAGTTGGTCAGGCTCAGTCAAATTCCAAGAGATGAGGGATGAACCAATGAGATTATTGATAGACAACTGCAAGTCTACAAGAGATTTGAGATTTCCTATTTCTGAAGGAATTTCTCCTGAAAAGAGATTGGATGAAAGATCGAGAAGATTAAGTCGAGAAAGATTACCAATATGAATTGGAATAGTCTCGGAAAGGGTGTTATGGCTGAGATTTAAGCGAGCAGGTATGGAAGAGAAATGAGAAGTCAAAAGCATGAAGAGTGCCCCACCAAACCCAAGCTTGACAGAGATAACCCACCACTCTATGATTCTTGTTGCAAGAACCCCGAACCATGCATGCATTAGCATTGGAGAAGAATTCACATAGAGAGGAGATAAGAATTATTGTGAAGACTGGCTTTCCATTTGAGTAGAGCAGTGCTTCTTCGGTCTGTACCAACATTTTGTAAAGTTGGTTGGTGTAACAAGGGAAGGGGATAAAGCTAGGGAGGACAATGTAATGAAAACCCAATAAAAGCAATTCATTTGCGAAGAGAGAGAGAGAGAGAAAGAATAAGAGGATATACTACTCACTTTGTTTAGGCTTAGCTAAAGAGTTGAGAATATTTATATGACAAAAGTGAGGATGAGCATAGGTGTTAATGCATTGGGATTTCAATCACGTGTGTAAGGGAGGCAATGGTATATCTATCTTCATGAATTTAAAAAAAAAAAATAAAAAAAAAATTATATATATATATATATATCTTTTTGGTGTTGTTAACTTAAAAGAAATCTCAATGAACATCAATTTTCCAGTTGACATGCACTTGGACAATGGCATGGGAAAGTTAGCACATCAATTAGTTATTTGGTGTCCACTCATTCAATAAAAATAATTAAAGTCTACCATGGTGTGAGAAAAGTGAATTTGAAATAGTATTTGATTTCAATTGCACTCCAATGTTGAAATAAGACTAATAAGTGTTACTTTCCAAAACTATACGTTGTTGTTATGAAGAATATTAAGCAAATCTATTGAATATCTGGTGTCCACTCATTGAATAAAAATAGTGTCATCGGTTTTACTATCTAAATATTTTGGTGTTCAGCTGTCTAGCCAATAGCAGGGCAAGTGTCTTTTTTCTTAACCAAAGATTCATTAAGATATGCTCAACATGAAGAGAATTTGATCCCTTAGCCGAGCTCGTCATATATTGGTGCCCTTGGTTAAAAAAAAATGTATATATATGGAAATGAGTTCCATGTATACATCCACTTGCAATTTTTCTATCCTTGGATCAATTTTTTGACACCATTGATATTTTTCATCATAGGAAGAATTTTTATACATGAAAAATGAAGCTTATCATGGATCTCCATTCAGTGCAAGTGCGCAGGCTAGGGAAGTATCTATATCATCAGGGAACCTTATAATTTTAGTTTATATAAATCCCCACTTGTTTCATTCCATTATATGCACAACCATATATCTGTATACTGTGCTATTGTATTACAATTATGAATATTACTTGTTAGTATTGTGTTAGCTGTTGTGATGCTTGAAGAACTTGTAATATATATGGTTTCTGCTTGCATTATCCCTCTGCAATTAATTATAAACAACAAGTGCACATACAAGTATCAAACCACTTTTATGGCTTAGAGAGTGGTTTTGTGGTTCTAATGCAGATCTTAAGGTTAAACGAACAAACTAAAATCTATCACTTCATCACTGAGGTGAACACAATATTCATTGAATATCTTTGACAGAGATTGAGACTTACATTGAAATGAGAAGATGATAGGAATCTTGGTATAGGGGCACTCAAGTTATTATAAGAAAAGTCTCTGAATTGCAATAAGGAGAACATAATCAATGATTCAATACTATGCATTTCGATTAGATAGAAGGCAACTAATATACTCGAAACATACTGAACTTACAGAAAGGTAAGCTGAGACAAGTTGGCCAAGACAGAGGGAACGCCCCAGATAGACTATTGTTGTTAAGCCTCCTATTCGAAATAGAAATTTTATTATTATTGATAATTACTCTAATCACAATCAAGAACATTAACATTTCATGAAGAAGATGAAATCATTTGTCTACTTACAAGTATTTGAGGTTTTCAAGATGGCCTAAAGAAGTGGGTACTTGACCACTCAAGAAATTGTTGGAAAGATCGAAGGTTTGAATGTTGGTGAGCCTCCCAATCTCCTGTGGTATTGGTCCTGATATATTGTTGTTCTGCAAGAGCCTGCAATGAGCTCCAACAATCAAAACCAATTTCTTGAAACCGAATCTGAGCTTGGTTTAGAACACTTACAGAATCTTCAAATTTGTCAATTTTCCTATACTTGGAGAAAGTGTACCAGATAAGTTCTGGCTTGGACTTGCTCTGCATAAATCAATTGAACACCATCAGTAGCTTAATTTTCAGAACTAAGAGCTCAGAAAATGAAATAAAAAGGAACCCATCTCTTCTTTTTTCTGCATTCGAACTTACAGTCCCACAATAAACTATCAGAAGAGCAAGTGACCATAGCCCAACTACATGGATCAACAGGTCTCCATCCAATTTCAAGAGCACCCCTTGGATCTACTAGAATCCTTTTACATTCATCAAAGCTTGCACTGAAATACAACAATTCATAATTAAGTAGTTGCACCTCATTGTATCATTCATCAAAAAACAAAACACCCAGATGAAGAACATGATAAACAATTACTGATTAAAAAAGTTCAAAATTACCTTCATAGTTAACACCTTTTGGGGAAAGCAAACCACTTGCACATTCCAAAACCAAAACAAAGTTACAAAAGAGATGATCAAAACTTTATTCCTCATTGCCTCCATTGAATTTCAAATTCAAAAAACCAAACACCCCCAGAGTCAAAACCAGCTTCAAATGCTAGTAGGATTGGTTTGATGGAGTTAGCACACCAACTACAAAATGGGGTCTTGTTTACTTTTTGGTAAGATCTTTACATCAGAATCAAACAAACAACTGCTCATGCTTTCCATTCCAACACTCAGCTCTGATCTACTCACTTAATACTTGCCTTGTCAGACCCAAAGGAAAAGAAACCAGAGAGCTAAGCTTTGGTGGCAAAAGAGAGAAAGGAAATAGCATGCCTTCATCTGGTTCAAGCAAGGCAAAAGCAAGATATATCAAAGCTAAGAAACTTGAACAGTGCAACACACAAAAGATTCAATCTTTACCCATGAATGAATCCTAACTTCTACAAACACAAAATTCAAAATTTTACACTCAATCAAACTCCAAAACACTCAATTTCAATTTCAAGAACCCAACAGTGCAACACACAAAGAATTCAATCTTTACCCATAAACCCATTTGAAATCTCACCCAATCAAACCATTACAACAACAAATCAAGTAAACTAAAACATACCTCGAGAGAGATATCTGGTTCTTCCTTATCCAAGTTAGGTTTTAAGAGATAGTTGAAGAAGAACTCTGATTCATGATCTACAAATTGGGTTGGAAAGATTATAACAGGCTCTTTTCCTTTTGAAGCTCACACATGAGAGGAGGATTTAGATAAGAGAATGAGAGGAATGAGAGGAGATCTGAGATAGAGGAGATCGCAGAGATGAGGGAGGAGATTGAGAAGGGAGATCACAGACACAAATATGAGATCACATGACGAGAGAATCGCAGAGACTGGGATCTGAGATAGAAGAGATGGGAGAGACGAGAGAAGAGATCGAAATGAGGGCTGATGATGGAAATCTGCGACGGTGAGATCTGCTTGAATCGACGGACAAAACTCATCTGGCTTCCATTGATCCATCTTCGCTGCTAGAGCAATTAAATCTTAGGGTTTTTGGAGTTCTTCGTTGGGGGAAAGGGTGTCGAGATGGAAAATGGGGGAGAGCGAGAGGGAGGTCTGAGCTTTAGCTCGAGAATGAAAATGGGGAGAGGGAGAGGGAGGTCTGAGGTAGCTTGAGAATGAAAAATGGGGAGAGCTCTCCCCATTCCCTCCTTCTTCTCGCCCAAATTTCATTTCCCTCGCGAACTTTTTTTTTTTTTTTTTTTCACCACGTCAGCCCGCTCGCGTGCGTTGCACTTCCCTCGCCCAAAACTCGCCCAAATCCTCGACATATAAAATTACTTCTTTTGTTAACTTAAAAGTATCTTAATGAACATGCCTTGTGTGTCATTTCTAGTTGACATGGCACGTGGACAAATGCGATGGGAAAGTTAGCACATCAAACTTGTTATTTGGTGTCCACTCATTAAATAAAAATAAGGTCCATCCCCGTGTGAGAAAAAATGAATTGGAAACATGCACTTCACTTTAGAAATATTATTATTGATTTCAATTGCACTCCAATGTTGAAATAAGACTATTAAGTGTTACTTTCCAAAACTAATAAGTGGCGATGTTATGAGAATATTAAGCAAGTCTAATGAAATATTTGGGGTTCACTCATTAAATAAAAATAGTAGTTCTCTTTTTAAACTAATTTATGGAAAATGAATTTTAAGACCTAATTTTCACAAAATAGACCATTTAGAAACCGTTGTTGACTGTAATGGCTAATTTGGTCCTTATTTTTATAATTTTTTGTCAAACATTCGGACCAAAATTTCAAACGTGGGAATAATTTACAAATCTTTTAGGAGGCGGTAACAAACTACGAAGCCAAATCAACTAATTTTATTGACCAAATGTCTTCAAAGTTGATATAAGCAAGCGATAACGGGTTTCTTTACGAGAAGATTCAACAGTGTCAGCCATTGGAAGATGGAACAAATACTATGGTTCGAAAAGACAACGCGAATAACAATGAAGGAATCCTCGTAAAGCACGGTGAATATTTATAGGGAAGGCAAACTGAACTTTCTCTCCTTAAGCAGTCGCGTACCCATTAATGTCATATGCCGCTCGAGACGAATGCCTCGGTAGTATTTTCAAAGAGTTAGTGGACCGACTTAACGCCCCACTAACTCGGGTGGGAGCAGCTGATGATACAAAACAAGGCTCACACCTCTGAGTCGTACACGTGTCGTGATAATCTCGAGAAAATACGAGCCCCAACATCAGTCCAACGCTGAACAAGCCCAAGCGGTCTAAGCCCGCTCAATTCAGTATGCCAGGCGGACCCAGACTCTCACAGCACGCTAGGTCCACACGTCTCACACAGTTTCTAAAAATCACTAGGCGGGCGGCGGCGGCCAGCAGGTGCCCTAGCGCCTAGGCGGTTTTAGATTTTGTATTATAATTTTCATAATTTACAAAAATTTAGCATAATACATTAATATTTTATCAATTACTTCCAATTTAATGCCAGAATACATATGAAAATTTTATAAACATGAAAAATTAAGCTTACATTAAAATTTATAATAGCATAAGTTGCATAACATAGAGTTTCATAGAGATTAGAGAGAAAAAAAATTACATACTTGATGAGTTGATGAGAAATTCCCCTTTTCTTTTCTCTCTGTTTTGCAAAACCTAAAAATTTCGATGGGTATTTGGTCGATTGGTTTTGGTTATTTGCAACCAGAGAAAGAAAAAAAAATGCTCAGACCCCCCCCAGAACCCGCCTAGGCACCCTGACCGATTTTTCCCTCCGCCAGCAACTAGTCTAGGCGTCTCTCTACCTACTAGCGCCTAGGCGGCCGCCCAGGCGCTTTTTAGAACACTGGTCTCACAATTGTCCTCAATACCCGTGAGCCCTCATAGCCAAGTATCTCGAGATCTGCTTCAGACGGGCAATTAACAGCTGCTCTTTGCTCCCCAACTAGGAAGCAAACACCAGAGTATCTTTCACACAGTAAAACTCCCTTTTACGAAATGTTATTAGATTGGAAATTATCTCCTGCGTATCTAGGAACACAGAGCTAATAGGCAACTTCCCTCCTACAACACGACTCCTAATTAGAGAGAGATCTCCCACCAAGATCTTCTCCCTATCTACGCCTACGATGGCCTCGTTAAACCAAGACTACTTGCACTATAAATAAGACATGAGGTTGGTAATTAAGGTACGCTACAAATTCCCTGTTACAGTATTATTCCTTCCTCAGAGTCCTGTTTGATTTTAGCATCGGAGTGTCATCGGCCATCACAACGATGGTCCGTGGCTCACGTGTGCTACTTGTGCAGGTCAACAAGTCAGCATGAACCAGATCAGAGCAGAAAGCAAAAAACGATTGCATCAATTAATATAAAGGTTAAGGGTACTTAAACTCCTGCTTGCTTTCCGGAAAAAAAAAACCTCCAAAACACGGACTTTCTTTCTATTTATAATGGTAGAAAACAGAGACCAATAACCATGTGGACGTTGGACAAATGTGAAATTTGGCTAGGATAATAAAATTATTTTACTATTCTTAGAGATATTCCTCATAAACACCTTCATTTTATATTGTTTTATAAACATTGTATATATCGTGGAGATGGAATTTAACTCACCAGCACCCATGGAATAAACTTTCAAGACCAAGAGTGCACTGCTGGGTGTATACTGAGTCAAGAACTAGCTAGGCCTACTCCATCTGGTAATCCCACTAGTCTTAACTTTGATAAATTTCGAGATGCCCATTTGAAGTACAATAAACCAAGCCCAAATGCCCCTATAATATGTCTACATTCTTGGGCCTCTTGCTCATCCAATTGTACATGTTCAAACACTGACTTTATGTTGATGAATGATGATAATGAATGAATAAACAGTAAGTATATATATGTGCAAGTGGTCATGTTTTCTTCTTTTTTTATGTTGTTGAATTGCATGGACAGTGTATCAAGTTGCCCATTGAGCACCATACATATAAACAAACTGGAGATTTTAGTGACCTCCCTCTTCTATGCCATTATCCCAGTCAAGGTAATCTGACATAAAATTCAAGAGTAAACTAAATTAGTGGTCAATGATGAATGTTCCAATAGTATGATATACGTGTTGCCGCGGTTTCAGGCCACAATACATGCATGAGCAAGGATCCAGCCTACCTTGGATGTGAAAAGAAGGAATGCAAGAGATACGAGGCAGGTGTTTGTGTAGTATCGACGTGCTCTGGGTCGTTGAAAGTTCATCTGGTCAACATTAGAACTGATATTGAGTTTGTGTTCTTTGGTGGTGGATTTGGTGCACCTTGCATTTTGGAAAGGTCCAATGCTCTAAATTTTAGCAATCCGAGTGCACCCTTGTATGGCCATCTCTCCAGTACTGATTCTAGCGGAACTTCAGTAAGCTAACTAATTATGTTTATATCGAATTATTTCTTATTAGCCAACAATTGCTCCAACGATGTCTATATCATGTTTCCTTAAGTTCCTACTAAATACAATTTAGCGAGGACGTATTAATATCATACTATGTGATAATTACAACTGATTCTACAAAAGTCACTTGCTCTTAATGGACTATGTCTTATCTTTACTGCTTTAAGACATTCCTAGGTTTTATCGATGTTGCTTGTAAACATTTACGTTTTCAAGAGAATTTTTGTTTCTGTCACAGTGTTACATAAAAAACATAGTACGACAATGGAATACCATATAATATTAGTAATTGTGCCAACCTCATACCTTATAGAAATGAAGTAATGAACCAGAACGGGAGTCATCTATATTGGATATCTAACCTTTTTAAGTGACCAATTTGGAAAAGCTTAGTCCAACGGTAATTTCATTGATTCTGCCTTCATGGCTTCCACTGATTCTGCCTTCTCTTCCTCCTAATACACCATTACACACCCACACTCACACCCACACCCACACACACATATATGTACAGGTTCTGGACCTTCAAGTGAGTAATTAGATTGACCAAGAGAATCATCATAAATGATTTAAAAGAGAGAGAGAGAGAGTTGAATCAAAAGAGAGAGAGAGAGAGGGAATTGAATTATAAATGAGATGTATGCTTTGGGTAGGGTGTGTTGGAAATTGAAATGGGTGGGAAGAGAGAGAATTGAATTAATAAAAGGAAAGATAATGTAGGAATTGAATTAAAAATGAGAGTTATGGCTATGGTAGGGTGCATTGAAAATTGAAATGGGTGGGAAATGAGAATTAAAATTAGAAAAACACTCACTTCGGTTCGATTTGTTCGGGTGTTAAAAAAACTAAAACTGCAATCGAACTGAATGCATTCAGTTCGATTCAATTTTCTACTATTTAATTTCGGTTTTGCTTTCAATTCAATTTGATTTTATTTTATTTTATTCGATCGATTCGGCAGATTTTTTAATTAGAGACGTAAAACCTAAGTCTGTGGTTAAGTTGAATTTTCAAAATTCATTGATTGTGTTTGTCTTGTCATTCAAGTCTAATCATATTCCATACAAGAATCTGATGATTTAGAAGTTTTGATATTGGCATGATATTTAGTTGGAAAGAAACAACTCCCTGAGAAACATTGAAAAGGTTGAAAGAGAGAAAACACTAGTGATGTGAAGATTAATAATCATATTTAGTTTGAAGAAAGACTTTCACATACATACATACAAGAAGAAGAAACTAAGATTCCTCCATACAAGCAAACTTGAAACCATGCGGCAAGACTAAACAGATGTCAAACCACTTCATGTAGTAGTTGGCCCAATGTTATCCTTTCATAAGGTTCACGGCCCGAAGGTGAAGATGATGATAATTCCTAAGATACAGTTTCCATGGTAGGACAATGGTCTGGGTTGACATTTAAGCATGCAAAAGCCAATTTTGCAATAAAAATGACTTCCTTGAAAACTTTTTCTTCACTGGGTGGAATACGTTGATCCAGTATATCCTTCAAAAGAAAATTTTGAGACGATGTAGCGAAAGAGATGAGTTCCTGTGGATATCTTCCCATTATCACTTCCAATGATAGCACCCCAAAGCTGTAGACGTCGCATTTTTCGGTCACCCTCATTGTGTAAGCAAGCTCTGTAAGAAAGAACAATATTTTTGTTTTTTGCATTTTATGTCAGTTACACATCAAAATTTTGTTATATAGTTCAAATAGTTTCTTGTACATCTAATTAAGGGTGTGTTTGGTTGCATGGAATCTTATTCAATGAGAATACTTGAGGATACCATTTACATTTAAGTTGAATTGAAGTATCACTCACTATCCACCATTAGATTGTGTGATCAATGGTGGGAATGAAAGTCTTATGAGCATAAGAATCGTATTCCTAATTCTCCCCAAAGCATGCAATTCTTATGTTCATGGGGTTTCTATTCCCATCATTAGTCACAAATTTAATGGTGGATTGGAGTATAACATTAAATTAGCTTTAAATGTGGATGGTGTCCTCATAAATTCTCATGGAATCAAACACATCCTAAATTTGTATACCAATCTCTTATATCCAATACAAAAAAATGTAAAGTAATTAATGAAACAAATGATTGCAACTTCATTTCTAGTTTGTACATAAACGTATCGAACATAACATAATTACCTAATTATTTCATGTATATAAAACCAAGGGAAAAAATGGAAAAGGGAATTAAGCAAAACGATAAGTCTATTAATTAATGAAATGGAATATGTAATGTTACCTGGGGCTAGATATCCATATGTTCCTGCAAGTGTCGTCCAATTAGATGAGTCCCGGCTTTAGAATTTTTGCAATACCAAAGTCTGAAACAAAGGCCTCATACTGTGAATTCATCAAAATATTGCTACTAGATAAGTCTCGATGAACAATCGGCGGCAAGCAATAATGGTGTAGATACGATAAGACATGCGCTAGACATTTGACAACATTTGCCCTTTTTGACCAATCCATCTTTTGTGCAACTTCATCATCAGTCAAGATCTTAGCTAGACTCTCCATCTCCAAATACTCGTAAATTAAAAACGAGTGTCGAACATGTGAACAGAACCCGTACAGCTTCACAATGTTTCGGTGTCGAACTAACATGTATCTCATTTTGGAATCATCTCAAATCAACCAAATCACTATCTTCTAAAGGGTGTAGTTTCTTTACAGCCACTACTTGACCTGAGGATAGTTCTGCTCTATAAACATTGCCATATCCTCCACTGCCAATACAGTACTTGGAGTCGAAGTCTTCTGTCGCTGCAATGATGTCTTCATATACCATTTCCCATCATAATTCCACACACAAAACATATTTCTGGGTACTTCACTTTGGGTTCCATTCTTCTCTTTTAACTTCCGATGACGATTCCAGAAAAAAGTTTCGACAAGAGAAAATATAACAAAAATTGTTCCCAAGAAGGAAAAAATGGCTATAACCACGATTCTGATCTTCCCATTATTTTTACCATCTTTGTTGGTTGCTGCCAAGAATTGACAAGGTTTCAAACCTTTGATGCCACCACATAAGGCTTTGTTATTTTTGAAAACATCTATTGAAGCGTTCTGAAAAGCTCTTTGGCTTGGGAGGGGGCCCTCCAAGTCATTGTAAGAAACATCAACTGATTCAAAACTGAGCATATCACCAAAAGATGGCGGAATTTTACCAGAGAGCCTATTATGTGAAAGATTCAACTTTTCCAAGTATTTCAACTTGCTTAATTCTAGTGGTATCTCTCCGTCGAACATGTTGTGGCTGAGATCAAGTAGGATTTGTAAGGAAGATAACTGACCCAATTCTGGCGGAATGGTCTCATTGAATTGGTTTTTGTTGAAATCTAAGTATAGCAATTTAAAAAAACTCCCTATTTTATTGGGTATGGGACCATTCATTTCATTAGAAGAAAGATCAAGATGTTCAAGGCTGGACAACATCCCCATCTCGAGTGGAATCACACCATGTAACTGATTATGACTCAAATTCAAGTGAATCATAGAGATCATCTTCTTGACTTCTTTTGATATTGTTTCTTGTAAACGATTTGATGAAAGATCGAGCCATTGTAGGCTAGTTAGCTCAGAGAACATACCTGCTAGCTCGCCAGTAAATTCATTGTTAGAGAGTTTCATGCTTGATAGTCGATGTCACCGCCCCCAATTTTAAGGAAACACCCCATGCAATTGGTTCTGACTCAAATAGATGTATTCCATATTGTGATAATCACCGACTAGGAATTGTGATATATCTCCAAAGAGTTTATTATGATCCAAGCGAATTCTTTTTAAGCTTCCCTGAAATGGGGGGATTTGACCAGAAAGTAGATTGTTGGAAAAGATTAGATGGGTCACATTATTTAAATTCCCAAGAGAAGAGGGGATTGAACCAGTGAGATTATTGGTAGACATCTGCAAGTTCACAAGAGATTTGAGATTTCCTAATTCAGAAGGAATGTGACCAGAAAGTGCATTAGCGCTAAGGTATAGAGTGGCCAGCTTAGTCAAATTACCAAGAGATGAGAGGATTGAAATAGTGAGTATATTGAAAGACAACTCCAAGTCCACAAGAGATTTGATATTTCCTAATTCAGAAGGAATGTGACCAGAAAGTGCATTGGAGTAAAGGTATAGAGTGGCCAGCTCAGTCAAATTACCAAGAGATGAGGGGATTGAACCAGTGAGATTATTGGTAGACAACTCCAAGTCCACAAGAAATTTGAGATTTCCTAATTCAAAAGGAATGTGACCAGAAAGTGCATTGGAGTAAAGGTATAGAGTGGTCAGCTCAGTCAAATTACCAAGAGATGAGGGGATTGAACCAGTGAGATTATTGAAAGACAAACTCAAGTTCACAAGAGATTTGAGATTTCCTAATTCATAAGGAATGTGGCCAGAAAGTGCATTGAAGTAAAGGAATAGAGTGGTCAGCTCAGTAAAATTACCAAGAGATGAGGGGATTGAACTAGTGAAATTATAGGTAGACAACTGCAAGTTCACAAGAGATTTGAGATTTCCTAATTCAGAAGGAATGTGACCAGAAGTGCATTGGAGTAAAGGTATAGAGTGGTCAGCTCAGTCAAATTACCAAGAGATAATGTGATTGAACCAGTGAGATTATTGGTAGATAACAACAAGTTCACAAGAAATTAGAGATTTCCTAATTCAGAAGGAATGTGACCAGAAAGTTCATTAGAGTAAAGGTATAGAGTGGTCAGCTCAGTCAAATTACCAAGAGATGAGGGGTTTGAACCAGTGAGATTATTGGCATACAAGTGAAACTTCACAAGAGATTTGAGATTTCCTATTTCTGAAGGAATGTGACCAGAAAGTGCATTGGAGTAAAGGTATAAAGTGGTCAGCTCAGTCAAATTACCAAGAGATGAGGGGATTGAACAAGTGAGATTATTGGTAGACAACTCCAAGTCCACAAGAGATTTGAGATTTCCTAATTCAGAAGGAATGTGACCAGAAAGTGCATTGGAGGAAAGGTATAGGGTTGTCAGCTCAGTCAAATTACCAAGAGATGAGGGGATTGAACTAGTGAGATTATTGGTAGACAACAACAAGTTCACAAGAGATTTGAGATTTCCTAATTCAGAAGGAATGTGACCAGAAAGTGCATTGGAGTAAAGGTATAGAGTGGTCAGCTCAGTCAAATTACCAAGAGATGAGGGGATTGAACCAGTGAGATTATTGGCATACAAGTCAAACTTCACAAGAGATTTGAGATTTCCTAATTCAGAAGGAATGTGACCAGAAAGTGCATTGGAGTAAAGGTATAGAGTAGTCAGCTCAGTCAAATTACAAGAGATGAGGGATTGAACCAGTGAGATTATTGGTAGACAACTCCAAGTCCACAAGAGATTTGAGATTTCCTAATTCAGAAGGAATGTGACCAGAAAGTGCATTGGAGTAAAGGTATAGAGTGGTCAGCTCAATCAAATTACCAAGAAATGAGGGGATTGAACCAGTGAGATTATTAAAAGACAAACTCAAGTTCACAAGAGATTTGATATTTCCTAATTCATAAGGAATGTGGCCAGAAAGTGCATTGGAGTAAAAGTATAGAGTGGTCAGCTCAGTCAAATTACCAAGAGATGAGGGGATTGAAACAGTGAGATTATTGGTAGACAACTCCAAATCCACAAGAGATTTGAGATTTCCTAATTCAGAAGGAATGTGACCATAAAGTGCAATTGAGGAAAGGTATAGAGTGGTCAACTCAGTCAAATTACCATGAGATGAGGGGATTGAACCAGTGAGATTATTGGTAGACATCTCCAAGTCCACAAGAGATTTGAGATTTCCTAATTCAGAAGGAATGTGACCAGAAAGTGCATTAGCGCCATGGTATAGAGTGGTAAGCTTAGTCAAATTACCTAATATTGAAGGTATGGGACCGGTCAACATATTTCGTGACATAATAAGTTCACTGAGATTCACCAAATTTCTTATTTCTAAAGGTATGAAGCTACTAAAATGATTTGTACTAAGGTATAATATACGAAGTCTGGAAAATTGACCAATTTCTTAAGGAATTTCCCCTGAAAATTGTTTGAATGAAAGATCGAGAAGACTAAGTCGAGAAAGATTACCAATATGAATTGGAATAGTCTCGGAAAGGTGTTATGGCTGAGATTTAAGTCAAGGAGGTATGGAAGGAATGAAAAATCAAAAGCGTGAAGAGTACCCACCAAACCCAAGCTTGACAGAGATAAATCAACCACTCTATGATTCTTGTTGCAAGAAACCCCGAACCAATTGCATGCATTAACATTGGAGGAAGAATTCCACGAAGGGAGGAGATAAGAATTGTTGTGAAGACTGACTTTCCATTTGAGTAGAGCAGTGGCTTCTTCGGTTGTACCAACATTTGTAAAGTTGGTTGGTGTAACAAGGGAAGGGGATAAGCTTAGGGAGGACAATGTAATGAAAACCAATAAAGCAATCATTGTGAAGAGAGAGAGAGAGAGAAAGAATAAGAGGATATTACTGACTCACTTAGTTTAGGCTTAGCTAAGGAGTTGAGAATATTTATAGACAAAAGTTGAGGATGAGGCATAGGTGTCAATGCATTGTGATTTCAATCACGGTTAAGGAAGCATGGTATATTATCTACAGGAATTTTTTTTTTAAAATATCTTTTTGGTGTTGTTAACTTAAAAGAAATCTCAATGAACATCAATTTTCTAGTTGACATGCACTTGGACAATGGCATGGGAAAGTTAGCACATCAGTTAGTTATTTAGTGTCTACTCATTAAATAAAAATAATTAAGGTCTACCATGGTGTTAGAAAAGTGAATTTGAAATAGTATTTGATTTCAAATGCACTCCAATGTTGAAATAAGACTAATAAGTGTTACTTTCCAAAACTAATACGTGTTTGTTATGAGAATATTAAGCAAATCTAATTGAATATTTGGTGTCCACTCATTGAATAAAAATAGTGTCATCGGTTTTACTATCCTAAATATTTGGTATTCAGCTGTCTAGCCAATAGCAGGGCAAGTGGTCCATTTTTCTTAAACCAAAGATTCATTAAGATATGCTCACATGAAGAGAATTTGATCCCTTAGGCGAGCTCGTCATATATTGGTGCCCCTTGGTTAAAAAAAATGTATATATATGGAAAATGAGTTCCATGTATACATCCACTTGCAATTTTTCTATCCTTGGATCAATTTTTTGACACCATTGATATTTTTCAGTCATAGGAAGAATTTTTATACATGAAAAATGAAGCTTATCATGGATCTCCATTCAGTGCAAGTGCGCAGGCTAGGGAAGTATCTCATATCATCAGGGAACTTATAATTTTAGTTTGTAATATAAATCCCACTTGTTTCATTCCATTATATGCACAACGATATGTATATTGTGTTATTGTATTAGTATTGTATTACATTGTCATTAAATAAAACGAATTAAGTGAGAAAGTGAATTGAAATATGCACTTAACTTTAGAAATAGAATTTGATTTCAATTGCACTCCAATGTTGAAATAAGAGGGATTGCATAAAGCTTGAACGATGAAGTTAACAAAGCCAATACGGTCTACTACCTAAACTGATGGAGTTAAAGTACTAGCTAGGGTTTTGAAAAAGAGTAGCAATAAGATTGATGATTAATTCTTGAAATACGTTTGCTGCCAAATCTCCACAAAAAGAGAGAAGGATTCATTTTCATCATCATCATTGATCTAAAAGTGGTAGCTAGAATGAATCATTTATGCATTTCATCACGGCTGCCAGTAACCCCTTTATACACCACCACCAAAAGTTCTAATAAAACCCAAATGCCCAAAACACATTAACACACCTGATTCTGAACTCCTAAAAGCTAAACCATATCCCATTACACCAAAACCGCTTTTTCTCCTTAATTATGTTCACTAATGGCGCACTGCATCGATCAGCTCGGCTCAAAGTCGTGTCATCGAGCCATAGTTCCATCTTGTAAGTCTCAGCATCTGAACCGTTCATTTCATCGGATGGGCTCACCACAACCCACATATTTGTTTTATGTTCGCGTGTTTTATTGTATGGAAAATAAAATTTTCTTTTGAAATTTTGGATCCTGAAATTTTTTCCAATATCTGCTTCTCACTTATTGTGTGAAACTTAGCTTACCCGCTAAGCAAATTTTCGCACCTGCACTCATCCTAGAAGAGCCCACCACCTTTATACTAAAATTTTTAAAGTTGGATGTCTTCGAAATTTTTTGTGGATGTTTTATTTTAGACCCATCTTGCACAATCCCCAACTTTAATTTGAACGTGCCAAACATCAATGAGTTCTAACTCAAAAGTCGTTTAAAGTCTTGGCAATTTGTTGGGTGGTGTTACTTTTTGTCCCCGCAACTTGGATGTTTCAAACATTTCAAAGATTAATAAGTTCAATCATCAATTATAACTCTAGAGTCCAAGTCTTTGTTGTTGTATTAATCATACGCTTAAGACTCTAGTTGATTCAATGGAAATAAGAAGAACAGAAACATACCGGATCGATCCATAGCGATTTCCCCGTTGATTGTGATGAGTTTGGATTGTTTGGATCTTCCGATTGATTCAAGCGTTTTCCCTTAGATCTCTGTTGAGAGGATACAGAAAATAATTCCAAAGTTTTTTCTTTCTACGCATACGCTCAATCGGGGACCCATCCTATTTATAATGTCCATAAGTCACAACCCTTCAAATTACGGGCTGTGAATTTCCAATTCTGCCCCTCATTGAATTAGAAATTACATCCTTATTTACACCATGTTATTTATTAATACCTTATAGTCCAATACCCCTATTAGATCACATATTTAAATGGACTACACTTTAAGATAGCAATACACGTTATATTACATATGTGTGCCCACATTATTGGATTTGTCCAACAATCTCCCACTTGGGCCACATATGTTACTGTTAATGTGTATAACCTTTTGAGCTCAAAACTTGCTATCACAAGTAAAGGTATTTCGAAACAATCTCGTCCATTGACTATATTGATATAGGATTAAAGCGATTTGCGTCACAAGTAGCATAACGAAATCCATCAATAGTCACATATACCAATATAATCAAATGACATAGATCAAACATGGATGTAGAGCATGGAAATTACATGTGATGTGATCCAAACATGTCTATTTCCAACCGGTCCAACTTTAATCTTTAATGAGATCAAACATATAATAAACAGACAATTGACTGAAAACTTTATTTCTGCAAAAAATACTAAATTACACCAATGTGTCCAAAAATTCATCATAGAACAACAAAACTCCCACTAAACCATGATATCCTCATGTGACATAACACCCATATGAGCGGTGTGCTCATGAAAGACCTTGGGTGGTAATCCCTTAGTAAGCGGATCCGCAATCATGGAGTGTGTCCCAATATGCTCTATGAAAATCTGTTTATTCTCTACTCTCTCCTTCACAACCAGGAACTTTATGTCAATATGATTTGACCTAGACGAGCTTCCTGTTGTTGTTGGCATATAAACTGCTGACTTATTGTCACAATATAACTTTAGTGGTCTTTCTATGTCATTCAAAATGCGCAGCCCAGTGACAAATAACGCAGCCATAATCCGTGGTTGGAGGCCTCAAAACACGCCACATATTCTGCTTCCATGGTGGAAGAAGCTATGAGTGTCTGTTTAGCACTTCTCCAAGAAATAGCTCCTCCAGCTAACAGATAAATGTAGCCTGATGTAGATTTTCTACTATCTTGGCATCCAGCAAAATCAGAATCAGCATACCCTATGATCTCCAACTGATCTGATCTCTTGTATGTGAGCATGTAATCCTTAGTTCTCTGTAAATATCTCATAACCCGTTTAGCTGCTTTCCAGTGACTCATCCCAGGGTTATCCAAATATCTGCCAAGCATTCCAACAATGAATGCTATGTCTGGACGTGTACATACTTGAGCATACATAAGACTCCCAACAGCGGATGCATAGGGGATCTTTTACATCTCTACAACTTCAAGTTTAGTCTTAGGACACTGTTTAAGACTGAATTTATCTCCTTTAGATATAGGGGTATCTCCTGGTTTACAATCTTGCATGCCAAACCTTTTAAGCACTTTTTCTATATAGCCCTTTTGTGATAATCCAAGAATACCCCGAAAACGATCCCGGTATATCTGAATCCCTAAGACAAAAGAAGCTTCACCAAGATCTTTCATTTCAAATTTCTTTGATAGAAATCTCTTGGTTTCGTGCAACATGTCTATATTATTAGTGGCAAGCAATATGTCATCAACATACAAAACCAAGAAGATATGCTTACTCCCACTGAACTTATGATACACACAGTTATCAACAACATTTGTCTTAAAACCAAACGAGACAATTACTTGATGAAATTTGTAGTACCATTGACGGGAAGCTTGCTTGAGCCCATAGATGGATTTCTTTAGTCTGCAAACCATATTCTTTGGGTCTCCAGACACAAAGTTTTCTGGTTGCACCATATAAATTGTTTCATCAATGTCGCCATTGAGAAATGCTGTTTTAACATCCATCTGATGCAACTCAAAGTCAAAATGTGCAACAAGAGCCATGATTGTCCTAAATGAGTCTTTCTTTGACACTGGAGAGAAAGTCTCTTTATAGTCGATGCCTTCCTTTTGAGTGAAGCCTTTAGCTACAAGACGAGCTTTATACCTTTCCACATTACCTTTTGAGTCCTTCTTGATTTTGAATATCCATTTACAACCAATAGGCTTTGTATTTTCAGGTAATGGGACAAGATCCCAAACTTGATTGTCTTGCATAGACTTGTACTCCTCATTCATAGCATCTATCCACTTTTGAGAGTTTAGAATCCTGCATGGCTTGATGGAAGTTGATTGGATCATTTTCCCACCAATCCATCATTTTCCTCATGTTCTTCGAGAAATACCATATAATCATCCGGAATTGCTCTTCTCTTTTCTCTCGTGGATCTCCTTAATGGCATTTGATCTTGAGGTTGTTGAGTTTGTTCTTCTGGAATATTTAATTCAATTGGAGCAGGGAGTAGTTCAACATTGTCCTGTTGAGGTTCCAGATCTGCTTCTTGATCAATGACAGGTAGTGGAACATGTACATTGTCAACAACAGTAGTAGGAGTCGAAATTGATTCCTCCTCAAAGACAATGTCTCGTACCTGATTTCTCCCCCCAAACTCGACATCCTCAAAAAATGTTGCTGTCCCCGTTTCAAAAATGGACTTAATAGTGGGATTATAGAACTTGTAGCCCCTAGATCGCTCAGAGTAGCCAATGAAGTAGTTGCTCACTGTTTTGGAGTCCAATTTCTTTTCATTCGGCCGATAAGGCCTTGCTTCAGCTGGACATCCCCAAATGTGAAAATGCTTTAGACTAGGTTTTCTACCTGTCCAAAGTTCATAAGGTGTTTTGGCAGCCGCTTTAGTTGGTACTCTATTAAGGATGTAAGCTGCAGTCTTTAGTGCTTCTCCCCAGAGTGATTCAGGTAATGTAGAATGACTGATCATACTCCTTACCATGTCCTTAAGAGTTCGGTTTCGTCTTTCAGCTACACCATTCATGCTAGGTGATCCCGGCATGGTGTACTGTGGGACGATTCCACATTCCTCTAGGAATTTAGCAAATGGTCCTGGACGTTGTTCACCGGAACCGTCATATCTGCCGTAATACTCACCACCACGGTCAGACCTGACACTTTTAATTCGTTTGTTGAGTTGGTTCTCAACCTCAGCTTTGAAAGCTTTGAACATATCCAGTGACTCAGATTTCTCATAAATGAGATATAGGTACCCATAGCGTGAGTAATCGTCTATGAATGATATAAAATATTGTTGACCATTCCAAGAAGCCGAAGGGAATGGTCCACAAATATCTGTGTGGATCAATTCTAAGACGTCTGAAGTTCTGTTTGCACCTAATCTCTTTTGTTTGGTCTGTTTTCCCTTGATGCACTCAATACAGACATCAAAGTCTGAAAAATCAAGAGAATCTATTATGCCATCTGACACAAGTCTCTCCATTCTCGTTTTCGAGATATGTCCTAAACGTTTGTGCCATAGTTTTGATGAATTTCCTTCATTTAGCTTACGCTTAGTACCACGTGATTCCACATGCAAGGTTACATTATATGAGGCAATAGTATCAAGAAGATATAGGTTATCAAATGTGCTTAATGAACCAGTACCAATAATATTGGAATTTAATGAAAGACTAAATTGATTATTTCCAAATGAACAACAATATCCAAATTTGTCCAACAAGGAAATAGAAACCAAATTCCGTCTAAATGACGGTACTACAAAAGTGTCTTTCAGTTCCAAATAACAACCAGTCCCTAAGAGTAACCTAAAGTTTCCTATTGCTTCCACTTTCTACCGATTTTCCATCGCCCACGAAGATGCGTCTTCAGCATCACTTGGCTTTCGGTAGCTCAGACAACCCTGCATAGAAACACTTATGTGAGTAGTAGCACCAGAATCTAACCACCAAGTGTTTCGAGGTACTGAAGCTAAGTTAACCTCAGAACAGACCAAAGCAAGAAACATACCCCTTTTTAGCACGCCAAGCGTGATACTTGGTACATTCCTTCTTTACATGTCCAGGTTTCTTACAAAAGAAACAACCCTCATTTCCTTTCTGTTTCTTTTGTGCTGGACCCTTAGCAGCTTCATAATCCTTCTTTCGTTTTGTGCCCTTATCTTTAGAGGTGCTTGCAAAATGAACACTTTCTGTTCTGTCTTGCTTCAACCTGTCTTCCTCTTGTACACAGTAAGAAATGAGCTCATTAAGAGTCCATTTCTCCTTCTGACAGTTGTAACTGACCTTAAACTGACTGTACTGTGGAGGAAGTGATATTAAAACTAAATGCACGAGTAAGTCCTCAGACAACTCAAGCTTCAGTGCTTTAAGTTTTGAAGCAAGATGAGACATCTCCATGATGTACTCTCTAATGTTTCCTTTGCCTTTATACTTTAATGAAATCAAGCTAGCTAAAAGTGTGCTTGTTTCAGCCTTATCGTTTTTAGCAAAACGCTTTTCAAGTTCAGTAAGGAACTCACTGGCATTGGTCACCCCTGCGGATATTGCACCCCTAAAGGCTTCTGGAATACCTCGCTTTATGAGCATGAGACTCATGCGATTGGAGCGTTCCCACTTCTCGAAGTATTTCCTGGCATCAGGAGTACTTACATCTGTAAGAGGAGCGGGTTGCTCAATCCTTAAGGCAAGATCCAGATCCATACATCCAAGAACGATTAACACGTTCTCTTTCCAGTCCTTGAAGTTTGTCCCATTAAGCATGGGAATATTATTTACACCAGCAGATATACTAGTAGCAGACATATTAGCTGTACAGAGAATAAATTACATAAATAACATATTCACGTCATTATTCAATTGCATAAACTTTTAAATTCATACAATAGGTAAATAAAAACCCACATTAAGATACCTAACACAGGATTGTTATTTAGTCTTTGGACAGAAATATCAATCTGTAAGTGATACTCTTCGTACAAAATGAAACCGGCCTAATATTATGCATTTCTTTGGACTGACATAATAAAAGCATGGTAAAGTAAACTTTATCACATATTTAAGACTAGGGACTATCCGGTCAAAACAATCTTCCTTGGGCCGATTGTTTCACATGGAAGTAGCATGCTCACTTATTTAAAATCAACCAATATTTTCTAATAGTGGTTGCTTTGGCAACATATTAGTTAAATGGTGTAAATTTTAAATAAGGAACACAATAGTGATACATGAAACCAAAATTATATTCTATATATAAATAAAATATAGCCATTAATACAATTAAAAACTGGGGTCTAAATAAATATATACCCACAATTACATAGGTCCCATATAAATTAAAACAATAGTACCAACATCAACAGGCCCAATAGTCAAAGTAAAAAGATACTAACAGGCCCCAATTATTAATAACAGCAACAGGCCCAATAGGTGAACAATCACCAAGCCCGTGAACAGTCAACTGAATAGTCACCAGGCCCGTGAACAGTCACCAGGCCTGTGAACAATCACCAGGCCCGTGAATAGTCACTATACAAGCCCAACATTCGCCAGGCCCAATAGTGAATAGTCGCGGTCAATGGTGAACAGTCGCGGTCAATGTGAACAGTATTTTTTTATTTTTTATTTATTTATTTTTTTTTTTAAATGCATAGTCGCAGATACTGTTCACTGTAACAGTGAAATCGTTTTCACTATTCACTGTTCGCCGTTACTATTCACTGTAACACGTATCACTGTTCACCGTAACGGTGTCACTGTTCACGAAAGCGCAAACACTGTTCACTGTAACAGTAAAATCCGGTTTTTTTTTTTTTTTTTAATACATCTATTTCACCTTAATGCCAAATTGTAATCTATTTCAATAGGAAATACAATTACAATGTAATCACTGAATACAATTACACTCACAATGAAACAGTGAAAACAATTGCCATGAATACATATCACTGTAGGTCCATATCATGCTATATCAATCACTGTATTAATACATAATCCATAATCACTGTATTCATGCTATTCATATGAATCTATAATCATGTCTTTATAATCATGTCCCAAATACATAAACTATATGAAATCTATAATCATAAATAACATATAGTATTCAATTGCCTTGATATTATATGAATGTATATATATCATTGTATGAATCAAAATAATCACTGTATGTTTTCCTTTATAATTTCACATGGAATCAACAAGAGTTGCTCTGATACCAATTGTTGTATTAATCATACGCTTAAGACTCTAGTTGATTCAATGGAAATAAGAAGAACAGAAACATACCGGATCGATCCATAGCGATTTCCCCGTTGATTGTGATGAGTTTGGATTGTTTGGATCTTCCGATTGATTCAAGCGTTTTCCCTTAGATCTCTGTTGAGAGGATACAGAAAATAATTCCAAAGTTTTTTTCTTTCTACGCATACGCTCAATCGGGGACCCATCCTATTTATAATGTCCATAAGTCACAACCCTTCAAATTACGGGCTGTGAATTTCCAATTCTGCCCTCATTGAATTAGAAATTACATCCTTATTTACACCATGTTATTATTATACCTTATAGTCCAATACCCCTATTAGATCACATATTTAAATGGACTACACTTTAAGATAGCAATACACGTTATATTACATATGTGTGCCCACATTATTGGATTTGTCCAACATT